>JADXDR010000194.1:171413-188043 GCA_025026875.1 Chlorella ohadii
CTGCCGGACTGGGGCTGGGGCTGGGGCTGGAGTCGGGAGGAGGACTGCAGCAGTGGAGGTGGGGAGGCACGCGCGTTTGCMGCCMGTGGATGCCACYGCCAACCANGAACAGCAGCCATGTGCAGTGCTACATTCCASCTGGTGCAGCACATGCAAGYTGCCCCACACCTGTCCGCGGGAGGCGAAGGTGAAGGTGACTCGTTGGGTGGTGGGCTGGGGCCAGAGTCAGGCGGTGCGGGGCTGCGGCAAAGGAGCTCGGAAAACTTAATTAACTTTGATGAGACAGCCGCGCATCTATCGTTTTGATTGTGACAGTTTCCAGCGCTCTTCTTACCTGCTAGCTGGTGGTGGTGACGGGACCACCTCCGGAGGCAGTACCACCATGTTGATTTGGGAAAAAGTCTCCACGTTGGTATAATCAGTCGGTTGCCCGGGGTCGCATACATAATAGCATCTAAAATTGGGCAGCGGTGTACACTGATCAGTGACAACATCCAAACTGCAGGTTTGACCATCACGCCCACTAGGAAAGCAGCTAGCTGCACTAGTGCTGCTCCCGTCGCCCTTTTCACCAATAACTTGACTGAACTGCAATCAATTCGACACCCCACACTCCTTCTTCCGTGTGCCTCACCGCCACTGATAGAAAGCATATTTACTTCGCCAGGCTGAAGGCATATTGTAAGCGTACTGCGGCAGGCAGCGATGCAGGGCGGCCAGTGTGTCGTGAGTCGTTACGGGCAGTGGGCGGATCTGCATTTGCGGCTGATTAGCACAGCCCTCCCACCTGCGTTGTGTACTCGCTGTTAGCAAACGTGGCGGGTCCTAGTGGCCGCAGTGTGCAGGACGGCGCCTGCGCCCCTGGCGCCGTTGCGTCCACACATTCGGGCAGCGTGGGCTCCCAACCTGCAGCATTGGCCCAGCGAGACGGCTGGTCGGCACATGCCTGCCTCCCGACAGCGCTCGAGCTACGAGCAGCACCCTGCAACAATAGCTCTTCAGTTTCTCTGGCTCCCAGCCTCGGCCAAGCGGCGCTACGCTCCCAGCTGGAAGCCCCTCCGACGCACTATTCGGCAGTTGCGTGTTCTGGCATGTCCTGTTGCCGCAGCTGTAGATCTGCAGCGCCCAGTAGCTTGCTGGCAGTGAGGCGAAAAGCCCTTGTAAGGTGCATGTGGCCTTGAGCTGCGGTTGGTGGAGACGAGGGCGGCGTTTGGTGTAGAATGGGGCGGCAGCGGCAGGTAACGACGAGGTCTGCGCTGCGAGGCCGCATCGCAAGCGGCACTAAGCAGCAAGATTAATCTGGCTGGACGGCATACTTACAGCCAGCGTATTCTCCGGGGTGACATGGAACAGACCTGCAGCTCCGAGAAAATGGCGAAAACTGGGTCAGCGCTGAGCGCTTTGGACATGGCTGGGGCCGCGGACTAGCTGTGAGCTCGTATGCATGCCGGCGCGGCGGGGCACAGAGGCCCTGCCGCAGCCAACGCGGGCTTCCCCGCTGCCGGCCCTCACCATCGGAGGTAGGGTTGACCAGTGACACTTTGTTGCTGCCGCTGCACACACAGGATGGGGCATGGGTTGATGTGACGGGAGCGCATCGCCCAGCAGCTGCAGAGGCGAGCCGCTGAGCGGCAGTCCCGGCGGCGCCAGGTGCCATCCCTGCCCGGACCACCGACCGCGGCAACGCTCAGCGGGATCTTGCACTCACGTACTGAACATAACAGACTCGCAGTCGGACGCAGCCCGCGCGGGGCGGAGCTGGAGTGCCGCGGCAAGCGTCCCAAGGACGAACGCGAGCTGCAGCGCCCTCAGGGCTCGCCAAAACTGCACCATCGTTTGTCTGGCGGTGACCGCCTGGCCCTCAGGCCTGCATAGCGCACAAACCCAGGCCGCGTCTGCTGTGCAACCCAGAACTTCGCAGCGCAAAGCCCAATTGGTGAGCTACAAGCTGTGTGCTGTCGATTGGTGCGATGGAACGATGAAACTGAGCAGTGCCGATCGGCATCGGTACGCTTGGACAACGAGTACGCCAATGTGCGGGCCGCTGAATGCTGCCCCTTTTTGCGCCGGGCGGGCTCCCATCGGCTTTGCCATGGCAGTCTGAACTTGCTCGGTGCCTGCGGTGGCCCCTGTCAGTGGCACCCGGTGGGGCCCGGCACTTGCTGCTCAGTGCCAATGGTTGCTCGCTCTTCAGGCGACCGGAGGAGGCCATTCGCACTAATGAACCTGTTACCTCCACAGAACCGAAGGAGCAGGCAGACCGGGGGACGATTAAAGAGGGCAGTTGCCGCCGCCGCCAGAGCCGCTGCAGGCTGCCGCCGCCGCCAAGGTGATCAGGCGGCCTTGCCATGCCTCACACTGCAGCCCCAGCCAGCAGGTCATGCCAGCAACCGAGCTCGGCTTTTTGCAGTGTTGCACACTGCAGCGAAGAGTCCCTTGGGTTACCACTACCTGCTTTGCGAATGTTGCCAAGCCCGCCGGCAGTCCTCGTGGTCGGCAGCGCAGACGGTACTAAACTTGGCAGCATGTGCTTCCAGAACAGTCACCACCCGTAACAGTAGCTGCCTGCCAGCCTGAATGCTCAGTGCCAATTGCAGCGGTGTGAAGTGAGGGGGCTGTGATCACCACTCCAAAGGCCAAAGGTGGCGGAGGGTCAGCAGCCGGTGGTAGGTGCACCCGTCAAGGAACCACCAGGAAGGAAGGAGGGTTTGAATATTGCGAATGAACYGACTCCTCASGGTTTGGGTTTGGTAGCGTTATTGTTATTGCGTCACGCATGACGGTCGTGCCTGCGCCATGGCATCCGCAGCTGCCGCGCTCAGCCCTGTGCATGGCTGAACAGGCGGCGCCAGCAGCGGGGTGCCCCTCAGGCCATGCCCTTGAAAGCCGCCCGCACGGCCCCGCCGCTGCCTGCCGCTGAGGCGGGCAGCAGGGCTGGGTAGGTGGCCCCCAGCACGCCTCCCAGTGCATTGGGGATGTTGGTCATGGTCACGTACACATCCAGCCTGCGGGGSCRCCRGTGAATCCCAGRTTGGTTTGGAGTCANGAGTGGCAGCAGCAGCGGCATCGGCCTGACCACAGCAGCAGCAGCAGCAGCGGCTGCAGCAGCGGCCCGAACATATAGCAGCAGCAGCGGCGGCATTGGCCTTAACCCAGCAGCAGCAGCAGCGGCTTACCAAGTGGCGTACTGGCCGCCCTTGCGCGAGGGGACCCATGGCTGCGGGAAAGCAGGACAGGACAGGCAGGATTGCCAGCACATGTGGGCCAGGTACCAGGTGCTGGCTGCAGCATGCGGCACTGCAGGCCACACTGCATGCCACATTGTGCGCTGCAACAAAGCCACAGCCAGCCGCAGCCACAGTGGTGCATCCTCCCCATCCCCGCCGCCCCACCTGCTCCACAGTGATCAGGATGCCGCGCTTGCGGATGTCCACCCGCCGCGGCTCGCCCTGCCTGGCGGCTGGGAAGGCGACGGTGCCGCTCCAGGTGGGCACCTGCAGGCAGCGCAGGGGAAGGGGATAAGGCAGCAGCAGTGGTGGTAACTGGCATTCCCAGGGGCAAGGCAACCAGGTTTCTGAGGGTCTGCCTACCGGACCCAACTGCACACATCACTTTGCTCCACCAGCCCCTGCCACTCCACTCACACAACCCACCACCCCACCACCCACTGCCACCCGCCTGGGTGCCTGGGCGCACGGGCACGTTTTGCACGACGGCGTACAGCTGGCGCTGCTGCACGTACACCCACAGCGAGTCTCCAAACTGCAGCGACATGCTCTCCAGCGCGGTGGTGGGCAGCGGCCGGCCGCCCGTGGCTGGCGCCGCCCAGGTGCCCTGGCTGCTTGGGCCCGCAATCAGGCGGCCCCGCATCCAAAAGTTGGTCACGGTGGGCACGGTGCAGGTGGTGGGCACCCCCGTGGCGGCATCAATGCAGGCGGAGTAGGAGCCGGTGAGCAGCGTGACGCGGTTGCCCGGCGCGCCGCCCAGCGTGAAGCGGGAGCCGTCAAACCCAACCACCGTGGGGTCGCCGTACACTGTGAGGGGAGGCGTGGGGTGGGTGGGATGATTGGGTTGGGTGATGCGGGTGCAAGGAGAGGCAAGGGCGGAGTGCGTGCAAGGAAGCGGGGCAGCTGAGGGTGCAGAGAGGAGGTGCTGCAAGGCAGGCAAGCAGTGCAAGCGCAGCGGCGGTTGCATAGGCACATGCAAGTTGTTGCGTGTAAAACAGCCAGCCTTGGCGGCAGAAGCGGCATCCCCTGGCCCCACCCACCCTGTGCGCGGCAGGCGTTGCTGACGGGCGAGAAGATGCAGTCCATGCTCTTCTTGATCCAGGGCACCAGCTGGGCCACGTTCTGTCATGATCAGAGGAGTAGTGCAGGGCCTCTTGGGGGCTGGCTGAGGGATCCACGAGTGTGGCAGCAGCCGCAAGTTGGCGATGTGCCACAGCTGCACTGTGCAGCAGCCAGCAGCAGCAGCAGGCGTCACAGGCGGCACATCCCAAAACACACAACCACTGGTGCCTGACGGCCGCACCGTGTATGCGCCGGGCTTGCCCGCAATCGCGCCTTGCTTCACCTGCTGGCAGCTCTGCAGCGTGGGAGGAGCCCGGGAGTAAACAATGCTTGTCGTAAGTAAAGCAGGTGGGAAGCAGCTGCGATTCCCAATGGCGGTGGGTAGAGCAGCAGCTGAAAGCTGCATTGCAGCACATGCGCAGCAAACAGCTTTGCCTGGCCCACTCTAGCCCATCCCAGGCCCCACCCGTGCCACCCGCCCGACGCACCACGCCATAGCTGGTCACGCCCAGCACCACTGGCGGCCCCGTGCGCGACAGCACAAACAGGCCGTTGCCGCCATCGCCCTCGCAAGACGCCTTGAGGTTTTTGGGCGGAGAGCCTGTGGACAGGGAAGGTGGGGGTGGCAGCAACGTAGCGCGCATGGCGGCAGCGCAAGGGCATGTGCGCCTTCACAGCCCCAGTCCTTGCCTCCACAGCACCAGCGCATGAGGGCAGCATGCCCAGCAGCGCATGCCTAACAAGCACAGCATGGCAAGCACAATGCAGAAGCACCACAACCAGCCCACACATCTCCTCCCCCACCTGCGCATATCATTGTGTTGGTGGTGAACGACGGCAGCTCGCCGGCCCAGGCTACATTGCACGCAGACAGGCTCTGCAGCTGCAGCGCCACCTGCTGCAGGATGGCGGGGGCGGTGCCGCTGCCGTCGTCGCCCCACCCCACGGCAGTCACCGTGGTGCCGGCGCGGTAGGGCATGGACGGCTTGCCTGCGCTTGGGAGGTGGCAGGACGGGTGAAGGGATGGGCAGGGGCATTTTCAACAGCTCAACCCACACAACGGCAAGCAGCAACCCAGCCACTCAGCGATAAGAGGCAAGGGGTACAGAGCAGCGCAGAAGCAGGCAAGCGCCAAGCAGCACAGCATGCAGCAGCAGGCCGCTTCGAGAGAGCAGCAGGCATGCAAGCTCACGTGTTTCAGGGGGCAGCGCCGCCGGCGTGCGGCTGACGGCCCTGTCCAGCAGCAGCAGGGCAATGTCATTCTGGAAGGTGGTGGCGTTGTAGCCTGCAGGTGGCGGTTGATTGGTGGGTGGTGGTGTGCCTCGCGAGGCA
The DNA here is from genome assembly GCA_025026875.1 of Chlorella ohadii. Lineage (NCBI taxonomy): Eukaryota > Viridiplantae > Chlorophyta > Trebouxiophyceae > Chlorellales > Chlorellaceae > Chlorella > Chlorella ohadii. Next base: position 177,035 of record JADXDR010000194.1, read on the forward strand.
GCTCAAGCTCAACAGTCGGCGCCAATGCTAGATGCCTGGGCGGCAGCGGCGCCTGCTTGCATCCAGCCTTCTGCTGCCTCCTGTCACAGATCCCACCTCCCGCTAGCTCAACTCCAAACCTTCCTGTGCCCCCTAGCCCCTGCTCACCGGCGTGCACCCAGGTGCGTATCGCGCGCCGGTCCTCCATGTAGCTGCCCCCCGAGATGTAGCGGTCCCAGATGCCAATGTGCAGCNNNNTGYGKGTGGGTGGGTGTGGCTTGCGTCACRCASCAGCAGCACTGMNNCWWTGYTYGAGMAGCGGCAKNGNAGCAACAWNCATGYAYSCAYCCATGYACCGCACCGCAGCAGCTGCAGCATCAACCACCCCAAGTTCAGCCCTCCCCTGTCGCCCACCAGCGGGTTGTAGCGCCCTGCAATGAACTGGCCATTTGCGTCCACAAAGCAGGCGGCAGATGTCATCACGATGCGGGACGAAATAAGAGTGCTGCGCGCAGGCAACCGGATGAACACAGGCGGTGTCAGGGKGACGYTGWACAGCGCAAAAGCAGGCATGCTCCGCAAGCAGGGACAGCTGGAGCAGAGCAGCAGCGGCAGTTGCACACCACACTCACTCTACCAGCAGCAGACCAGCCCACTATACCTCCCCCTGCCCCNTGCCGCCCACCCACCCGCCGCAGAAGCCCAGGCCCGAGGTGGCCACAAAGCGGACGACCGTGGGCCACTGCCCTGGCGCCGTGTCCTCGCCGCCCATGATGGCCGGCTGCACCACACCGCCACTGCTGCTCTTCTGTGTGCTGCTGCTGCTGCTGCTGCTGCTGCTGCTGCTCTGCGTGCTGCTGGCGCCACTAGCACGGCTGCAAGGCAGCGGKGGAGGAGGGCATGTGCCTGATTGGAGGGCGGGTGGATCTGCGGTGCTCCGSGCGGCGGCGCTTCCGGCCGATAGATCAACATGCTACAAGGCATGCTTTTCATAGCCATGTGACACTCACCCTCCAGTGCGGCCCGCCACCAGGGCTGCCCCCAGCAGCACCAGCAGCGCGCGCCACGCCCACGGCTTCATGCTGCGGCAAGTAAAAGCGGCGGCGGCGGAGGAGCAGTGAGCGGCGGGCGGGAGGGCGGCGGCTGTGGCGCAACCGGGCGCCGCGTGCAACCCAGCTCGCAGATGGCACGATTATTGCACTGCCCGGTCAGCAGCAGGCAGGCAGGGCAGCAAGGCAGGGCTTTCGCTCGGGGCGGCTGTACCGCAAGCCGCAGCACTGCAGCGTTCCGTCAGCGCATCCGCAGGGCATGCGCTGTCGATCTCAAGCGCGCGCCTGCGGCCACCGCTCCTTGCCGCCTCCGCCGCACTTCAAAACGGTGCGAACAGGGCGACAGGGGCGCTGCGCAGGGCGAACAACGCTCAACYACACAATGCACGTCCCAATTGGYACGCGCCTGGGGCTCGGGGAAAGGCCCTGAGCGCAGGAGCAGGGCGGCGGCGGCGGCGTCCACGGGTGGGGTGGCTGAGCCTGCTGGTGTAGGGTGGCTGAACTGTAGCAAAATGTGTAAAGTGATCACAAGTAAGAAACACCAACAGGCAGCACTGGATCTCGCCAGTCTTCTTTACTGGGGCCAASCAYGCCCGCMTGGCCGGCGCCACGTCAGCCGGCATTCGAACCACACCATGGATRCGYAAGTCMCGTCCCATCGCAACGCAGGCTGGCCGTCAATCGTACATCTCATGCCGCCTTGGGTGCAGACTGCGGCTGGTGACTGTCGTGCTGGCTGATCATGCGCAGAGGCGTCGGAAGGAAGCCGTACCGGCACAAGCGYGTTYCRGCACCTGGCTGCTSAACAGCACACACACGGYTGCAATGCCGGGTGCGCATTCTTGGCCAGCTGTCCGGAAGTCTGGCGATCCATGCCAACGGACGGGGACGCCAGACGGCCTGCAGCTTGCACAAGCTTGCGATTGACGTCCGCCTGGCGCAGCATGGCGCGGCGGCGCACCTGAAGAATCCATCCTGCGATCGGCTACACATGCTCATCATCGATAGTAGCAAGTTTGAGAACAGCCTGGAAGCACACAAACAGCAGGATGGCGGCGGAGGTGACTGGAGCTCACGTGGTGGTGCAGAACCTCATAGCGCAGGGCGTGAGACGCGTGTTTGTGATCCCAGGTGGGCAGGGATGGGGGCTGGAAGCCGGGTGGGAAGGGGCCGGTTGGGGCGCGCGCTCCCGGCCTCTCACGGCGCCCGTCGAGGCTGGACCCTGTCCCAGCTGTGATCGCGTCAGGCTGCGAGTGTCAGTGCCAAGCGGGAGGGCATGCCGCCTCTCAGAGCAGCCTGCCGCCGCCGGTCTCGCCGCGCTGCTTAGCTTCTGCCAGCGGGCCGCACCCTCTGGTGCACAATGGCTGCTTGTTGCTTGCTTGCTGCTGCCCCGGCATTCCGACCATGAGGCCATGGCGATAGATATGTGCACCTGAATGTACCCTGCCGCAGGTGCCAAGATTGACAGGATTCTTGAGGTGATGCGGACGTGCGAGGAACTGGAGATAGTGCTCTGCCGCAACGAGCAGTCGGCAGCCCATATGGCTGCAGGTGGGTGGAGACCGCAGGGCGCTGCTGTTGGGGCACCAGGGAGCAAAGCACCGCCGCAGGAAGTGCGTGCACATATGAAGTCGCGTATGGCCCGGCAGAATTGCCCCCCCGTGCAGCACCTATACCATCACCTCAGCCCGGCAGCCGCTGCCAAGACGAGCAATGCGCCCTCCCCTCCGCATGCTGTACTGCAGGCCACGGCCGGCGCACGGGGCGCGCTGGAGTCGTGCTCGTCACGTCAGGTGCTCTGCTTTTGTGGCTTGGCTGTAGCGTGCATCAGAGCCGCCAGCGGCGGCGGTGCTGGTCAAGCTCACTGCGCTTTTCTGGCATTCATCGTATCTGGCATGGACAACTATTGCGTGTGCGCTGCTGGCTCTACTGTGCATCACGACTGACCCACTCGTTTGCATGCTGCGCTCCCGCTTGCAGGTCCCGGGGTGACCAACCTCACTACTGCCCTGGCTACCGCCAACTGCGAGGTACGCGTGATGCTGGGCATGCATGTGTGTGGTGGATGAGTGTTGAACACACCTGCCGGTTCGAAAGCCGTCCCTTGGCACTGCATGAGCCTGTCAAGCCTGAGCCTCCACTGCCGCTCAATCCAGTGTGCCCACTCCCTCACCGCAGGGTGATCCTGTGGTGGCGCTGGGCGGCAACGTGCCCGTCAGCCAGCGCTACAAGGCCACGCACCAGGTAAGGTTGCCTGCCCATCAGCGACAAGATCGAGCAAACTTTGGGTTGCAGCGCCGCAAAGGTGCCGAACTCCTGTTGTTTCCGTTGCTGCTGCCCACGATGTACTGCCCAGCCGCTCGTTGCTGTGGAGGCTTGGTTTCATGGCGCCTCGCTTGCACCCATGATTCGCTGTCTACGGTGGACAGGACGTTCTGGCCACCTCACTTTCGTAGCATCTGCAATGTCTCATTTGCCCATTTACCGCGCTGCAGGGCCTGGACAATGTGGCCATCATGAAGCCGGTGACCAAGTACGCGGTGGAGGTGCCCTGCGCAGACTCCATCTCAGAGGCAAGCTGCCTGCCCCCGCATGATAAATCTGACTGGCTGGCCTGCTCTGAGAACTAGCACTGCCTCACCTGCTTGCTTTAGTGCGCACAGGCCGGCGCCTGCTGCAATGAGTTGCCTGTGCTCAGCAACCTTGCAAGCCTTCCGTCCTGCCCACGCAGTGCATCACCAATGCTTTCCGAGCCGCCGAGTCAATCGGCCGCCCTGGCGCGTCGTTTGTGTCCCTGCCACAGGTGTGCGGGCGCCTGCAATTGTGCTGCTGCGTGTCACTGCCCTCATGGCTCTTTCAATACGCCTGCATACTCTGTGCGCATGCGCAACCTTTCGCTGGGCCAGCTTTCGCCTGTTCAGCCCAGCATTTCGTGCCTGCTGTGCACACCATGTGATTTGGCTCCTGCCAGATGCTTTTGACGTGCCATAGCATGATGCCCTCCTGCTGTGCTTGCTCTTGATGCTAACAGAGCGTGATGGTTGAGCCGGCCAAGATGCGGGTGCTGGGCCAGAGCACACACCCCGGCGGCGGCCACGACAGCGACATCGCCAAGGCAGCAGACGTCATCAACAACGCGGGTGGGTGGGTGCTGGGTTGCAAGGCCCTCAGCCCGCACCCTGTCACCGACCAGCCATTCGGCAGACACTGTTGCCTCCGACATGAGCCGTGGCCGCTTGCCTGCTGCCGGTACTGCGAACGCTCCACTATGCACAGCAGCTCACCCCTGCACATCCCTTCACAGGCTTCCCCGTCATGCTCTGCGGCCAGTTTGCAAGTGAGATGACAGCAGCAGCCGCCCTGCGCAACATGCTGCGTGTGGCCGCCATGCCGGTGGTCACAACATTCCAGGTCAGCTGCGTTAACTTTGTTGTTAGTGGGTGGCCCACCCTCACTTGGTCAGACTCCCAGGTAGCGGCAACCTGCCCCTCCCATCCTCCTGCCACATCTCCTCTCCTGCTGGTGCGGGCTTGTGGGCCGGCAGGGACCAGAAGTTGCGGTTTGATGCTCTCGAACGCACATATGTGTCCCTTCTCTCCATCGCCATGGCAGGGCGCCGGCGTGGTGGGCCAGGATCAGGCGGAGCTGTATGGCGGCCGCGTGGGCCTCATCCACAACACGCTGGCCGACCGGCTGCTGGACATGGCGGACGTGGTGGTGGCTGTGGGCTACGTGAGTGGGTCCATGGGATGAGCCGACCATATATGGTTGATGGCAACTGAAGGAGTGTATGTGCTGTGGTGGCCGTGGGCTACGTGAGTGCCGCCTTGGGATGATGGTGCTGGTTGCGTCGATTGCAATTTGAGTGATGAAAGCATGCGGATCTCTATGTCATCCCAGTGGGAGGGGCGGTGAAGCTTTAAGCATACCTATGCTGAGCTTCCCTGCCCCGCTCAAACACAACCTCTCCTGCGCATCCATTGCATGGCAGGACCCAGTCGAGTACGACGTGGACCTGTGGAACGACAACCGTCCAGAGAGGAAGATCGTGCACATCGACCTGAGTGAGCTTGGGGGCCGCCAGGCTGGCATGCATGCATCAATCAGTAGTGCTGCCACGCGCGCCCTGCCTTTGGCGTTCCCCAGCGGACCTGTTCACTGCAGCTGCCTCACCCCTCTCATCCGGCCCTGCCGCTGCGATGCAGCCGCCGCGGTGCTGGACAACTCGTACGTGCCGGCTGTGGAAGTGGTGGGCGGCATTGCCAACTCCGTCAAGTCGCTGACTGCGCTGCTCAAGGCAAGCTCCGCCTTGCAGGGTGCTTGCAGCGGACAGATGCAGGCAAACGTCTGCCAGTGTAGCGACTCTTCTGCCGCATGCGAGGGGAGCAGGCAGATGGGCATTGTTTAGGCTCTCTCCTGGGGTCACAACAGGCGGTCGTCGTCGGTGGCATGACTTCCGCAGGACCGCGACATTGATGATGAGAGCGAGCTTTACAAGGAGATCCAGAAGGCGCGGGATGACCTAGCACAGGTGCGCTGTGGTCGCAGCGCAGCGTGGCAGCGCAGCACAGCATGCAACACAGCGTACTTTCGACGGCACTGCGTGGATGGGATGGGCGGACAGATGCGCATGCCCTGGCAAGGCTGCAGCCGAGGGACCGTGCTACCCAGCCGTGCTCAACTGGCTGCCAACCCTTTCTGCCTTCGTGCTGCAGGCGCGCTCGGCGCATGCCAATGACAAGGGCAGCCCGGTGCACCCGCTGCGCCTGGTGCATGACATCCAGGTGAGCCGGGGAATCTTTGCTATCCATGCAAGCACTGTTTGCAGGTGCTTGGCGTGCAGTTGAACCCATCCGAGTGCCAGCTGCTTCCACGCCTTACACCTACTGGGAGCAGTGCAACGGGCACCCGAGCTGCTATCTCATGCAGCCCTCTCGCTGCCGGCTGATTGCCAACCGACCTCCTGCCGCTCCCGCTTGCTACAGACGCTGCTGGATCGGCGGGACGGCCACAAGTTCTTGCTGTTCCTGGACATGGGCAGCCACCACATCTACCACGCACGCTACCTGCAAGTGCACCACCCGCGCCAGGCGAGCAGGGTCGCTATTGAAAGGGCTGGGGCCCAGGGCTGCCCAGCTCTGAGGCTGCTTGACAGGGACAGTGGGCACAGGGTGGCAGCATCTCCTTCCTTGACAAAGCGGCTGCATGCGAGCCAATGCTTCTCATGCCAGCAAGCCGTTGTGCCTGGTCTTGTCATCGGCTGCTTGTATGGTCGACCAGCGCTGTTCACGCCGCCGCCGCGGCCCGCACCCCTCCCCTCTCATCTCCCATGCCCCAGGTCAGCTTCTCCAATGGGCAGCAGACAATGGGCGTGTCCATGCCATGGGCCATCTCCGCTGCCCTGGATGCGCGGGACCCCGGCAGGTGTGGGCCGGTGTAACATTTGCCATGGCACTGCAATGCTGCGCAGTGGAAGCTAGCGCACGTCGTGCAGTGCGCATGCTGGAAATTGGAGGGAAGCTTGCCGCAGCAGCTGATGCGCGTGTTGCCTGTCATGCCTGCTGGACCATTACCTTGTGGCCGGCCAGCCAACACCTGTGATGAGCAGCTTCCTCTCTTTTGCCCTCTGTGCCCACACAGCTCGCTGCACCGCCAGTGGTCCAAGCCGGCCATGACTGTGCGCCAGATCAGCCTGCGAGGCGGTGAGCTGCCGCTCGGCTGTGCATAGATGGGATGGCAGTTGGCGATAGCACTGTTTGCATTGTGCTGGAGTTGGTCGGCCCCACAAGAAGCGTGTGCTTCTGCTTGCCGGCTGGGCTTGACCCGGCATGGCATGGCCCACTTGCCAGCAAGCACGCCTGCCCACCTTGCATGCATGTGCCGCCCACCTGGCGCTGCTGCCTTTGCCCGCAGGCATGCCCACCGACAAGCGCATCATCTCGGTTTCGGGGGATGGCAGCTTCCTGTTCTGCGCCCAGGAGCTGGAGACTGCCGTGTGAGTTGCTGGCAATGCTAGCTGCCCAAGTGGGCTGTCATGTGTATGGCTACTTAGTTGCTGGCTGAGGACCTTGAGCGTCAGGCACGCTGCTTGGCGGCCCTGATGAAAGGTGGCAGAGCTTGGCTTGCACGTGCATGGGTCTGGCTAGCAGTTTTGCTATTTTGCTAGATGCAGCGCAAGTGCTCTGTTTTGAATTTAGCATCTGCTGGTAGCCGACGTGCTGCACATTGCGGCTGGCGAATTGTTGCGCACCGACAAAGGCAGTGCTTGCCGGCTGCCTTCTACCCCTGTGCAGGCGGTACAACCTGCACTTTGTGCACGTGGTGTGGGTGGACGGCACGCTCAACATGGTGAAGGTGAGCTGCTGGCACACAGTCAGCTTCTGCGTGCACACGAGTGGCGGTGCAGCGCTTGGTGCGCTGAGGTTAGCGAGGTCAGGCGCACTTGCCAGCACCTCACAAAGATCCCCACATCCAGGTGCATGGCCCGCCCGCTGCTACCCACCAACCGCCATGTTCGCCACCCCACCCCCTGCCCCTCTGCAGATCCAGCAGGAAAAGAAGTACGGCAAGGGCCACGAGTATGCGGTGGACCTTGGGCCGCTCGATTACGTTAAATTTGCAGAGGCATTTGGCGCCACAGGTGCTTGCACCGCTTGTCACCTCCAGCTGCTGCATCCAGCGGCTGGGGCCGCTGCCTGCTGCCAATGCTGCCGCTGTGCCGCTGCTGCCGCCGCTTGCTGTCGTTCCTGTTCTGCCCGCGCTGCAAAACAAACATATCCCTTCTTGTCTGTCATCCTGCCCTGGCGGCCAGGCATCCAGATCAACGATGCCGACGAGTTCCTGCCCACACTGGAGAAGGCGCTGGAGATGCAGGTGAGCCACTGATCGTCTTGTGTGTAGACCACTAGGCACCGCCAGTGTGTGTTGTGCATGTAGCCTTCACCAACAGGGGCCGGATGATAAGCATATGGGGTCNGTGCAAGTGGTGTGGACGGGTGGCGGCAGATGACAGGAGCGGGCAGCAGCGCTGTGTGTGCCGAGCAGCGCTGCTTCAGGGAGTGCCCACCTGACCCAAGCCGTGTGATGCCTGCTGCCCCGTCTGTCTGCAGGGCCCCGTGGTGATTGCAGTGAACGTGGACTACTCGCAGAATGAGTGAGTGTCATGCCGTCGGAGCAGCCCTGCTTGCCCCTGGTTTTGGGCGCTCGCCTGCACACACCAGGGCAATGCTTGCCAGGCTCCCACGCCTGGCGCCTGGCACCTTGGGCCACCGCCGCTGCTCTAGTTGCTGCCCTCTCCCGCTGATGCCTGGCCGGCACGTCCTTCCTGCCTGCAGCGAGCTCTTCAAGGACGCCATTCAGGAGCGATTCCACTGAAGGAGCTGTGGGGGAGTCACGAAGAGGGCACAAAGGGGTGCCTGCAGGCGAGCAGGTGCAGGCGAAGCACGGGCAGCTGCAGCGGCGCAGCCGAAAGCAGGGCCTGGAGCTTGCAGCGGGATGCCTTGGGAGGTTGCCCACCCGCCTGAACAACTGGGCAGCGGCCGTGCGTGCATGACGGTGCCAGGCGCATCTGCCTGCCGTGCTGACTGGGTTTGCCCATGGGTTGCCACATTGGCAGGAATAATCATGATCACCTGACGCACTGAAGCCTAGCGCACCACTCACAAGCAACGAATGCCTCCTCAATGTGTTTCATATATTAGTTTGTGCTTTTCCTTTCCCTCGAATCCTTCGCGATCTGCACGCCCATGCTGACCTCTTTCATCTGCTGTACTTGCAAATGTGGCTGCTGCCCCGTAGACAACGTCGTGTCCTCTTGTGTGTTTTTGCTGGTGTCCTGTAAGCAACGCAAAGCTGGCACGGCGAGCTGCACTCCCACCCCGAGATTCGGCCGCCGCTGCCGCCGTACTCAGCGCGCGGCGGCGCCGGCGCAGTTTTGGGCGGCGCGGCGGTGCAGCTTGCAGACCTCGCACCCTGCCGATCAGCACGGTGTGGGGTGTTTCGCCGCTGCCGAAGGCCGCGCGCGCGCCTGGTTTGCGCAGGCGGGCCGCACCGCGAACAGAGCTAGGGCGCAGCGGCCTGATACTGGAGTAAGGTAGCATGTCGGGAGACGGCACACCTCATCCCGCGGCGCGCAGCGGTCGGGCTTGCGCCGCGCCGCCGCCGCCGGCGCTAGTCCCACCGCCATCCCGGTCGCCACCCCACCGAGCGCGAATGGCTGCCGCACAGCACGAGAACTTGTGGTGCTGAACGTTGGTGAGCTGGCCAGTAATGGGCTGGGGAAGCTACTGGGCAGCATTGTCTCCCTTCAGTGTAGTCGACAGGTTCGCTCTCCTTGTGCCCCGCGCTAGTTGCCTGCGTTGCGTTCCCTGTTCCACCACTGCCGTTGCTCTGTGCCCTTCCAGACAGAACCCTGCAGGCCCATTACTCATGCTGCTGTGGCAAAGCTGCGCCGCAGGGTCCGATGGTCGGTGGTCCTCCCTGCCCCCGCCTTTTTGCTGCCGCACACCCATCACAATATTGCCGATCCACCCTGCCTCCCTGCAGGCGGCACACTGTTCACCACCACTCGCACCACGCTGACCACACATGCGGAGTCGATGCTGGCCGGCATGTTTCGGGTGCGGCCCCCGCCCGCTTCCTGCGCTGCACTTGGCACGCGAGCTGCTGTGCCGGTGCTGTGCTGCGCTGGCCATGCACCGCTTGCCAGTGCTGAAGCCATGCACCGCCGCCACGGTTGCTCTGCCTTGCGCTGCAGGGTGATATGGCGGACAGCAAGCNTGACGGACGTGGCTGGCAACCCCTTTGTGAGCTGCTGCTCAGTGCTCTGCTGCATGTGTCGTCTTGCTGAGCTGGCTGCGCGGCCTTGTATGCCTGCTCCAGCTGCTTGCACTGCTGCCACCGCCTGCGGCCTGCGCTGCTGCTGCCTTTCCCGCTGCTGCTATTGCTGCTGCCTTGGTAGCCGCCGCGGCCATGATGCCATCATTCAACTGCTGATGCAGCCGCCCCACCCTACCTCTTGCTCCCCTGGCCGCCCACCGCAGATTGACCGCGACCCCAAGCACTTCCCCTGCATCCTGGCCTACCTGCGGGACGGCGATGTGCCGCGGCCCGAGGGCCGCAGGGAGCGGCTGGAACTGCAGGTGGGGCGGTCAGTGCTCGAGCAACTGCAAGGGCTGGATAGGTGCAATGTGTTGAGCGGCTGGAGTGGGTCCGTACGTCGGGCTGGCTACATCGTCCTGCCGCCGAGCTGACTGTTCACTTGCTTCTCCGCAGGCGGAGGCCAAGTACTATGCCCTGGCTGAGCTGGCAGACCTTCTTGAGGAGGTGATCCGGGAGGAGGAGCGCGAGCAGGCGGCTGCCCAGGTGGGTGCAGGCACTGAAGCCTTTGTTCTCTGCCGCTAGGCCAAACATCTTTCAATGCTTCAGCCAGACCGTGATTGGGAGGGCTGGAGCTGGCGCGCGGCGAGGGGGGAAAGCATGGTGCAGCCGCTTGTTCAGATGTGTGGCAGAGCGTGTGGACGTGTGCCTGCTTACGGCGCCTCACTGATGGGCGTCTGCGCGCTTTGCTGGGGTTCCGCTGTGCACCAACCAGCTGCCGCCTGCCGGTTGCCTTGCCCCTCGGGAGCCACCACAGCCAACCTGTCGGCATTCCCCTTGCCTCTGCCTCTCCATCCGCAGGCCCGCAAGGAGCAGAGCGAGGAGGCCTCCTCTCTGATCACGCGAGAGCACGCCGCCTTCCTGACCGGTGCCACCCTGCGGCTGCGTGAGGCCAAGACGGCGCTGCAGACGGCCAGCGACCATGTGACGGCGCTGACGGTGGCAAACCAGGAGGCGCGCGCGCAGCTGCGGGCGCTGCATGAGGCCCGCATCCAGCCCGGGTTTGCGGCACGCCCCGCCGTAGAGCAGCGCCAGCTGGAGCGGCAGCTGCGCCGCTCGACCGAGCGGGGGGTGCAGCTGGGGCAGCAGCGGGAGTCCCGGCAG
>JADXDR010000195.1:8478-51525 GCA_025026875.1 Chlorella ohadii
GGAGCCCGCGGCCGGCACCGACACCGGCGGCCGCGCGCGCCGCGAGCGCAAGCAGGTGGGTGGGGCCCGGGCGGCAAGCTGTTGGAGAGCTTGGTAGTGCACAATGTGCAGCATATTGATCTGCCGTGCGCCCATGGGCTGCGCTGCACGTGTCCGTGCTGCATGAGAAGCCAGCACCGACCACTCTGCGCAGCAGCTTTCAATTCCCACCTGCCGCTGCCGCTGTACCCTTGGCGGTGCTGCTACGATGTTGTGAGCTTGTGGTGCTGTTGCCAGTACTTTTGCTTTCATCTTTCTGCTGCAGGTGGACCGCTTCCAGGTGGAAGCCAAGCGCGAGACGGAGGATGTGGCGGTGCCGCAGGGCTCGGGCGAGCGCCTGCGCGACATCCCAAACGTCGCCTTTAAGATGGGCAAGCTGACGGGTGCGTACACCAGAGGGGGGTTGCTGGCTCTGAGGGGCCAGCTTGCACGGGTGCAGGGGCCAGTGCGCCAGGGTGCTGCTGAGGTGCTGTTGCGGAGGGTGCATGCAGGGAATTGAGCTGCAGCAAGGGGTGGGGGCACGGTCAAGAACACCGCAGCGCTGGATTGGCCTGCTCGTTGGGCTGCTGCTTGCACACCCGAGAAGGAAAGGCTTTCCACATTACACCCTTACACATTGTACCCTCCTGCAGGCAAGGACGAGCTGGTGGAGGGCCTGCACATGGTGATCTACCGCCGCAAGGGCGCGGTGAGTGGGCAGCCGTGGCTGATTGTGGGTTTTTTGTCTGTTATGCCATGAGCAGCAGTGGCTGCTGCTGCTGCTGCTGGGCCGTTTGTGGAGTTGCAGCTTGTGCACGCACTGGCACCACCTACATGCCTCCGCAGCAACACCAGCATGTCTATTTTCATGTCTGAATTGTGCACCACCTTTCCCACCGGTTGAACTGTCAAGCGCAGGCCAACCAGCGCAAGAAGGCGGTGCTGGACTTCTGCGGCTTTGCGTTTGCGGACGACCAGCAGGTGTGCCGGAGGCAGGCAGCCGGGGAAGGCCATTGTCTGTTAGTCGATGCCTTCCTGCCATGTCTGCATGGCCATACTCAAATCAATGCCTGCTGCCCCACCCCGAGTCTGTGCTGCTCTGCTCTGCTCTTCCAAGTCTCTCTCGATCTAACTACCAACTCAATCACTTGCTGCCCCTGCCTCCTAACAATATGCAGGCCAAGGAGGTGGAGGCGCGCAAGGCCAGCCTGGGCAAGTGGAAGCTGGACTTGCTGCACCGCCTCATGGATGTGCTGGACCTGCAGCGCGGTTCGGGCGACAAGGTGCGAGGGAGGGTGTGGCGAACTGCTCTCTGTACGGTCTGTCGTCCAAATGAAGGCTGCTCTCCATACGTACACACAGTTGCCAGGCCAGGATCCCATGCAAGCTCGTCTTTCCACTCACGCGGGCTGCATGCTGGCATCGCCACGCGTCACTCAGCTCCTTTCCTTCCTCTCTAACCTGCTGCCAGGCTGCCAAGATTGACCGGGTGCTGGAGTTCCTGCAGTCGCCCAAGGCGCTGAGCGAGGTGGACCTGGCTGCCAAGGTGAGAGGGGGGGAGGAGGAAGCAGCGCTGGATTGCTGATTACAGGGGGCAACCAGCGCCTGGGCTGCTAGCTCTGGCAGGCCGATGGCACGACTGTCACTGAGCGCTGCATGCCCTGGTGTGCAACCCACAGCTTATCGCTTTGTCCCAATGACTTCCAACCATGATTTCACAGTATCATTCGCGTTTCCTCCCTGTGCCCAGGAGGCGGACAAGAAGGCCAAGGAGAAGGCGAAGCGGGAGCGGGCGGCGGCCAAGAAGGAGAAGGTGCGACTGGGCAATAATATAATGCCCACACTTCGCTGCCGTGCTGCCTCCGGTACAGCTGCACAGCCATGGAAGTTGCGCAATGTTGGTTGTGAAATTGCAGGTGTGCGGTAGCAAATGGCCTGTGTGCACATGGGACCCGTTCCACATTCCCTCTTGCTTGTGCCCCTGCTGTTTGTGCAGGAGCAGGCGAAGAAGGAGAAGGTGCGTGGCACGGCGGCAGTGCCACCGAGCTCATTCCGTTGGTACCGCCGCATCAGGGTCGGCAGCCATGCATGAAGCTGGCGTCGAAGCAGGCAGCAGGCAGGCATGGGTGCCAGCAGACACACTCGCAGTCAAGCCGAGTGTTTTTGAAATCACAATCTGCATTGCTTGCCGCACGCAGGAGAAGGCCAAGCAGGAGAAGGCGGCCGCTGCCAAGCGCAAGAGCTCGGGCGGCGCAGGCCGCCCCGCCAAGGTGCCGGGCTGCCCTGCTTTATCAACCGAGCATTGTGCAGCATGACTTGTCGCCCGCTTGCACTGCTAGCACTTCTGGCTTGCGCCAATGATTTCAGTTGCCCTCGGGTGGTGGTTGCCCCTGCGGTGGCACTTACCCCTGCAGTGGCGGTTGCACTTGCGCACGAGCTGGCCGTCTGAATGCGCTTTTGTTTGGCTCCTTGATTGTTTTCCTGAGTGCAGAAGGCCAAGAAGGAGGAGGAGTCGGAGGAGGAGCCGGAGAGCGAGGTGCGGGCAGCAAGGCAGTGAGCCATTGGGGGCTGTTTGTGGTCATTGTGTAGGCAAGCAGGCTGGGTACCAGCAGGTCCTGGCTTTGCCTCCACCTGCCTGCCCTCGCCTTCTGTCTTTTCTAACCGCTCGCGGCGTAGTCTGAGCAGTCTGAGGAGCAGGGCTCCAATCGAATTGAGGAGCAGGCCTTGACTTTGCCGCGAGCCCTGCTGCCTTCTCACCTCACTGCTGTCTCTTGCCCCGTTTCCATCGCATACAGCCCGAGTCTGAGGAGGAGGAGGGCTCCGATGAGGAGCAGGCCTCTGATTTTGAAGCCGAGGAGCTGGGCGGAAAGAAGAGCAAGGGCAAGAAGGCGGCGGGCGGCAGTGCCACCAAGCGCGGGCGCAAGGCAAAGGCGGAGGTGAGGCGCCAGGGGGCGGAAGGTTATAGGGGCGAGCGCTGGGGGAAGAGGAAGGGGGAGGGCTGTGCTGCTGCTGCAGCGGCGGCAGCTGGCTGGTGCCCCACAGTGCATGCCGTTGCGCTGACGGCCAGCTGTTGAGCACGCCTCCCTGCTTTTTTGCCTGCCTTCTCCTGGCTCAGGAGGAGGAGGAGGAGGGGGAGGGGGAGGATGAGGGTGCAGCTGCTGAGGAGGGCGGCGGCCCTGCAGCAATGGACGAGGATGAGCAGCCGGCGCAGGACCCCGCCAGCCAGGTGGGGTTGGCTTTGTGCAAGCAGCAGGCATGGTGGGTGGCTGAGCAGGGGGCCGAGCTTGTTGTGATGGGCAGCAGGCCGCCAACAGAGGGCAGAAAGCTGGAGCGGGATGCTGCGGCGAGCCTGCTGAGAGCAGGTGATGGCTTGTCTGCACGCCGCTCAAGGTCTTGCTCCCACGCCGGCGATGTACCTTCTTACCGCGCCCTGCCCCANCCAAACCAAGCAGGTCCCGCTGCAGGGGGAGGTGGTGTGACTCTCTGCCTGCCTCGGATTCCTCTGCTCGATCATCGGTGGCCCACACATCCCCCANCCACCGCCACCAAGCAGGTGCCGGCCGAGGAGCTGCGGGGCGAGGTGGAGGGCATCCTGGCAGGCATGGCGGCCGCCGAGCTGCGCGCCATCACCGCCAAGCCCATCCTCAAGCAGCTGGGTGCGTGAGGGTGTAGAAGTGGGGCCATGCAGCGCCGCTCTGTGTTATGCTGCTTTCGTTGGAGGCGTTGGGCTGGCGCCATCACTGCCAAGCCCAACCCTGAAGCAGCGGGTACATGCGCGCATGCGCCCCCAGCGCGGGCGGAGCAGTGACGCCAGTTCCGTGCTCTTTCACCCTGCACCTCTTTTTGCCACCCATGCCTGTGTTCCTCCTTGCCCTGCTTCAGAGGCCAAGTACGGCTTCAGCCTGCGGCCGCGGAAGCAGGAGGTGATCGAGCTGGCGCACGTGAGCCTGCCTTTCATTCTGTTTCCTCCTGTTGGGGAGCGACAAGTCTTGCCGTGGGACCTGCTGTGATGCTGTTGCAAGTGCAGCTGACATGCTGCATACGTCACAGGCTGCATTTGTCATGGCAAGAGTCTTGCTGACTGCCCAGGCTGCACAATGTTGCAGCGCCGTCAACTGATGCCAACCATCCCAGCAGCCCGGTCGACAGCTATCACCCCCCCTCATTTACTATGGATCTGCAGGCGTATGTGGTGAAGTACTTTGAGGAGCACCCGGAGGAGCAGGAGCAGGCGGCCGAGGAGGAGCAGGAGCAGGCTGCAGAGGAGGCGCCGGCCGCAGAAGAGGCTGCTCCCGCTGCCGCCGAGGACGCGCCCGCCGCCGCTGAGCATGCGCCTGCTGCAGCAGACGGTGAGCCGGCAGGCAGCGACGAACCTGCTGCCGAGGAGGCGCCGGCAGCTGAGGGCGCAGCGCAGCAGCAGGAGTAAAGCTTTGGAGTCGAGTTTTTGGTGTGCAGCAGGTGACTGGCACTTCTTGTGCCATGAATTGACCGACCGACCGACCGACGGGTGCTGGTGTTGTTTTTTGTTTGCAAAACCTTTCCAAACATGTAACAGGAACCTCTTGGGCATGCCTACAAGCCCTGTCATTACAAATGTACAAACGCTAGAGTTGGTCGTTGAGCAGGGTCAGTAAGTCGGCTGAGCAGGGGTCAGTAAGTACGCGGCATTGCAGCCGGCAGGAAGAGGGGAGGAGGGCGGGTCCAGCTATCTATCACAAGGGGTGTGGCGAGCAGCTAACACAAGGGGCCGGGTCCAGCTATCTATCACAAGGGGTGTGGCGAGCAGCTAACACAAGGGGCCGGGTCCAGCTATCACAGGGGTTGGAGAATGAAGGCCAGACAAACACTAGACAATGTGGTGGCTCAGCCACGCGGCTCGAACGGCTGCCACTGCAGCGCATCATAGGCGATGTTCCCGTTGGCCAGGCTGGCCCGCTTGGCATACACCCAGCGCACGCCTGCCTGGCGGTCTCGCAGCGCCTTCTCCATGGCGCCCTTGCCGCCCTTGGCTTTGGAGCCAAAGGCCAGCGGGTGCTCGTCCCGCAGGCGGGCAAAGCGCGCTGTCGTCACGCTGACCTTCTCACTGCAGGCAGTAGGGAGCGGAGCACAACCGTCAAATGATGGCGGTTCCTATTCCAATGAGCTGCTGGCACTTTTGCAGGCTGACACCAGCAGGGCGCAGGGTCCTGCCCTCCCCCCCGCCCTCGAGCGCAATCGACCCCGCCGCCCATCCTTGCATTCACCGCACGTGCACATCCAGCTGCAGCCGGTTGGCCCAGCCCTTGCCCTGCAGGCCCAGCTGTCTGACCGCAAAGAAGAAGGAGGGGCGCTGGTCAGCTGTGCCGCCCGCCGCCGCCGCCGCCGCCGCACTAGTGCTGGGTGCCGCGCACGCGGCAGGGACGCAGGGGCACGCCCCCAGCAGGTGCTGTGCCAGCAGGGTGCGGCCTGCTGATGCATTGCCGCCCCCAGCTGCTCAGCCAGCTGCTCCAAAGCGGTGCGCGCCTCGCTGCTCTGCGGCACAATAGGGCGAGGGGAGGGGAAGGGGCATTGGGAGGCGAGGGCGCAGCATGCGTACACTCAATGCATACACCCTCATACCCGTCGCTGCTTGGGGCCCATGCATCCGTCAGCCCTTGAATATAGCTGCCGGCTGCTGCCAACTCACCACAGCCTCCAGCTGGTGGCGCTGGAAGCTCGAAGTCGGCGGGTCGGGGTGGCTGCCGCCGTGGTCGCCCTTCTCGTACACCTCGCCCAGCAGGGTGGAGCTGAAGTAGGCCATTGAATCTGCGCACTGATCGTTGCCAGTGCCAAAGGGAAATGGCTGTATTTGGCTGGGGTCGGCATTCAGTAGGTCGGGCACCGCCTGTTGGCCAGGGAGGGGAGAGGCGGCAAATGCGTGTCGGGGCCACAGCTGCTACAGCAATCACAGCCGGCACAACCGCTTCGCATCCCGTTGGCATGCCGCGCGTACACAACAAACACAGTACGGCCCCGGCGCACGCTGGGCAGCAGAGGGGCGGCCTGCTCAATGGGCTGCTCCATTGGATGCTGCAGCTGCAACTGCTTCATCTGCCCAGCGGCATCAGCAAGTGCATCCTGCTGCTGCTGCTGCTGCTGCTGCTGCTGGATGTGCCCMCTGCTGGCCGCCAGGGCGGCCACCAGCTCTGGGCAGAGGTGGGCGGCCAGCTGGTTGGCCATGCCCAGAGCCTTCTGGCCCAGGGCAATGCCGTCCCGCTTGCATTCTGCGGCAGGGAGCAGGGCTAGGCTTGCCGGCGCAGAATATAGGGAAACAGGGCTCCGGCAACAGGCGCTGGCCTGCAGGCAGCGCGGCAGGCAGGGCTGGAGGAGGTGGGCTGCCAGCCTGCTGAGCATGACACAACCGGCGCACTGCATCCTCCCAACCCCTTCCCGGCACGCACTGAACGACTCGAAGGGCTTGGGCGCTTTCCATGGCTCCAGCCTGCCCGCCTCTGCCGCGCGCAGGGCCGTCTGCGCGGTCAGCGAGGCGCTCGCCAGCTCGGCCACGGCACCTCGAAAGCTGCGGCTGAGCAGCTTGCGCGCCAGCCAACCGCGCTGCAGGATGTACTGCAGCCGCGGTGCCACCATGGGGTCCGACATCTGCAAGGGGAAGGGAGGCGGAGTAGTGCTGCTTTGGGGGCAGGCCAGGCAGTGATGATGATGCACCTGGGTGCGTGGCCAGTGCAGTACGCTGGTGGCATGGGGTGGTGAGCAGCCGGCGCTTGCACGAGGGGCTATACTGCACCCACCTGGTCCATGAAGCGCATGATGAATGCCAGCTTCTGCCGCCACTGCCTACTCAGCTCCGCCCGTGCAGCCGCGGCCTCGCTGCCGCTGCTGGCCTGCACCCGCGCCTCCAGTCGCTCCATTTCATGGAGCCAAACCGCCAACTCCGCCGGCAGCTGGCCGTCAAAGGCCAGTCGCAGCCAGCGCACCAAAATGAGCGTGGCGGGCGCCAGCAGCTCCTGGCGGCGCTGCTCCATCGCGCCCCAGCCGGTCAGGCCGCCGGGGCCCGGGCCAGCGGCGGCCGTGGCGGCGCTGCTGGGCTGCACAACACGCAGCCCCTCTCTATGCTGCCGCCCAGCTGGCGGCGCCCGCCTGCGCTCGTCCTGCGCCCGCTGCTCTGCCTGGTGCTGCTCCCGCTCCGCCGCCGCACGCTCCGCCATCGGCGGCTCGCTGCCGTGGCATCCTGCCACGAAGCTGAGCAGCAAGGTGGATTGCAAGCACATGGCATCCTCGATGCGCCCAAAAGCGAAGGTGTACTCCTGCAGCCGGTTGACCAGCGCCAGCAGCTGCTGGTCCGGGCACGTGCCGCCCCGCAGGCTGCTGCAGATGTCCCGCAGCAGCTCCCGCTCGTAGGACAGCCCGCCGGGCTGCTGCACAGCTTGCAGAAGGTGCTGCAGGAACTCTACGCAGTCCACCTGCTCCTCAGCGGCCCGCACAGCCGCACGCGCCTCCACCTCTGCCTCCACGTGGCGGCCGCGGCTCGGCGCACTAGCGGCGCGCTCCTTTGCCCACCCAAGGTCCTGCTGCCTCTGCGCCAGCCGCTGCTGCCGCTCATGCAGCTGCGCCGCCACCAACCTCCGCGCCTCCTGCGCAGGGGAGGCAGCGGGTGGGGGCCATACCAGGTCATGGGTGCAAGCAAACAAAGGGAGGCCACTGGGGGCCATACCAGCATGCAGGAGGGCAGGGAAACTGCAAGCAGAGCTGCGCTGGTAGCCCAGCCAGCCGGGCATGTATGCGTGGGGCAGCATGCAGCCTCTGAGAGCGCGAGGCGCACCTGCAGCTCTAGCAGCTGCTGCAGTCGCTGCTCGTCCTCTGCCTGCTCCTCTTCTGGGTTGCGCGGATGGTCATTTGCAGGGCCCAGCCAGCCATCCAGCAAGNCGACCCCTGCAAGGCAGAGTGTGGGCCATGGGTGCTTTGCAAGTCGGCATGCAGTTGCGGCGGCGGCGGCGGTGGCGGTGGCGGTGGCGGTGGCGGCGGCGGCAGCGGCATCAGCGGCTGCCCGGCCGCTGGTGAGCTCACCCTTGCCGCACTGTTGCCTGCTCCGCCGCCGCCGAAGAGGGGCCCGAACACCATTTCGGCGCCCGCGCCCAAACTGCCTTGGCGCCAGACAGCGCAGGCTGGGCCTCAACTGCACGGATGCGCTGCTGAAAGGCGATGCTAATGTGGAGTGCGATGCGCCACTGTAGGGGCCCGCATGGCCTCGGGCGGCCACGGTCTCTGGCGCCGATCAGGAACGCGCCGATCAGGAACACTGGCGCCGATCAGGAACAAGGCTCATTGCCAGCAGCTGCCACGATCAGCAGCGCTTCGAGGCGAGCTTCCCTTGCCGCGATGGCTGCCGCACCGACGAGCGAGGTTGTCCGCCGCCGCCTGGCAGCGGTGTCACCCGCAGCCTCCTGCTGGCAGCCGATCTGGAGACCAGCACGAACTGGAGTACTTACTGGGGCATGGGTGGAGGAGCAGGCGTGGATGATCTTCTGCATCCTGTTGCCAGCGGGGTGTGAAAAGATCTTGGTGCGCTTGCTGCACGTGCATTGCGGTGTGCACTGCGGCCCGGCAGCTGCCTGCCGTCGACTGCTGGCTTGCTGTTCATCCTGCTGGGCTGTGCTGAACTGTGTGTACAAAGGTGCTGAGTGCGCCACTGCACCCACCCCTGCCTGCAGCCGCCCACCAGCCGGCCACAGCTGCCGCCAAATGGAGACAGCGGGCTGCATGATTGGCGTGTGGGGCATCCTGGCGGCAGTGCAGCAGCGGCTGGCACACGACCTGGCCGCAGCTGAGAGCATCCGTGTTGTCTTCGGCAGCATGCCTCCACTTCATACCGCCTGACTGTGCTAAGTGAGTGGGAGCTGTGGCGGTGGCTGCGGGGCCTGAGGTTCGGACGGCGCTGTTCGCAGAGCAACCTCAAGCTGGTCAGCCTGTGCGGATATGCATGTAAGCCGCAGAGCAGCGCGATGCAGAGCCCAGAGGCACCAGGATGGGTGGATGGGCGCTCCCGGCATGCCATGGATGCGTGGGGGGTTCCACGAGACTACCTAGTATGACTCATGGACCCGTGCCGCTGCAGGTGGCTCAGCTGGCGGGCGCTGGAAGCAACAGCAGCTGCAGCCTGCCGGCGGGGCACTGCCTCCGCAGCTGGCATCGCTGCGTGCACAGCTGGAGCAGGCACAGGCTGAGCGGGACGAGGCACAGCGGGTGCAGGCGGCAGCACAGCATCAGGTGGGTGACAGGTGGTACATTGGCAGCCGCTGCCGCTGCCTGGTGCTTGCAGGTTGGGCTGCTGTTGAGGTGATTGAGTTGGTTTATTTAGTTGGTTTATTTTTGCAGCTGGGCTCTAAAGTGTGCACTGCTGGAAGCCCCTCCGTTGTAGCCCTCAGACCANTTTTGTTNNGTGTGCANTTNGCAGCAAGAGGCTGAGCTGGCAGCCCAGCAGGGCCTGCTGCAGCAGGCGCTGGCTGAGCGGGACCAGGCGCGGCAGGCGCTGGCAGCGGCGCAGCGCGAGGTGGGCCTGGGTCAGTCCTCAGGATCTGGTTTGTGGTAATGTCCATTGTCCTTGCACTGCGTGGGTTTGGTTTGGCCTGCAGTTATTGTTCTGATTGCAATGTGCCAGTTGCCGTGTGGCTATGTTGATTGCTGCATGGATGCTGTTGACTGATCCTAGCTGCCTCACCGACCATACCGCCCTGTCCACCCTGTGAGGTAGCTGCCATCGCTGCGGCTAAGGCTGAAGTGAAGGCCGCTCAGGTGTGCACCATCTGGCTGGCAGGGCACGTCTGTTTGGTTGCACCTCAACGGATTTGTGGCTTCGAAGTGCACAATTTAATAGCAGTCATTCCCCACCTCCTCGTCCTGTTGATGGCTTACGTGCACTGTGCAGGCAACGGGGCGCACGGCGCACTCTGCCGAGCTGCGCCATCTCCCAACCCTGCTCTCCCTGCACCTGCAAACCGCCCTGCTCCGCCCGCTCCCACCTCTCCGCCCCCGCAGGCAATACCATAGATTGCGAGGGATGTCGCATGCTGAGGCGGTCTATGCAAGCGGCCTGGGCGGCGGTGCAGCCGGTGCGCGGTGCAGGCGGCGGCGTGCGAGGCATGCGCACTACCCCAAGGGCAACCCAACCCCCGCAAAGGGAGGTGCCACTGCCAAGCCGATAGATCTTTGACTGGTTGAGGCTTGTCAAAGCGGGTAAAGAGGAATGAGGGGTCCTACAGGCCACGTCAACAAGTGTGGGCAGCGGCGGAGGAGAGCAGAGTGGATTGTGCAGTACACAAGGAGGCCACCCACCCTCAAGAAGCGTTCTGGTCTGTTGCCTCCTATTATATCTGGATGAGTTTGACTTATTTGCGGCCGTAACAGCCCTTGTGAGGAGCTGGATCTGAGCCAACCCGCCCAGATCTGGTTTGCCGCCGCCCCCAGCAGCCGGCAGCACGGCACGCCCAGCGCAGCTTCATGGACGCGCCTGCCTTCAAAAGCAGGCGTGCTCCCCCTCGGCTAGTTGTCTTCATCTGCACATACTGCTTCGAGGAGGGCCGTGCTAGGGCTAGCAGGGGCAAAGCGGCAGCTATGGCGACCACGACGCCACTCTTGGCAGCCGCCGCGCTGCTGGCGCTGCTGCATCCCTGCGCCGCGGCCTACTTCCCGGTGTCGACCAAATCCCCCGTGGCCGCGCCGCCGCAATTCATCGTATTCACGTGCGCGTTTTCTGCGTTACACGTATGGGCTGCCCGCCATGCTGTTTGCCACGCTTGTCGTGACGCCGCACTGTACAATGCATATATAGCTCGCCGCCGAGAGCAGAAGGGCCGTGCCGCGCCGCCAGATGGCCGGCGCCGCAGATGCCCTTGATGGCGGCGGTGTGGTGTTGCTTGTGCTGCTGCTTAGCAACACGTCTGCATCGTGGCACAGGGACGATGGCGATATTGCTGAGCGGAAAAGGATGCATGCAGACTTATGCACTTAGTGCCTGACTCACTGTCCTGTCCCCTCCCCCTGACGTGCTGAGCGCCAACGTCCCTCCCCCTCCTGCATTTCATTCCACATTGCAGGCACGACGATGATGTCGCGCCCGCCAGCTCCAAGCTGGTGCTGCGCCTGTCGGACTCTTTCTACAACCCCAACGGCTGCAAGCTGCCCGTGACTTGGTGAGGATGATGCGATGGGTTGCTGCCCGCTGCCGCTGGCCCGCATGCCACGACGTCCCACTCCTCTCCTGCCCTTTTGTTCACCCTTTGACGACCGACCCGAACACTTTGTCCCCTTGCAGGTTTGCCTGCACGTCGTCCTGCAGCTTTTCGTGCAGCGAGGCCGCCAGGCTATATCTGAAGGGCCACGAGATTGCCGTGCACACAAAGAACCACAAGGACCTGCGCCAGCTGGGCAAGGCCGAGGTGCGCTGGGCATTGGAGCGTTCATGCTGGGCATGCATGGGCACCGTATGTGACATGAGCGACGGCCTGACCACAGCCCCCAAGCACAGCTACCTTAGTGGTGCCGCTGTAATTGACGCCACTGCCAATGCTCCGACCGCCGACTGCAGATCAAGCAGGAGATTGTGGGCGGGCGTGACGCGATCGCCAGATGTGGCATCCCCAAGGCGGCGCTGCGCGGCTTCCGCTGCCCATACCTGTCTGACAAGCCGGAAGTGCGGCAGGTGCTGTTCGAAAACGGCTTCCGCTACGACAGCACAATTGGCGCGCACGGCGGCAACAACCGCCAGTTCCCGGCCACCATGGACAAGGTGTGTTGGGTAGAGGGCATCATGACTGAGCAGAGCATGGCAGGTGGGCGGATGATGCAGGCAGTGGCAGCTCAGGCTGAGTTGCCTCGTTTGCAAAGGTTATAAACTTTCTGATCAGGGCAGTTGCACCCTCCTGTGCCGCATGCCCACCCTGCTTTGCTTTTGCACTGCTCCCCTGCAATACAGGGCGTGCCATACAACTGTGACCAGGCGGGCCAGATGTGCAGCAAGTCAGAGCGCTACCCCGGCATGTGGTGAGCTCGGCTTTGGTGCTGTAGCAGCCGTTGGCTGTCTGAGATCCCTGGCTCCTCCCCCGCTGCCTTATGCTTGGTTTGCTTTGTTATATGTCATGCAAAAGTGCCATTGTAGCATGTGCACCTTCTTGCTGTTAACCGCCTGCCCACCCCAACATTCCCAATCTGCAGGCAGGTGCCCCTCTACGAGACCTCTGACCACAACCTGATGGACTACGTGAGTGCGGGGCTGGTTGTTGGAATATATGCGCCTTGGTTGGTTGCCGCTGTGCATTGCGAAACGGCATGTGTCCTGCCATGGAATCTGCCACTGTGCCGCCCATCCCAACCGCCTCCGCCCATGCAGTGCACGAACGAGAACACTGGCGCCCCCCGCCCCGGCTGCTCTGCCTTCCAAGCGCTGAAGGAGCAGTTTGATGATTCGTACAACGGGAACCGGGCTCCAACGCAGATCCTGATCCATACGCCCTACCTCCAGCACAAGTGAGACGCTGGGGCTGATTAATTGGTGTGGCAGGCGGGGCTGAGTTGCTGGTGGGGTGCAGTCTGCAGCCATGCTGGATGCGTCCAGTGCTGCCCGAAATGGGTGGCAAAAGACTGCAGGTATCAGCAAGGGTGCATGCCTCCCGCCCAGGCAGCTCCCGCTACCAGCTGATCAGCCCACCCTGCCTGCTGTTTCTCTTCCCAACTGCTACCGCAGGCAGTATTACAACGACGTCAAGAAGTTCCTGCAGTACGCCATGACCAAGCCGGGCGTTTGGGCAGTGTCCATGAGCCAGCTGCTCGATTGGATGGAGAACCCGGTCCCAGCAGCGGCGGTGAGTGGCTGCTGGGGCGGTGCTCCTGCAAGTGGGTGGCATCCAAAGCAGCTGAAATGGTGGGTTACTTGTCCAGCAGCGCTGCACAGAAGGAACAGACGGCGACACATGCAATAGTTGAAGCAGTGCTGCGGGAGCTGCTGCGCACCTGCACTCAACCTGTCCCATCATCTCCCTGCCCTCTCCTTCCTGCTTGGTATGTGCAGATGCCCGCCTTCATGGCCAAGTACAAGTGCGTTCTGTGAGGCAGCACTGGCTGAAACCTCCCTTGGACGATCACAGCGGTGCCACCTCCCGTTGGCAACTGCATGGAAGCAACCTTGCTTCAGTACCCTCCCTCAATAATGCCTTGCAATGCGCGAGGCCCAAGCTCCCTTACATGTCAACTGATACGCCTTAGCCCCCAAGATTGCTTATTCTTCGACCCATCAATCGCTGCTCCTGCTCTCAAAGCATCACACACGACACCCTCCTGCCTCCAGTGGCACCTGTTGCGCGGGCCCGCTCACATGCGCACCCCTCACTCCAAACTGCTCTCCTCTTCCTCTTCCCTCATCTTTTTCACAATCCAGTCAAGTCTACTGCCGCAGCCAGTGCGAACGCCGCACATGTAACATTGTCGCAGCACAAGACGCTCAAGCTGGCGCCATCTCCAGACCAAAACCCAGAATACCGAGGGAGCAGCAACCGCTCCTGCTGCTTCCTGTACTGTGCATTCATGCTTTACAACAGACAGGGAGCTCAACATAGGCAACGAGCAGATGTGTGGGTCAGAGGGCAGTGCATATGGGGACGTGACGTTTGGCATACGGAGGGAAGCGGAGGAAGGAAGTTTCTGTGTTTGGGAAGCCTGTGGGCCGCTGCAGCAGCGCAGCCTGGGCGAGGCACGCACAGCCGAGCTGGCCAGAAAATTGGGTGGGCAGCAGCAATGAAATCTAGGAGGCGTGCCACGGCAGCTGAGGGCGCATCAGCGCCCCGCAGGCGGGGGGATTAGGCAGGGCATCTGGCCCACAGACGCCCTGCTATCACGCAGCAGCTGCGCGGCATGCTCTGCACTCGGGGTCGCTCAGTCCTTGTAGCGCATCTCGGCCTTCTCAAAGCCAACGGTCGGGAACTGCGGGGCGGGAAGAGGTGGAGGAAGCAAGCAACGGGTGGGCGCGCAGTTGGTGAGCGATCCAGCCGTGCATGCCATCATAGTCCTGCCCATCGTCGCCTCCTCATTGCCGCCTGCCCGAGTCAGAATAGCAATTCACCTGCAGCAACCCCCTTCTCGGCAAAGTGCTCCGCCTCAGCCCTGCCACCGTACCGATAAATCACAAAACATTGCGGCTCTGAACTCTCGACCCACCTGCTTGGCAAAGTCCTCCACCTCGGCGCGCAGCGCGCCCAGCGCGGCGGGCTCCTCCTTGTCCAGCGCCTCCCGGAAGTCCTTGAGCTTGGGGCCCGTGGACTTCTTCAGCTCAGCCGCAATCTGCACGCCCCTGCAGCAGTAGGAATGAATGGTAGCGGAGGGGTCCGATGAAATGAGCTCACTGACTCCTGCCGTCCACAACTCGGAAGAAAATTGTCTGTGCTCTGATGCCCTATTTATGTCTTTGCAGCCTTCCACACCACACCAGAGCCCTGCCCGCACCTGTTGACGAACTCCGCCACCTGCTCAAAATCGGACTCCACAAAGCCGCGGCTGGTGAGGGCGGGGGAGCCCATGCGCAGGCCGCCGGGCACCATGGCGCTCACATCGCCTGCGGTTGGGTAGCGGGGAAGGTGTCAAGGGGGTTGATCACAATTGAGCATCACAAGCTTGGTAGGCAAGCGCCCTGGCCCTCGTGCTGCATGCAGCGTGTTGAAGTTGGAGGACTGTGCCTTGAACGCCAACGCATGCCTCTGCAACCCATCTCCCGCTGCAAACATGTGCTGAGGGCTCACCAGGCACCGTGTTCTTGTTGGTCGCGATGTGGGCCAGCTCCAGCACGCGCTCCACGCGCGAGCCGTCCACGCCCTTGGGCCGCAGGTCGGTCAGCACAATGTGGTTGTCTGCGGGTAGAATGGCGCGAGAGTTGCAGGAGGCTTGTGGATTGCCGGACGACAATTTGCGCCGCATCAAATGGGTGCTGCAAGAGGTAACGCATGCACGCAAACCAGCGCCTGCGCACTGCGCTCGCTATCCAGCTGCCCATCCCCGCCATCTCACCGGTGCCGCCAGACACGAGGGAGAAGCCGCGGCTCTGCAGGCCCTTGGCCAGCGCCTGGGAGTTGCGCAGCACCTGCAGGTTGTGAGGGAGTGGAAGGAAGCTGTCAAAGCAAGCTGCGGAAATGGGAGGGCCCTTGGCCAGCAGCTGCAAGGTTGCGCTGCATGCGCAGGCAGGGGATGCAGGCATGTAGCAGGACCGCTGCCGGCTGCAACTGGCAGAATCAAAACAAACTAAACCCTGAAGACAGCCAACTGCAGACGCACCTGCTCCTGGTACGCCTTGAACTCGGGGGTGGCCGCCTGCTTCAGCGCGCACGCCAGGCCGCTAATGGTGTGGTTGTGGGGGCCGCCCTGCACCAGGGACAGGAGACGGTTGCGTGTGCATTATTGTCAGGCGCATGGCGACTAGACTGGATGTCACTCTGGCTGGTTAGGAGGCTCCGTGCCACTGCCACGCTTGCAAACCCATAGCCGCCCTTCTCACGACAGCCACCCAAGCACCAATGCACCCACCACCCCCGCAAAGAGCAACACAGCCACCCACCTGGAGGCCGGGGAAGACGGAGAAGTTGATGGGGCCCTCCAGGTCGTACATGATGGGGTTGCCCTTCTTGTCCACGCCCTGCAGCATTACCCAATAAGATGTGGGAAGTGGCGGTGAAGCGGCAGCATGTGCAGCATCTGCATGGCGCACTGCAAACAGGACGCAGGCCAGTCCTCCAGGACAACACTTTTCCCTTGGCAGCGGAACCTTGTGGCGCTGTACCTCTCTGCTTCCTCCCCTCATGCGCACCTTCTGGCCCTTGCGGTAGAAGATCATGGCGCCGCGGGGGCCGCGCAGGCTCTTGTGGGTGGTGGTGGTCACCACATCAGCGTACTCAAAGGGAGAGGGCACAATGCCGGCGGCAACCTGGGAAGAGAGGGAGGGGTGGGTGGGCAGTTGGGTGGGCAACACGATAGTGGAACAGTATCAGGCAACACGGCGGGGCAAAGATCATGGTTCTTCACTACACTCACACCATCCACAAAAAACCCTCACCAGGCCAGAGATGTGCGCCATGTCGGCCAGCAGGATTGCGTTGTGCTTGTCGGCCACAGCGCGCATGCGGGGGTAGTCGTAGTGCCGAGTGTACGCGCTGGCGCCTGCCACAAACAGCTTGGGCCTGCAAGGGGACAGGCAAAGGGATTATTGGAAGTGCGCCAGGGAGGCAACAGCATTGCTGCGCATAGGGGCCTGGCCAGGGCATTGCAAGCAGGTTGCCAAACCGCTGGCAGGAATGGCCGTCGACCCTCACATCCGAGCCATTTCACATGTTACCACCAATGTGACCGACTGCCTCCCTTGCATGTTGAAACAGCCCGGAACAGGCCAAGTACACCAGCGGCAGCAGCCCACCTGAACAGTGCGGCCGTCTTCTCCATCATGTCGTAGTCGATGAGGCCGGTGGACTCGTCCAGGCGGTACGGCATGGTCTGCGCAACAAATGATCGTGAGTGTGAAGGAGCCGAGAAAGGGAAACGCGCGCAGTGTGTTTGAAGCAAGACATTCGAGCAAACATGCCATCACCCAGGAGGCCCACCTCAAAGAAGATGGAGGTTGCCGAGATCTTCTTGGTGTCGGTCTGGTAGCCGTGGGACAGGTGGCCGCCTGCGGGGTGGCAAGGAGAGCGACAAGTACGCATGAGGGCAGGCCAGCGTGGCGGTGAATGCACCGCTGCGGGTGCCGCCTGCCAGCGCTTCCCCACGCTTTCCACTCCCGACAACAACATGTGCAGCAGTATAGCTGGAAGCTCCCTCGCACCATGGGGCAGGTCCAGAGCCATGATGCGGTCGTGCGGCTTCAGCAGTGCGGTGTACACCTGCGGAGGGTGGGAGCAACAGGCGGCATGCTCTTTCGATGCAGCAGTGGAGCACTTGCAAGCATTGGCAAGCATCTGCACATTTGCTGGAGAGGAAGAGACAAGGGCAGTCGTACGCCTGCACACACGGCAGTCGCACCAGGAGCGCAGCCTGGCTGATCACCTCCGCAAGCGCCACCCACCCACCTGGAAGTTGGCGGGGGAGCCCGACAGCGACTGCACGTTCACGCCCCACTGCTCGGGGTCGAGGCGGAAGGCCTCCAGCGCGCGCTTCTGCTTGGTGGGAAGGGTGGGTCACGTGTGCAGTGAGGACAGCTGAAGACCACACAGGTGGGTGGACAGGTCATTCACAATGTGCCATCCCTCTGCACGTGTCATGAGTTGCATTGCATCCCCACCTGGCACAGCCGCTCCGCCTGGTCGATGAACTCGTTGCCGCCGTAGTAGCGAGCACCGGGGTAGCCCTCGCTGTACTTGTTGGTCATGACTGCGACAAAAGGAGCGCGCAGCAAAACAGGTGAGGATGGCTCGATCGTGCCTGTGCTGCACTTGTTGGTCGCAAGTGTGCAAGAGCAAGGCAAGTGGGAGGCAATAGGGAGCAATCAAGCAGGTGTGGTGGGAGCTGCGCCAAGGTGCCGGGGCAGCGTGTTCCTTATTCATTAAATCTCAGAACTAAACATCAAAGCAAACATTGTCACATTGTGAACTTGAAAACGCGGCTCCATCCGCGGCCGAAAGTTTCACCAGCATCATGGACCCTGCCATAACCACAATCCCCTGCTCTCCGCGGGGAATCATGCACTCCAGCGATCGCATCAACCTTGCATCAAACAGCAAGTCAGAAGCAGCGCATCTCACCCGAGCCCACCGCCTCCATCACGCTGGCGCTGACAAAGTTCTCCGAGGGGATCAGCTCCAGCCCCTTGTACTGCCGGTTCTTCTCGTGCTCAATGATGTCCGCCAGCTCGGGGTCCACCTCGGACAGCGGCGCGTTCAGCACCTTGGGCCACTGCACGGATTTCCAAGGCAGGCAGAAAGAGAGCATGAGTCGGCAGGCGGCGGCAGCGGCCCAGGATTGCGGTGCGTCTGGGCGCATCTGCCAGCCCGCAGCTGGACAATGATGCGCCAAGGGCTTCCAGGCTGCGTGTGCGAGTCCAGGGGTGCTGTAAATGCACAAAATTTGCGCATGCAGGCAACTCGTCGGCGCCGCCCATAGTAGGCTCAGCGGCGGCGGCGGCGGTGGTAGCGGGGGCCCGCACCGTGACGTGCTTGCGGCTGGCATCGCCCGCAAACTTCTGGTAGTCCTCGGCGTTGGACTGCAGCATGGAGGGCGGCAGGAGCGCTGAGTGGCCACCCAGCTGGGCCCCGCGACCCGTTCGCGCCAGCCCCGCCTCACCTGCGTGGCGAAGCTCCGGGAGCTCGATCCCTGCGTGGAATGTGGCAGTAGGGCGATCAGATCGGGCCGGGCCGGGGAGGCAGCAGCGGCGCGGCCACCCCCTCGCCACTCACCAGCGCCCGAGCGAGGCTGGCCAGGCCGGTGCGGCCGGCACGGGCAACCTGCAGTGCGGACATGGTGCCAGACTGATCGAAACCCGTTGCAAGCCGCCTGGCATAGGCATTTGACCGCCGCCGCCGCCGCCAGCCTGGATTAGCAATGCCGCGCATTAGAAGTTGGGGATTGGGCAGCTGGCCAGCTGGGCAGCACATGGCAGTGCCGGCATGGTGTGCAGTGGTGAGGGCAAAAAAGGGAGTTGCTNGCAGAGGGTTTCCTTGATGCCAGTGCGTCGCACAGGCCGGTGGTGCTGCCACGCCCCAGCGCTCCTGTTAGCCGAGCGCCGCCATGCTGCCCCACCGCTCTCCGGCCTTTATTTTCACGAGCAGCGGCACCGCCATCTGCAGCACGCCCTCCATCACGCGCCGCAGCTCCTGCGGGGAGCAGGCGAGTGGGACACAAGGGGTATCAGTTGGGGCCTGGACGGCAGAGCCACATGTGCAAAGCAATGTTGCAGGCAGCAGTCCAGCACAGGGCTCGATCTAAGCGTGGGCATCATAAGCAAGCTGGCGACGCAAGTAGTAGCCCGGTTGTGGCAATTTTCCACTCGCCTGGGCAACCCAGCGCACGTCCACCGAGCCATCCACCTCCAGCAGCAGCTCGTCGTGGATCTGTCGAAACGGTCAGGGTGGGTGCAAGTAGCACCAGCTTGGTAGGGATATCGTGCTCACTACTGCATTAGCAGCCGCTGCAGGGAGCTGCACAGCATGACACCCCAGTTGGCAGCTTGCTATTGAGCCCGCAGGATGCAGCCGGCCAGCAGCCCTCGCTCCCAAGTTCCAAACCCACGAAGCAGCGTGCCCACCTGCGCCACCACACGAACGGGCGGCTGGCCCTGAGCCTCCAGCCACGCGCTCCAGTTGAGCATGGCCGCCTGCAGTTTGTATCCAAGGCAACGCCAGCCTCAGGCAAACAAGCTCGGTGAAAGGCAGTTGGGCCACTAACTGCTTGCAGCATGCAAGTATTACCCTACAGTTGGAGCGTAACGTCTGCCCACAGGCGCACCTTCATGATGTCTGCTGCAGTGCCCTGAATGGTTGTGTTGACTGCCTTGCGCTCTGCTTCGGCACGCACGCTACACAAGGGCAGCGGCGCAAGTAAAGAATGAATGAGAAGGATGGTCCCCGTGTGTAATCCAGCATGCAGGTGTGGCAAATGCGATCCCTCAAATTTGCATACCCTGTACCCGCAACCCCCACCAACCTCATGCGCACCGCTTGTCAGTCGCGCCCAGTCCCTTGATCGGGCGCCGCCGCCCCGCCAGGGTGGCCACACCGCTGTCCCGCCGCGCCGCCGCCCGTGTGGCCTCCAGGTAAGCTGCCACGCCGCTGAAGTGCTTGAGAAAGCTGGAGATGAGCTCCTACGGGGTTGCATAGCGGGAAGGCGAGGACCGCAGCAGCTTGGCATGGACACAATATTCATTGCAGGCGAGTTTGGTCCGATCACCACATCATCAGATCATCGAGTCATTTTGCAGCTGCCCAGCATCCTAAGCCGCCCAGTTTTTTTAGCACGGATCAAGACAAAAATATGACGGGTGCACCCGTTCCCATCCAAGGCTCACCTGCGCGGCACCCACAGACACATCCAGCTGCTGCGCCAGGCCCCAGGGCGTGAGGCCGTAGATGATGCCTGCAAAACGCAGCCAACCGGGCTGATTTGATTTTTCCAAACTAAGTTCTGCCACAGCAGCCGTGCACACAGCAGACTTCACACCTCAGCAAACTCAATATGTTACCGTATGTTACGCGCTTGGCTTTCTCGCGGTCCTCTGAGCTGATGCTGGTCGGGTCGCCTGCAGCTTGAGCAAGAGCAATCGCCACATAGGTGAGCTATTCAGTGCTTCATGCAGCGCTATTGCCAACTAGACCTGCACATTTGCTGCAGGTGCTGTCCAGTGGCAGCCAGCACCCTTGGAATACAATCAGCCACACCTGAGTCCAGCCACGTTGAGGCAATTGCATTGAAGGCGTCACCGCCGGCCCCCACTCGCCGCAGCAGCTGCACCAGCTGTGCGTCGCCGCTCAAGTGCGCCAGCACACGCAGCTCAATCTACGGGGAGCAGAAGGAGGCAAGCAGCCATGCAAGTGGCCGGCACCGAAGTGTTGCTGTCCCCAGACAGTGCATGCATGGCTGCCTGCTAGCTAATCTGACCGTGCGACGAAAGGGCACCCAAGCAAACTGAATTGCAACAACAAACCGCCAACCTGCGAGTAGTCGGCCGACAGCAGCGTGCAGCCGGCAGCCGCCACAAACGCATCTCGGATGTTTGTGAGCCCGCCAGCGCCTGCGACCTCCAGGCGGTAGCCAGTCACAGCCTGTGGTGAGGGGTTGTGAACAGGGCTTCATTTTTTTCAACAAAGGCGATGTATGCGGTCCAGCGACATGTCTAACGAGCCTACACATATACGCTCCGTGCTGCGACATTCCACTTCAACAAGCACACAACCATGCAGCAGCTGCCTTGCCTGCAGGTTGGGCGCGCTGGAGCTCAGCCTGCCGGTGGCTGTGGCGGTCTGGTTCCAGGCGCAGGTCACCCGCGGCCAGCCGCCGACCCCTGGGTGTGCCGCCGCCCACACCTGCGCTGACTCGCTGCCGCCAGCCGCCGCCTGCGCCCAGGGCGCCTCCACCCACTTGCTCACGAAGTTCTGCGACAGGGCGGATGGTGTGAGGGAGCGATCATCCAGACAAGCAAACTTTGCAACACACTCGTTGCGGCCTTTTCTCTCTCTTTGTTTACAGATATCCCGAACCCTGGATGCGCTGTCCACCCCTTCANCAACCCCGCCCACCYACCTGCAGCGCTCGGTGCTGGATGACCAGGCCCGGTAGCGGTGACAGGTGCTGCAGCTGCTTCAGCGCAGCTTCGTCCGTGGGCAAGTGCGTCTTGGCAGCGGCGCGCCCGTGCGCAGTGGGCGGCGGCAGCTGCGGGGGCCAAGCGGTGGGGCTGAGGGTTGAGCCAGCAAAACAGACCACAGCCTGTGCTGAGGCAGATGCTGCCAAATCATGAGCAAGCATCCTGCTGTTTGCACCTTCACCCCTCCATCGGTCCTCTCGCCTTCAGCACTTCGTACAGCACATCGGCCAGCTGGCTCGGGGAGGCCAGATTGAAGGGCTTGCCAGCAATGCCTGCTGCCTCGCTCTCCAGGCGGGCCATGTGTGCCCGGGCCAGCCGCCCCGCCTCGGCCAGGCGCCAGGGGTCGAAGCCTGCGGACAATGAAATAAGCAGGACAGGCGCAGCAGGGGCGCTCGGAGACCATAGCAGCCTTCCTACTTGGGAGTAATCTTCAAACCGCCCATCCTTCCGAAGCATGTTTTGGAAACAACNAAAAAAAATATCACCCAGGCCAGCAGACTCCAGCTGCGCCAGCAGCGCCGCAACCTGTACAACAGCGGGAGTGAGCATGAGTTGGAATGCTTGACCCAAATCAAGATGGCAGAACCAGCTGCATTTGAAGCGACCTTTGGCTGTGTGGGGTTTCCAGTATGCAAGTTGCATCTCTGGCTCATGCCACGCACAACATGGAGCAAACTCTTTTGTTGCACCTGCATCTCCCGCTGCATCACTTCCACGGGCAGGCCGCCCTCCAGCAGCCGCACATGCACCGCCTCCCCCAGTGCAATGGCTGCCTGCAGCGCCCGCCGCATGCGCTGCATGGGCGAGGAACCCGGCGGGGCCACCGCAGGGCCCGCAGCAGCAGCGGCGGCAGTGCTGCCGCCGCCCGGTGGGGTGCCGACTGCCGGCATGCCGCCTATGTGCCGCTCAGCCAGCTCGTGCAGGCCATAGTCACTCAGCTCCTTGTCCTGGTAAGAGATTGTGCGGCAGGAAAAAAAGGTAAATGAATGTCAAGGAGGAGAATTGACATGCTGGAAACAGGCGCAGCAAGCAGGGGCCGATTTTGCGATCCCCACAAACAACAATTTGCCTTCAAAGCCACCTTCCCCACCCGGCCCCAGCGCCCTACCTGCAGCAGGTGCGGCTCCAGCAGCCAGCAGAGCANGCGGGGGTCCATGACAGCCAGCTGGCTCAGTGGCGGTACCGNCACCCCCGCCTCGCCCAGCAGGCGCAGGACACCTGCGGGAGCAGGAGGGAAATCACGATGCACTTCGATCAACTGACCAGGAGGGGAACAGGAGATCCACATGCTCAGCAAGTTCTACCCAGCCCAGCCACGTGTGCAGCAGCATGTCCTCTTTCCATACCCCACATCCCGAATAGCACACCCACCCTGCATGCCAAAGGCAAGGACCAAGTGCTCCGTGTGAAGCAGCTGCCCCGCCAGCTCGCGGCCCTGCTGTGCCGCCTCTTCTTTCACGCGCATGCCGCCCCAGGTGCCGGCCACCAGCGGCATGAAATAAAGTGTGTCCACTGGCCTGCTAAAGCCGTCCTTACTCAGATGTATGGGCAGAACACAGAGGCCCACCACCTGCCCGCCTCCATTGCCACTGCTGCCGCCTGCTGCCGCCGGCTTGGCAGCGCTAGTGGTGCTGGGCCCCGCAGCTGCATCTGCCGCGGCAGCAGCAGCCCCTGCCTTGCCCTTGCCCTTGCCGCTCTCCCGCCCCTTCTTGCTGCCTCCTCCATTTGCTGCCGCTGCTGCCGCCTTGATGCGCTGTTGCTGCTCCTTTGTGAGCGGCTCCAGGGAGGAGTAAAACTGGGTGCCGCCCTGGGGGTCGGCCAGCAGCAGGCCGATGCTGCAGAAGAGTAGGGAGGCAAAGCAGTACCACACAGGTCAACAACAGGCCACAGCGTTTTGCCACATCTCAAAGCACAGCACGTACATCGCCACTCTGCTGTCATGCTCAGTGAATGGAATGCTGTGTCGATTGCCTTTTCCCACCTGCAGCTTGCCGCCTTGCCCATGTCGCGCGCAAAGCGCTCAAAGCCCAGAGGGGTGCACACATCTGCCACGCCCTGTGCAGCCAAGTTTGGGCAAACGAATTGGAGGGTGGGTGTCAGACGGAGAGGCATGGAGGGCAGCGTCGACGGAAGCAGCAAGCAGTGAAGGAAAGGGAGGCAGCCCCCCAAGTGCAGGCCGCTTGAAAGTGCAAACTGCCACTCATCACAAAGGCCATCCTCACTGCCAGAGGAACCACGTCCAGCATCTCCGCCAAAGCGCCCAGCTGCTCGCTGATGGCCGCCTTGCCAGCGCCCTTCGCCTTGCCAGAGGCTGCCGCCTTGCCGGATGCTTTGCCGGATGCTGCCGCCTTGCCCGCCGCTGCTGCCGCCGCGTCACCCACTTCTGCTGCTCCTGCGCCTCCCGCTGCTGCTGCCTTGCCCGCCACCTTGCGGCGCTTGGCCGGCTGCGCTGCAGGCTCCAAAACACCGCCACTGCCGTCATCCTCAAAATCTGATGCATCGCTGTCTGGCTGCTGCACAGGGGCCGCAGGTGCTATTCCTGCTGCTCCTGCTGCTGCCGGCTTGGCAGCGCCCTTGCCGGGCTTCTGCAGCCTGCTCTTCTTCTTGCCCGNCGCTGGCCCACTGGCTGCTGCCCCTGCTGCACCTCCCGGCCCTGCTGCTGCTGCTGCCGCCGCCGGTGCCCCCTCATCCGCTGCACCAGACTTGCGGCGTGGATGCTTGTCCTGCTTCTGACGCTGCTTGGGGGCCTGGTTCAGGTTTTGCAGTGCGCCCGCGCTGAAGGGCCGCTCCCAGGAAGACGCTGCAGATGGGGCGGTTGGCAAGAGGGTCTGCATCAGGCAAAAGTCATGCACAGCGTGCATAAGAAGCATAATCGCATGCTTTTGCTAAGCAATGCACACAACCCCTCAGCCGTGCTCCCAGCTTACTGGGTCGCTCGGGATCGGGAGGTGCATATGCTCGGCCGCCAGCAACTAGCACCGCCTGCTTGAGCTTCTGCGATGCCGGCTTCTGAGCTGACTTGCTGCCCCCAGCAGCGGCAGCGGCTGCTGCTCCTGGCTGGGCTCCTGATGCTGTTTGCGGTTGCTGCTGGAAGCGCTGAGGCTCGCGCTGCATCTGGTCCTGTGGGTGCTGTCCCATCTGCCCATCATTATGCCATGGCTGCTGCTGGACCCACTGAGGCTGCACCTGCTGCTGAAAGTGCTCTACTTGCCCACCACCCAGCCATGGCTGCGGCTGGCCCTCCTGCTGCACAGCCGCTGGTCCCCATGCTGCTCCAACAGCTGCGCCGAGGGATGGCGCGCCAGCAGGCATACTGGGTGCAGGCTGCTCCCACTGCTGCTGCTGCTGCTCCAGTGGTGCCCAGGCCGGGGCTGGCCCACCGCTGCTGAGCCGGCGAGCAGCCTGCCGCTGCTCCTGCCACACCTGCATCACTGTCTCAATGGAGCAGGCCTGCAGGCCGTGCTGCTGCACAAACGCCATCAGCTCCGCAGCTGTTGGGGTGCAAGACTCCACTTCTCCTGGCAGGCCGCCGCCCGACACACCGCCGCCACCTCCATTCCCACTGCTGCTGCCGCGGCTCAGCTGCGCGCTCGCCTGCAGCTGCGGTGGCACCTGCAGCACTTGCTGCGGCGGTGGCTGCGGCACATGTGGTGCATGCTGCCGCGGTGNTGGCTGTGGCTGGCGCCAGGTNGCTGTCGCCTGGCTGGGTGNCCGGCAGGCATGGATGTCTGGTGGCAGCACTGCACGGATCAGAAGGGAAAATGCCTCCTATGGTATCGCACTCACTAGAGCTGGAAGCATCCGCAACAATATGCAAGCAGCGCAGCCCACCAAGAGTGCCCAGCACCCACCTATGGCCTGGTGCCCGGCGCTGCTGCGGGCTGGCGGGCTGTTGCTGCCTGCTCGCACCGAGGGGTCGGTGACCCCTGAGCGCAGCTGTGACGGTGCGGGCAGTACGGCTGGAGGGCCGGGCAGTGCCAGGGGCTGCGGCTGCACAGTCCCAGCTGTCGCCAGCTGCTGCGGTACGCCAGGAGCTTGTGGGTGCCCCAAGGGCTGTGGCTGGCCCGCACTGCCGCCGCCCACTGCTCGCTCCTCGCCACCCGACCAGTAACTGGGCTGCTTGCTGCCCCACCCTTGCTTGCTCGCTGCCAGCGGCTGGGCAGGCGCAGCGGGGAACATTCGGGGCAGCTGCCTGGTGGCAGGCTGCTGTGGCGCAAGCCAGCTGGGTGCTGGCTGCTCTGCTGGCTGCTGCTCCATTTCCTGCTGCACATGCTGCTGATAGTGCTGCTGTTGCTGCTGGGTGCCGGCGCCACCAAACCGCTGCGACTGGGTGTGAGGCGCGGCAATCAGGCGTTGCAGCTGAGCGCTCAGCGCCTGGCTGCTTGGCGGCGCCGCAAGGGCGGTGCTGTGCTGCGAGGGTGCGGTGGCTGCGGATGAGCGCAGCCAGCGGGCCACATCAGCCTGCTTCGCACGAAGGAGAGCAAACAGGAGTTTGCCGTTGGCGCACAATGCATCGTCGGTGGCACCGTTTGAGCGGCAGAGGCGGCGGCAGCGGCGGCAGTGGCGGCGGGTCTGCTTGATTTCAAACAGCAGCGATCGCGCCTCGATTCCCCCGTTTCAAGCAAGGGACAGAGCGCCCACCTGCGACGGCGGCTTGGACCGCGGCCGCCAAACTCGCAGGGGCGGCTCCACATGGGCCATTCTTACAAGGCTGTAGTCGCTTCACGACGTGAGCGAGACTGCCCGGCCAGCCCCGCCACTGTCATGGCTCGCCTGCTGCGCTGCCGCKGCCCGCCAATGGGCACCGCTCATGCCTCTGTGGGTCACCGCGGCCTGCTTTGCCTTAATTTGCCGCATTCACATTACACATGCAGCGCACAACGAGTGGTACGACAGTGTGGCCGGCCAGCACTGGCCAGCTCGAGCGGCGCTCAGAACTTGAACTTCTTGTCCTTGCCGCCCGCCTTCTCCGCCGCCTTGCGCTTCTGCGCCGCTGCCTTCGCCGCCACCATGTCTGCGCGAGGAAGGGGAGTTGTACGCAGCTTGGTTCAGTCGCCATCAAAATCAAAGCCTGGAGGAACGTCCCGCACTGCAGACAAATGCAGCAGTGATCGCGTACACTATGGCACACAAATTCCCGCAGCTGCCGCAAGTGGAACACAGCCAACAAGGGCAGCAGCGTGCACCTGAAAAGTCCTCGCGGCCCGCCGCTGCGCGCTGCTCTGCCACGCGCATCTCGTACAGCTCGCGCAGCGCTGCGTCATCCAGTCCCTCCAGCTCCTGAGAGGAAAGAGAATGTGAAACTAAGCAATGTAAGTCGGGTTACAACAGTGAAGGACACGCACAGGGCAGCCTGCCATCGATGAATCCCAGCCACCACGCCACCGCAGGGTAACTAGCCCGGTACTATTAGAGTGTATTGATTTTCAGCAGGAGACATGGATGAGTTGCTCACCGTCGGGTCGATGGACACGTCCACGTCGCTGGGCATGTCCTTGCGCAGCGCCTCCAGCCGCTTCTGCTTGGGAACAGGGCGGGGCAGGGATGCAGCAAGGGGTTTGCCATGCTGCAAGATGCAACTTTACGGCGTGCGGGGCCACCAACAACTTCACGCCATCCCTAATGCCGCACGTTGCTGTGTTCCAAACAATGACAGCCCACGCAAACCAGCTCCCACCTGCGCCGCGATGGACAGCTTCTCCTTGCCCGCCGCGCCGCCCGCTCCAGGAATCACGTATGTGTGCTCGCTGCCCATGAGCGTGCCAGCACCCACGTTGGCCTTCTGCTGCTCCAGCACCGTGTACAGCTGCTTGGGGCCTGCGATAAATGGAAGGGCAAGCACAACAGGATGGGATTGCAGCTGGCAGGGTGCTGGGGTGCTGACCGCTGTGCAAAGCCAGGAAGGCACAGGCCTACCAGGCAGCCAAGAACATCACAGCAGCTGGCTGCCGCTGCTGTGCCAGTCGATCCGCAGCACACACAAGCTTACAACAAACTACACATGTTTCAAGCCCTGCCCAGCCTCACGCACCCTCCGAAGTTTTGCGCAGGTCGATCTCCGCGGGCGTCTCGATGCCGCTGGGCAGCGAGGAGGCGAGGCCGGAGGCCACCGAGGCGTAGCCGTCTGCCAGGCTCTCTGTGTCCTCCAGGTCCTCCTCCTCCTGGGGTAAGGAACAACCAAAATAAAGGCGTAGTAAGGAGTCAGGGCCGGGAAAAGACATGTGCGTAAAGCTCCCCAGGTCCGAGCTCCAGCAGGCTGCTCTCACCCTAGCATTGGAGAGAAAGGCAAGCAACAAACAGTGCCAAAGTCCACTCAACGAGCTCCCACACAGTGCAAGCTGCCATGAGACCTGGACAACTAGCTACACCCCCGTCACAGCCTCCCTCACAGCCTCCCTCACCTCCTCCTCCTCTTCCTCCTCCTCGCTCTCCTCCTCCTCGCTCTCCAGCTCGCCCCACCGCACCACCTTGTCCACCACCTGCACCCGATGGAAGAACACACGTTTCTACCGTCAAACAGCAGCAAGACCTGGGCACATGCTACTCCTGCTGCCCACCAAGCTGCGATATTGCTGTGTACGCAAAGCGCATGGAATTGTCATGCCGCGCCTGGCATCCACCAGCCAGAGCCAGGGCAGTAGCTGGACAACCTCCCAACCCTGTCCGCCATTCATGTGCCCTGTTTTCAAGCAGCTGTTTCCCACCTGCTCATCCTCGTCCGCCTCCTCCTCCTCCAGCCCAAACACGTTGCCATAAATGGGCCGCCCAAACTCGTCCACGGGAGGCTTGCCCCAGCCACCTGCGGTGGGGGGTTGGTGAAGGAGGGTTTGACATTCAAGTTCGTGACAGCAGGGCGGATGATGTGGCGATGCTCAGCACCACGCCGAGTGCCCAGCCCCCAGGCAGCTCATGGCACTGCTGGTTTGCGCACAACCCCGCCAGGCAGGCAGCAACCCCTCTAGGCACCTGGGTGGTAGCCAAACATGGCGCCCGGGGGGATGGGCGCGTTGAGGCCGGGGATCTTGAGGCTGGGGTAGCTGGGGGGCGGGCCATACCTGCGCACACACAAACAGAGTGTGAACCGCAGCTGAGCAATGCCAGGCAAGGTCGAGATATCCCACTACAGACGGTGGTCGAAGGTGGAATGGTAGTGCAGCCTACACAAGCACTGCTGCGACCATTCCAGTTGCAAGCCGCCGGCATGCACGTTCACGCAAACTTGTTGACAACTTGCAGAGCAACACGGAGCAGCCACCCTCCTGCGCACCGCTGCATGTTGACCAGCCAGGGCGGCGGCGTGCCGTCGCTCATGCCCAGCGCCTCCTGCAGCCCCGCGCTCAGCACGCCTGCGAGAAACACAGGCAGGCAGGTTGCAGGATGAAGCAAGGGTCAACAATGTGCATCGCTGCTTGGGTGGCAGGCGGCTGAACGTAGACAGCAGTGGCTGCGCCAACTCATTGGACCACCTGCGCCTATCATACTCAACCTGTAAGTGACACACAGCTCAGCTCAACACAGCAACAGCGCAGCAGAGCAGGGCGGCACAGCGCAGCGCGGCGCACCTGGTCGTGCGTGCGTGATGTGCGCCTCAAACTCCTTGCCCTCGTAGTACATCTCTCCGGGGGCCGTCAGCTTGGGCTTGGTCTGGTACTTGAAGAAGGCGTCGTGCAGCACCTGCATGGAACAAAGGTGCCAGGGTAGTTAGCCAGGTCAAGGTGGCGCCTTCAGAGGGGACGACAGTCGATGCCCAGGTTGCCCAGCAGAGCCCTGCCTGGAGGCTTGAAACAACTACCCCACTCCACACAATGCAGGCAGCCATCTGCCCCACACCCACCTGGTAGTCGATGTCCAGCTTGCCCATCTTGGGCTGCATGCGCTCCCGCGCCTTCTGCTTCATCTTCTGGCTGTCAACCTTCTCCAGGTACGCCTGCCGCATCTCGCCTGCGGGTGGAGAAATGAGTGACAAAGCAGTGTGGTAGGGGTGAGGTGCGCGGCAGGCGCAGGCGGCGCAGCGGGGGTGAGGTACAGGACGGGTGCCGGTGGCGCAACAGGGTAAGAAAGAGGCGACAAAACGAAACCGTGCTGACTGACCCCCATCGTTTTTGTTCCCCTGAAACCCCTCTCACCAATGCCTGTGGCCTCAATGAACTCCGGCAGCTTGAAGGGCGGCTTCTCAAGGCCGCGCTTGCCCTGCACCAAACAAATTGCAAGTGTGGCGCGGCGCCTATTGAGCAGCGCCGCATGCAGGCAGCTGCGCTACTGCCTTTTGCACACACCGCCAGGTGCTGCACAATGCAGGCGGCAGTCCCAAGAAGTTAAAACTTCCCCCTGCCCACTTTCTTTATCTGCTCCCAGCACCCACCTGCAGGTATTTGCGCTTCTGCGACCAGTGGCGCGGCACGGGCACTGTGTTGCGGTACGCCTGCGGGAGGTGGCGGTGTGCGAGGGTTGGGTATAGAGTGGATAGAGTGATCAATGAGGGGCGAAGGCCTGCTGCCCACAAGGGCGGCTTTGAGCTCCCTCACAAACACCTGCTGGCGGACGGATGATCACGCACAAGGGTGCTGCTGCGGGATCAGGCAGAGCACAGTGCCATGCGTGCCATCGAGCAGACTAGCAGCTGTGCACCATGCAGCTCAGGCAGCGGTCCTCCACTCTTCTCACTTTATGCTTTGATCAGTTCAGTATGCAAAGCCCACCTTGAGGTACACCAGCATCTTTGGGTCCATGGCCGTCACGTCCCAAATCTCCACCACGTCCGGCCGCTCGCACGACTGCTTGAGCTCCGTGATCTTGAGCCGCCTCGCCATCTTGCGCTTCTTCTTGGACAGCTCGCCACCCTCGTCCCCCTCCTCCCCCTCGCTGTCCTCCCCTGCCTCGCCGCCCCGGCCGCCGCCGCCGCCACCCGCCTCGCCCTCGCCGCCGGCCTCGCCGCCTGCGGGTTGGANGTTGGAGTTGGGGTGGAAATAAGGGATGGAGTGGTGGGATGGGAGTGGCCACACGGCGGCGGCCAAGTGCAGCGGCTGAGTGCAGGACAGCGCACACAAAGCTTTTTGAATGGCAGGGAGCATTGAGTTACAGAGTTGCATTGCTGCAGGATGACAAGCAGGTGCAAGCACAGCACCCCGCACATGCTCTTGCGGTTACCACAGCCTGCAAGCCGAGCCGTCTCGAACAAGCAGCACCATGCCACATCTACGACAGAACACCGCCCAGCCCGTTGCCCTGGTTTGCCTCACAACCCCCATCCGCTACACTGCCGCCCGCACCTTCTGCGCCCTCCTCCTCCTCCCCTTCTACTGGCGCCGTGCCCATCAGCTCTTCCACAGTGCCAAACCGCTGTAGGATACGCTGCAGCTCTGCCGCAGGGTCCGCTGGTGGCTGCTCGCCGCCCTCCGCCCCTGCTGCTGGCTGCGCCCCCAGGCCCGAACCCAGGCCGCCCGCTTGAGGCATGTCCTCATCGCCGCCATCCGCTGCTGCTGCCGCTGCTGCCCCCTCTAGGAAATCAATGTCCAGCGGAGCTGAAACGTACTCTATCTCCACTGCCTCCTCGTCGTCGTCCTGCGAGGCAAGAGCCAGCCAGGGATAGGCTTGGTCGTTTGCGTTAATGCAGAAAGAAGCAAAAGCAGCACCGACAAATTCAGCTTGTGGATGTGGCAGCAGCGGCGGCATTATTGCACTGTGCTCCACAAGTGAACAGCTGAACTGCTCAGCAATACATCTGTGTGTGCCCCAAGTGCAAGAACAGCAAAGCATGTACTCCAGTGTGCCGGCTGGTGCCACGTTTAACCCTGGCAGGGG
The DNA here is from genome assembly GCA_025026875.1 of Chlorella ohadii. Taxonomy (NCBI): domain Eukaryota; kingdom Viridiplantae; phylum Chlorophyta; class Trebouxiophyceae; order Chlorellales; family Chlorellaceae; genus Chlorella; species Chlorella ohadii. The sequence goes on from JADXDR010000195.1 coordinate 39,590, forward strand.
CCCGCACCTCTGGCTTGGACGGCTTTTCATCCTGCTGCTGTTGCTGCCTGCTCTCCAGCGCTGCTGCCACCGCCTCCCTGCAGCAGACAGTGGGCCAGAGCAACAGCAAGTGGGTTGAGCGCTTCCCAGCCTGCGGGCGGCAGCGGCGGCACCGCAGCGGCGGCGCCCCAGGGCGGCCCCCCACGGCTGTGCCGCGTTGCCCCGCGCTGGATCACGCTCTGACTCACCTCTCAGCCTTCTTGGTGGCCTTCCGCTGCTTGGCCTTGAGCTTCTTGCGCTGCGCCGCTGTCAGCTTGGGCCCTCCGTTTGCCTGCTGCCCCTCGGCCGCTGCCGCAGCCTCCTGCTGTGGCGCCATAGCCGTGGGGGCCCTTCAGGGAGGGTGATGGACCCTTGCAAGGAGCGAGGGGCGGTCCGACGGGCCAGGGCGTGTGGATTGGAGGTGGCAGACTGCCAGAGCACACTGGTGCGCTGCCCCAGGGGCTGCAATAGGGAGCGCACTTGCCTGCATGAGAGCGGCATTCCATGCAGGGGCTTTGGAGGCCGCATCGCTCCCTGCCAGCATTCCGTGGCGCCTTGGCAAGGGCGCCTGTGACGGAGGCAGTGCTGCCCCGGCGAGCGTGCAGCCCGCGACCTCACTGCCCTGCGTCGGAACCAACAGGGCTCGGCTGGCAGCCCTTGCAGAGCCACGATGGCGTCCTTTCAGCCCAATCAAGAGGGCATCAATCAAATAGTGGGCCTGCTGACGGAGGTGCACAAGCCAGGAGCCAACCAGAGCGAGGTGCGGGCCTGGGGCGGCGATCTTAGAGGGCCGGTGTGGCACAGCAGCCGGGTGCCGCGCGCCTGGATCGCCCAAGCCCCGCCAGCACGCTGTGCAAGCCGCCGCCGCCAGCTGCCGCCGCCGCCGCTCAGACTTGATCGTGCTAACCGTGCCTGAATGTGCTCTTTGCTGCCCCTGCTATGCCCGCTGCCGATCCACCAGGTGTATGCCCAGCTAGACAAATGCCGCGCCTACCCGGATTTCAACTCGTACCTCGCCTTCATCTTTGCCAGCGGCGAGGGCCTGCCCATCGAGGTACAGCCTGCATGCATAGACGTTGTGGCAGCAAGCTGTTGCATCAACGGATGTGCTGCTGCTGACGCTGAGTGTGCAAGGACGCCGCGGAGGCAGGGGCTACCTTCCAATCAGCGGCCCAGTGGCTGCAGGCCGCAGCTGGTTGCCGCCAGCCTTGCTGCACGCTGCATGCATGCTGCATTGGCAGCGGCTGCTGCCTGCCCGCCAATCGCTTCTACCTGCCCCCACAACCGGTGTTGCACAGGTCCGCCAGACAGCGGGACTGCTGCTGAAGAACAACATCCGCACGCACTTTGGGGCCATTGCTGAGGACTTCCGGGCCTTCATCAAGGTAGACAGGGCTGATGCAAAATGCTTGCCTGCCTGCCTGCGTGGTGCTTGGAGGGGCTGCCTGGGTGACTGTATGCAGTTGTGGGCGCCTGAAGACTGCCTGGCTGCTGCAAAGCAGCTGCTGACGTCGATGCACTGTGCTGCCTGGAGCCTGTTGCTGTGGCATGCGTTGTGGCATGTTGCTGTCACCTGCAGACTGTGCTGCCGAGACGCCCACAGCTGCCCAGGCCTGTTGCATGGGGTTGCACGTGCCTGCCCTGTTTGCCCAGCCGCCCACTGCTCCACACCCTTCTGCCTCCTTTCACTGTGCAGGCGGCGCTGCTGCCTGTGCTGGGCCACGCGTCACGGCCGCTGCGCCACACCGCCGGCACGTGCGCGGTGACGATTGTGAACCAGACGGGCCTGGGTGCCTGGCCTGAGCTGGTGGCGGCGCTGGCGGAGGGCCTGGATGCAGCGGGGGATGCCAACCGGCTGGAGGGAGCGCTGGACCTGGTGTACAAGGCGAGTGGGAAGTGCATGAAAGCAATTGCGGCGTTGCAGTTGAGTTTGTGCACAACGCAAGTGAGTCTTAACACATCGCTTGCACAACTGCGCACCAGCCGCGGTAGACAGATGCACGCACCCCCCAAATTGCGGAATGGTTGTTCATCTCTTGCTCACGCTTGCCCTGGCTGCTGCACGCGCCGTTGCAGATTGCGGAGGACCAGCCGCTGCAGGTGGACGCCAGCCTGCCGGCGGCGCGTGGCGAGGCCAAGCCGCAGCGCGTGGCCGATGTCCTGGTACGCCTGTTGTCTATTGTCTGGCATGCCCTTTCCTACCAGTTTGGTGTGGCAGTTACCAGCTGCAGCGCTGCATGCAGCCGTGGTGGTGCGCATTGCAACATGTTTGGCACACTGGTCACATCTTGCAACTCCAGCCAAGCTGCCGTGCCGACGCGCAGCTGCCGCGCATGCTGGCGTTGATGGCTCCTGGCCTGCACTCCTCTGTAGCTCGATTTTTTTCCAAACAAACCCTTGCTGCAGGTGCCGCGCGTGCTGGCGCTGATGGGCGCCCCCTCCCCCGACCTGCGCGCCCTGGCTGTGTCCACCCTCAATCAGCTGGCCAATGTGATGCCGGGCGCGCTGCTCACAAACATGGACAAGTGAGTGGGGCTACGCTTGGGGTGCTGCTCTTGCGTGCCGTTTTGTGCGGTCTTGACTGCTACCCAGGGTCGTTAGGGTGTTGCGAATGCTTGGCTTGTTTGCTTCACCTCTCCTCCCTCTTTGGTCTGCTGTAATCCGCATTTCAACAACCCCACCCCACCCACCTTTTTGCAGCTTCCTGGCCGGCCTGTTTGCGCTCGCCCTGGATGCCTCCCCCGCCGTGCGCAAGGCGGTGTGCACGGGCCTGGTGGCCATGCTGATGGCGGTGCCAGAGCGGCTGGAGGGCAACATGACCAGCCTCATCGAGTACATGCTCAAGTCGACGCAGGTGTGACTTTTGTACCGTGCGCTAGCTTAGGGTGCACCCGAAATCCAATCACTCAATGTTGAGGCAGCCCAACCCAGTGCACCCCCAACTCTACCCTCCCACTTGCCTCTCACAAATGGCAGGATGAGGATGAGGGCATTGCAGTGGAGGCCTGCGAGTTCTGGACCGCCTTCTGCGAGAGCGAGGTGGACAAGGATGTGCTGCGCCCCTTCCTGCCCCGCGTGCTGCCCGTGCTCCTCAAAAACATGGTGAGAGCAGGCTGAAGGAAGAGCCACAAAGGCAGGGTGCCTGCTCCCTGTCTTGCTGCCAAGACCCCTTACATTCTGGCTCTAATCAAGCTCCATTGGTGGACCTGATTTGCTGCAGGCCTACGAGGAGTTTGACGAGGAGGTTCAGGAAGCGGAGGAGCTCGAAGCGCGGGCGCTGGCGGGCGGCCCCGCCGCGCACCAGGCCGACCGCGACGACGAAATCAAGCCCTTTGTGCACAAGTGCGCAACATACTGGTGGCTGCCGGGATGTTGTGGTGTATGTATATCTGGTTTGATTTGTGGGCAAGCTGCTGCGAGATGGAGCCGTTTCTGCACATCGGCTCGCTGGCAGGCGTATCCAGTAGCAGCAGCCTTGGCAGGCCCCACCAGCGCACTCAACTTGCGAGCTGTCGGCATGACGACGCCCTGCAACCTGCCATCGCAAACTTGCAGGGGCACCGGGCACGGCGAGGAGGCGCAGGAGGGGGAGGAGGAGGAGGACGAAGACGAGGGCGATGGCATCGTGCACTGGAACTTGCGGCGCAGCAGCGCAGGTGCGTGCCACGCTGTGCCTGCTTGCTTGGGGGCCACGCCTGTGCACACGGTGCATTGAGCTAACCATTTTGCTTATCTACCCGATCCATGTCGTCTCCTGATTATGTCGTGCACCCCCTCCCTCTGTGGCGCAGCGGGTCTGGACATGCTGTCCAACCACTTTGGCGACGAGCTGCTGCCCATCATGCTGCCCATCGTCCAGCAGCGGCTGCACGATGCAGACTGGCGCGCGCGCGAGTCAGGTGAGGGCACTGGCGGAATGCTGCTGCTGTCATTTGTGTGTGGGGAGCAGAGAGCGGTGCAGTTGCACGACGGCGACTGACGCACGGCAAAGTGGGGTGAGAGCTGCAGCTGTAGCCAATGGGAGCCAAGGTGGCATGCAAGCCGCGGCATGCTCTTGTTGCTACTTACGCACATCGACCACACACACACCATACAACGCAGCCATCCTGGCGTTGGGAGCGGTCAGCCAGGGCTGTGCCACGGGGCTGGCGCCCTTCCTGCCCGAAATGGTCGCCATGCTGCTGCCGGTGCTGAAAGACCCCCGGCCCATGGTCCGCTGCATCAGGTGTGCGCTTGAGTGCTGCTCATGTGTACTGCATTTGATGGGCTGCAGGTTTAAAAAGTGCATGGCTTGTGTTGGTAAATATGTTGGGTTGGCCACACTGCCAACCACCCAACCCAACTGCCCACCCTGCCCCATGCAGCTGCTGGGTGCTTGGCCGGTACGCAAAGTGGCTGCTGGAGCGCGCGGATGCGGGGCAGCGCGGCGAGCTGGACAGCGTGATGGGCGGCATCTGCGAGCGATGCCTGGACCACAACCGGCGCGTGCAGGTGAGGTGGCATGCAGGCAGAGCAAACCGGGCTGGTGAGGGTATGCTGGGCGGCTTTCTCTTGCTACACGTGGATGGGCGGCTGGGCTAGTTCCAAGGCAGCGCGACTGGGTTGGGTGGCAAGCCTTGCAAAGTCGCGCACATTGCGGCCCCTTATATTGCCCCTTTGTGTCTCCTGCGTGCCTGTTGCAGGAGGCGGCATGCGGCGCGCTGGCCACCTTCCTCGAAGAGGGAGAGCCGGAGCGGCACATGGCGCCCTACATGGCAGCCGTTTTGCAGACGCTGGCCACCGCGCTGCAGGTAGGGAGCCGGCTGGCATGGGCATGGAGTGGCACAGCATGGCAGGGCAGGGCATGGCATGACATGGCACGGGCAGGGCATGGCTGCATTTATCATGGCATGGCATGACATGGCACAGCATGACATGACATGGAGTGCACATGACATGGCGTGGGGCATGACATGCCGTGGGCAGCTGCATGCCCCTCTTGTCGTACGATTTTACCAAGCTTCCATGGTCCCCACCGCCTGCAGGCATACGGCCGCAAAGCGATGCGCAATGCTTATGATGCCATCTCAACAGCTGCCGAGGAGGCACCATGCCTGATCAGCCAGCCATCAAATGCCCAGGTGTGCCGGTGTCATGAGTGGCTGCCATGCCATCGGTGCCACGACGGCCCAGCGCTGTTATGCGTTTCCTTTGCATTGATGCGTTCTGCTCCCCTGGATGAACACATGCATTCGTACAACCATGCTGCACGTCCTGCCCCCCGACCTCCCATATTCAGATCATCCTGCCGCCGCTGTTCCACAAGCTGGACACGCTGCCCGACGGCGACCGAGACCTGCTGCCGCTCATGGAGTGCCTCACCGCGGGTGGGTGCTGCGGTGGACGCTTTGGGCAGGAAGATGGGAGAGTGGGTGGGGCTGCTGCTGCTGATGGAGCGCTCACAGCAGGCGTGTGACGGCATGAAAGGCCCTCGTCTGCCGCTCACCCTCACCTGTTGCTGCCTCCATCTCACCGCCGCGCGTCTGCACCTGCAGTCGTGTCCAAGTCTGGGTCGCAGGCGGAGCAGTTTGCGGCTTCCTGCTTCTTCCGCTGTATCGGCCTGGTGGAGCGCGCAGAGCAGGTGCGTGGAATGCTCGAGTGGCGGGGCGTCCTTGGGTGACTCCATGACATGCATGTATCTTGTGTGGCTTGGAGTTGTAGCTGTGGGAAGCTGCACATGCTGCTGGTCCCCCTGGTTCTGCGGGCACCCGCTTTTCCACTCCAGCAGTTGTGCCGGCATGCCTGCAGGCGATATCCCTTGTCCTCACTACTTCTGCCCACCTGCAGGCTGCCACATCAGGCGCATTTGACCCCGATGAAGCAGCTGAGTTCATTGTGTGCGCGCTGGACCTCATTAGGTGGGTGGCTGCTGGTGGGGCGGGCTGCCGTTGTCCTCTGTCTGCGTCATTTGGGCCTTCAGAGGGCTGCTCCATCAAGGGCGGCGGCAGCTGGCTGCCTATCGCCCTGCTCGCTGCTTGTAATCCTGTGCTTCCTGCTTCTGTCGTGCTGCACAGTGGCCTGACCGAGGGCCTGGGCGTGAGCATAGAGAGCCTCGTGGGGCGGTCGCCCCTGCGGGACATTGTCGTGCGCAGCTGCAAGGTGGGTGGGTGGCTGGTAGTCCAGTTCAGTGAAGTGCAGCCCGCAAAATGGTTGGCCTGTACGGCACACAGAACTCGCTCCTCAGATCGGCAAATGTGCTCAGCTTACTGCTCCACACTCATTTGAACCCACTTACTCTTTGCTTCCTTGCTGTGCAACAGGACCCGGATGCCGACATCCGGCAGAGCGGGTTTGCGCTGGTGGGCGACCTGGCCAAGGCCTGCGCCCCCCACATCAAGCCCGCGCTGGTGAGTAGGGTGGAACGCTATCGCATCGGCTTTCGTTCAGGATTCTTTAGCTTTGGCTTGCAACACCCTTACTACCCATTCTAACGTCCCCTGAGGCGGCTTGCAAACGTGCCCCGCTCTTCTTCTTTTATCCTCAGGCCGAGGTGTTCCACTCGGCGCTGTACAACCTGGAGCCTCAGATGGTGAACCAGCGCACGCTGTCGGCCTGCAACAACGCCGCGTGGTGCATGGGTGAGCGCACGCTGTGCCGGGGCTGGCCGGCCGTCATGCAGTCGGGCAGAGGCGTGCATTCTGGGGCGACATCCATAGTGCACTGCACCGAGAAAGCACTGAGATTGTTCAGGCTAGCAGTTGAACAGCGCTCATGCCCAAGTATGTATGTTGTTGTTTATTTTGTCCCGCAGGCGAGCTGGCCATCAAGTGCAGCGGCGACGAGCTGCGGCCGATTGCGCTGCAGGCGCTGGAGCGGCTGGCCAGGATACTGCAGGTGCGCGCAGGGGCAAGGCCGCACACTCCGTGCTGTGTGGCTGTTCTCTGGTCCTGTTTCGCCTTCCATTTAGTTTGTGGCCTGCTTCACTGTTTGGGTCCCAAACTCGCTTTCCCCACCCTGAATGTAACACTCCCTGCCCCGTCCCCCTGTTGCCGTCTTCCCTGTGGCGCAGGTGCCCACAGGCGCGCTGCCACGCAGCCTGGTTGAGAATGCAGCCATCACGCTGGGGCGCATCGCATGGGTGTGCCCCGAGCCCCTGGCGCCGCATGCACACGAGTTCCTGGGGCCCTGGTGCGCTGCTTTTATTCTGCCCCATGTCTGGAACTTCTTCCCTGCTACACCTTGTGGGCGTTTTGCACTGTATTTGTTTTGCCGGCACGTGCTCCGCGGCAGTCTGCCTCTATCTCTCCGATGCTATCTCTGCTCCCTCCCTGCCGCGCCAGGTGTGCTGCGCTGCGCGGCATCCGGGACGACATTGAGAAGGAGCACGCGTTCCTGGGGCTGTGCGCGCTGCTGCGCGTCAACCCACAGGTGGGCGGCATACACGCAACATGAAGCGCGGGGTGCCAGCTGATGCACTGTGATGTCAAGCTGTGATGTCAAGCTGCCTTGCACTTTTGCTGTTTGCTGCCGGAGGTCTGCCTCAACACCTCTGTGTGTGCGGCCCATGTCTGCAGGGCGCCGGCAACTGCTTCACCGCGCTGTGCGATGCTATTGTGAGCTGGCGGCACGTGGGCTGCGAGGGCCTGCACAACGAGCTGATCCAGCTGATGCAGGTGGGAGGGCTCAACCGAGGTGCAAGTGGTGATGGTGGTGAATTGCACTATCTTCATGGGCCACAAACCTGCACACAAGCGTGCACGACCAGACCACTAGCAGTTGTGCTGGCTTTGTTTGGGCTCCGTGTAGCTACAGGCACAGTGGCGTGCACCTACCTCCTTACTGCATCAACCAACTTTGTGAAGCTGCTTTACTCTGAGAACAAGACCATTGCACTTCAAGCACTCCAGCGCTGCCTCAATTTGTTGCACCCCTGCTCCCCCCCACCGCCTCTGCTGCAGGGCTACAAGGCGCAGCTGACGCAGATGGGACAGTGGCAGGCAGCCATGGCCAGCCTCAACCCCGCGGTGCAGCAGAAGCTGGCGGCCATGTGCCAGGTGTGAGCTGCTGCAGCTGGCCTGCGCAGACAAGTTGATGTTGAAACATGCACGATGACCCTGTGCATCCCACCTCGCACCTCAACCCTCATGACTAATTCATCGCCAGCCACTGATACCCATTCGGCGGCGGCGGCAGCCACACGACAGCAGCAGCAACAAAGATAGCCGCAGCAGCGGCCCAGCAGCCATGAACATACCTGAGAGCCCCTGTTTTTTATACCCCTTGTTGCCAGCACTTGCCTCGATACCGTCAGCCCATCCACTGCCGGCGGCGCTCCTGCCGTCCCCCTGAGCAGCATTTGACAGCCAGCACTCATTTCGTTACCAGTTTAAGCCAGCCATGCCAGCCATGTCAGCCCTCTCTCCCTTGAACCAGCCAGCAGCCGTGTAACACGTGCCACAGCCAGGCAGTGGTAGGGCTGACCAGCAGGTTGGGGACGAGTACGACGGCTGGGGTCCCCACTACAGCCTGCCCGTCTCAATGCCACAATCTGTCCAAGCGTTGTGTGTGTCTGGCTTACAGCTCAGTCGGGATTGCGAAAATGCAAGTGCTGGTTTGTTAGTTATTGTGTATAAGCAGGCACCCGTCAATGTAGGGTGCTGGACAGATCGAGAGGGGGCAAGGGCAGCGCGAGGGGTGGGGCAAACGGGGAATAAAGCAGGCAGAGGCAGTGGGGCGACACAAGCCGAGGCACTGCCGCACCTGCATGTTGTGGGCAAGTGCGCCTGCACGCGTGCTTGTGTGCACCCTTTGTCAGAGGAGGAATAGGAATGGGGCATAAAAAGAAGGCAAAGGGTTCGGTCAAAACTGGGGGACGAGTTTTGAAGAATGAGGCGGTTCACGGTCGCGAGGGGTCCCAGGGCCCCAGCAGAGTGCTCAACGACTGTGTGCTGTGTCAGTGGGTTTGATAGGCTTTTGGGCCCGGAAACTCTAGGGATCGACCTAACCTAAGGGCTGAACAGCTAGCTGTGCAAAGGGGGAGACTGAGCTGGCCTGTCTATGCAGCAGGATGGGGGCCGCTGGTGTGCCGGCGCGGGGGCGCCTGCAGGCATGCTGTGCTGTGCGCGGGTGGCGCCAGCAGCAGGGCGGCCATACAGGACGGCGCTGCGTCGAGCCAACAGCAGCCGCCGGCTATCTAGCCCTCTGTGCAGAAGGAGAGGGAGGCTGCTGAGGTGGCGCTGCCGTGGCCAGCCGCCACCGCCGCCGCCACCTGCGCCTGCACTTGCGCGGCCGCGTCCTTGTTGAAGCTAAACGAGTTGGAGATGAGCTCCCGCAGCAGGCCGGGCCGATCTGAGTGCTTATCTGCAGCGGGAGGAGGGGGCAAGCAAGGAAGGCAGGTGAACTCAACGTGTATGGCTGCTGGATTGGTTGGGTGGGGTCCCAGAAACACGTGGCAACCTTGCAGCCCTCAGCCAACATTGTGTGTCCAGGTGGTGGTCATGTGCAGTGCACCTGTGTGAGCCTGTGGTGCCTACTGCCAGTAGGGTACATGTCGCGATTTCCGCATCAAACTCATAAAGAGCTGCTGCACCCATTTCACTCACCCTCTGGCCGCGTCTTGATGGCGGGCAGGCGCTTGTGCACAAACAGCACCCACTCCTTGGTGTCTAGCTGCACAGGGAGGAATGAAGGGGCGGGAGGCGTGCACAGGGGTGAGCGAGCGCACGAACTGCGAGCAGCACGGGCCCTTTTTCAACTCTGCTTGCCGTGCTCACGAAAAAACAGGCAGCAAAACAATCGCCCGGACACCCAATGCGCACCTGGTGCTCCTGGAGCACGATTTCACAGGCGGCCTGGATGGCGGCCGCGTGGTGCGCCTGCTCCTCCACCCCAGGGCTGGACAGGTGGCCCGTGGGGGAGGGCGCCCCTGTGCTCAGGTAGCCCGCGCTGCTGCCGTAGCTGGTGGCGTAAGATGAGGAGGCGCGCTGGTAAAAGGCTGCCGAGGCTCCGGACGAGCAGCTGCTGCAGCTGGCCGTGCCGTCGTCGCTGCTGGCGGGCGAGCACATGACCRCCACAGAGTGCAGGCTGCAGGTGGGGGCCAGGGCCAGCCCGCCGTGGCTGCCGCAGCTGCACAGCGGGGCCGAGGCGGCGCGGGGCTGCAGCGGGCGCGACATGCCGCGCTCCAGCGGGCAGCACGCACTGTCCGAGGCGCAGCCGCGCTGGCTGCGCTGGCGCCGGCCGGAGGCGAGGCGGGAGAGGAAGAGGAAGCAGCCCGYCATGGCAGCGGCCAGGGCCAGGGGCAGGAGGGACAGGAGCGCGGCCAGAGGGCCCGACTCGGCTGCGGCCTCCGTGCCGGCTAGTGGCGCGCCTGCGCAGATAGGGTAAGAGGTAGGGCAAGGGTGGGTGGGTAAGGTGTGGGCGAGCTGGTGTTGGGGCCACGCCTGGGCAGGCAGAAATTAGAAAGTTGCACAGCCGATTATGTGCTCGACGTGCGTGAGCATATATCCTGCTGCGACATGCGCTCCCGGTGGCCGTCCACCCAACCCAGTGGTGCGACTCACCGTTTAGCGCTGGGCGCGAGAGCAGCAGAGCTGAGCCGAGCAGGACCTCGGCAGCGAGCCAGACGAGCTGCAGGCAGACGGCTGCCTGCACGAGGCTGCTACGCGGCGACGCTCCGACCGGGGGCGAGTGTGCAGCGCGGCGGTGGTACAGCGCCCGGCGAGTCGCGGTTCCGATGCACAGGAGGACCGCAATGCGCGCTATGCAGAGGAGAAGTAGGTTGTGGAGGGCTGCGGGGGCAGACGGGCGAGGAGGGGCAAGGGGCGTGAGGGCAGGCGAACAGGGGCATGCGCGACGGTGGCAGCGGCACGCAAGGCACTGGGCGGTGCACCCTGCCGTGGTCCCTGGGCCTCCTCGACTGCACATCTGCCATGCCAGCGCTTGTCGGATCGCTGATCTGTGCTGGACAATGATGTGAAGGTTCAGAACTCRCCAGACCGTGAWTGGCNGCCGGGGATGACCAAKAGCCGCCCCCATGCTGGCGCTCAGCGCGCCGCNNKGSCGCCNNCCCAWKTTGCCCCAGTGGCCCTGCTTCAGCCCTTTTCTGCGGCTGCCCTCACGCCCTCACGATGGCAACCCCATCTGATGACGTCGAGCAGCCGCTGCAGCGCTAGTAAGCGCTGCCCCCTGGCTGGTGAGTGCCTCGGCAGCCACCCCAGCCTGCCTGCATGCCACTCAGGCCCCACCAGTGATGTGGGGCCCAGCTGGCCAGCTGGCAGCCCCTCCCAGCCTCTCGAGGCGCCAGGAATCGGCAACCCAGCGTGCTAGGGCTGCGTGCCTGCTGCTCAAGCGACCCACGGCCGCTGTCAGTTGCATGTGGAGGCGTGAGAGGTGCTCCAGACCCAGCCAGGCTGCCGTCGCCYCGCTGCTGCAGCCGTCCTGGCGGGCAGCTGCCCGCCCAGCTTCCCCTTGGGTGCCACCTTGAGAACATTGGGTCCTACTTCCCTGCCCGCCCCCTCTGCATCGCAGGGATGGGCAGCGGAGCACCCTCTGCCTGCTTGTGGCGGCCTCGCCGAGTGAGTGAGGGTGCATGATGGGTTGGGGTGCAGCCAGCGCCCCCCGGCGCAGGTGGCCTGCATGGTGCAGCACGGCATGGCCTGCTCGGTGCGGCAGCGTGGCATGGCAGCATGCTGCCTCTCCCCACTGGGAGTGCAGCAGCCAAAGAGGCACGCCACCCAGCAAGGCGGCAGCACCAGCACCTCATCAGACGCGTGCCGGCTGCTATCATCCCCTCACTTCGCACCGTCCCTCTGCCTCGCGCCCTCCCTGGTGCGCAGGATCCACCCCCTGAAAGATCTCGCAGCTGCCCGATTGGGGGCAGCGCCTGACGCTCCATGAGCCGGCAGTGGCCGCTGCGCCACCCAGCGCAGGCTGGGGGCGGC
>JADXDR010000196.1:11032-27959 GCA_025026875.1 Chlorella ohadii
CCTGCGCCCGCACATCGACCGTGCGAGCCGGGAGCTGCGGGACGCAGGGCCGCGCTGCGGCACGCTGCAGGGGCGCCGCCAGGCTAGGGCGACCCACGATCGCCGCAATGGGCCGCATCTGGGCCGCCTGCAGGCGCGCCGCAGGGCGGACAGCCGCCGCGCTCAAAGTCGCCAGGCTCGCCATCCTGCTTCTGCGCTCCCGATCCTCGCCAGGAGCGATTTGAAAGCGCAGTCGCGTGCTTTGGGCTGCAGATTTTCTCCACATCCCCGCCTGCTGTGCTCGGCGCGCCGCTTGCGGCGGTGCGTGAGCCACCCCGTAGCGCAGGGCTCTGCTGGTCGTTGGGCTGGCCTGGGGGTGGAGATGGCAGATTCATTGTGGGCCGCAGCCCACATGTGATGGTCAGCTGCCATGCCAACTGGTTTCAACCGCAAGTTGCACTGCGGCAGTGTGCAGATTCTGCACTTCTGGGGTCCCATGCTGCCGTGCGGGTGGGCATTCCGCACCTCAAAGCGGGAGGGCCGTTGCAGCTTGGTTGCCCCGCGCGTCTACCAACTGTCTACCATCTCAGAGCAGGCGGAGCACTGACGCTGCAGCCCCCTCGCCCAAGCGCCAGTCAGCCTGCTGGGCGGTGGGCCTGCTGGGCAACTCTGGGGTGCAATGTTGGCGCAGGCGGAGCACTCGTTGGCTGGGTGGAATAGCAACCCTGATTAAATGTTGCTGACCCCACGTCAGGAATAATGTCAATGTGCCGATGTGTCGCTTGCAGTCACTGCCGCTGCATTTGCTGCTGTCCCAGGCCCTGCAGTGCTGCCACGAGCGTCCGTGCAGTTGTTGTGATGCGTCTGCCTCGAGTCACTCCTGGTGTAGCCGTGGCGCCGAAGCTCTAAATGGCCCTTTCAGCTTATGCCATCTGGGCATTCGCCAATGCCCCAATGCAGGCTGCAGGGGCACAGGTGTGTGCCCCGCTGCATGCGCCCGAACCGCCGTCACGGCGGCAGAGCGGCGGTGAAGACTCCCGAGGGACAGCCTCTGCGCTGCGATCTTGCGTCGCGCTTGCCGCCAGCAGTTGATCTGTGCGCCACAAGGCGTTCCCGAGCGCAGCAGCGGCACACGCGCAGGGCTCACGAGCGGCAGCGGCCCTGTGCTGGTTGCGGGCAGTTGACCGTGATCACGGCGGCAGTCGCAGGCGAGCCCCAACACGCCAGCGGCTCGCTGGGACGCAGTGGGAGTTGCGGCCCCGGCCGCTGACCCTCCCTCCCAGGCCCTTGCGCAGGCCAATTGACGTGTAGTGTCGGCTGAGCACCGCGCCGGAGGTACGCGGGCCCACGAGCAGCCCACACCCCCTGCCCGCCGCCGGCGGTTTGCTGCCTGCGGCTGCCGCCAGCGCCCGCACCTGTGGTGTTGGCGGTCCGTGGCTGTATTTCGCAGGCTTGCGCGCATTGATTTCACAATCATCATAGCAAAGTGCCTGTCGAGGCAGCTTTCACAATCACATGCACATGCCTACGCCTCCCTTCCACTGCCTGCCGCAGCGGGCGCCGGCGGCGCCATGTTTTGGGACTCCAAGGATGGCCACATTGTGGCGGCGCTCTGCGCCTATGTCGGCATGGCGATATCACTCATACACGTACGCCAACGGCATGCAGTTGCTGCTGGCCGCTTGCAGCTGCAGTGTAGCCCAGCCGCCTGCATGCAGATGCTGCGCTGCTGCTTGCTGCCGCTTGTGGGTGCTCCCGCTGCACTGATTGCTTCGCTTCCCTATGCTGCCCACGCCTGCTGCAGATCATCCAGCACCTGCGGCATTATTCTGAGCCAGTGTTCCAGGTGCGGCAAGCACCCACTGGCTGGGTGGGCATAGCGTGCCAGCGAGCATGCAGCGCACACAGCGGCCTGTTGTCCCACCATCCAACCGGCACAGCGGGCACTGGCTGCCCATGCTGTTCCGGCAGCGTTGCCAGCCTGTTACTGCTGCGGACAGCACTCGTCGTGGTGCTGCAAAAAAAACGGTGTTTGTTTGGCTTCCCTGGCCTGCGGTGCTGCTTTGGCGCACCACCCACCCGGTGCGGCCGCTGCCGGCTCACACAGCCCGACTGCTCACACATTCTGCCCTGCCTCCAACTGCCCCGCAGCGGTACATTGTGCGCATCATCTTCATGGTGCCCATGTACTCCATCTGCTCCTTCCCCTCCCTCATCCACCCCAACCAAGCCATCTACTGGAACACCGTGCGCGACTGGTGCGCACACAGGGGCAGGGGCAGGAGTCGGGGCAAAGTCTGTCGAAAGAGCAGCTGCTGCATGGCCATGCAGGCTGGCATGCCCGTTCATTACTTGCAGGGGTGCTGCACCGTGCCTCAATGCTGTGGCATGTATGTGCCAGGCATGCATGCTGCCCGCGGCCGCGCTGCTGCACTGTACTGCCTGATATGCGCTGCACGGCTGCACAGCGCTGACGCTCCACCGCCGCTGCCACTAGTGCACCACCCTTTCTTCACCCGCCTTCCCTTCCCTCCCTCTTGCACCCAGCTACGAGGCTTGGGTGATCTACAACTTCATGAGCCTGTGCCTGGCCTATGTGGGCGGCCCCGGCGCCGTTGAAGTCAAGATGCACGGCTTTGTGCTGCTGCCCTCCTGGGCCGCGGGCACCTGCTGCCTGCCGCCGCTGCCCGTCAACGGGCGCTTTGTGCGGTACACCAAGCAGATGGCGCTGCAGTTTGTACTGCTCAAGCCAATCATGGCGGCGCTGACCATCGTGCTGTACGCCACGGGGCACTATGAGGAGGGCAACTGGTCGCCCAGCAACGGGTGGGTGTCTAGTCTAGTCTAGTCTTAACAGCTTAGCGCCAGCCCCGGGTGGGTGTGAAGTGGGTGCTGGGAGCGCTGGTGGACGGCGAGGTGGATTGGCAGGCCGCATGGCACTGACCGGCTGCAGCAGGTTGCTGCATGTTTGAATTGGTAACAGGGTGCATGGGAGCCAGGCGTCGTGTGCGACGGACTGCACAATGGCCAGCTGGTGTTGCCACGCAGCGGATGCACCGTGTGCTTTAGTTCAACTACCTTGCACACTTTGCTGCTTTGCTGCACTCCGTCGCGTCCCCTCGCAGCTACCTGTGGCTGACGATAGTGTACAACGTGACGTACACAGTCGCGCTCTATGGCCTGCTGCTGTTCTACCTGGTGAGCGCCAGCAGCAGGGTTGTGATGAGGTGCCGCTGGCCAGCAGGCAGCGATAGCGGGTGTTTGCTGCAGGGCGCAGCATGATCCTACGCAGCGCCGCTTCTAGTACTCTGCACTATGGCATGTCGGCTCAGCACCAACAAAATCACCACCCCCCTCTCACTGCCCCACAGGGCACGCAGGAGCGGCTGGCTCCCTTCAAGCCCGTGATGCAGTTCAGCAAATCACGCTAATGCACCTTTTCCCATCCAACTCTCCACCCCTGCAGGGCACGCACGAGCTGCTGGCTCCCTTCAAGCCGCTGCTCAAGTTTGCGCTGGTCAAGGCGGTCATCTTCCTGTCGTACTGGCAGGGCCTGTTCATCTCCATCGCCACCGGCGCAGGCGCAATCCCAACCAGTGAGCGCGTGGTTCTGAGTTGGAGCTGCCGTTTCTGTTGTTGGTATAGCTGCTGGCTGTCTGATCAGCCTGTCCATCTGCAGCACCTGCTTTCCACGATCAAGGACAGCGACAACCTGAAGAGCTGGCGGCTGCCTATGTTTCCTTGCTGCCGTCTAATTCTCCTGCCTTGTTTTCTCTTACTTGTGCAGCCGAGGACGGCGTGAACCTGCAGAGCTGGCTGCTGTGCGTGGAGATGCTGCCTGCCGCCATCTTCATGCTCTTTGCCTTCCCCTGGTGAGCGTGGCTGGGAGGAAGTGGGTTGCTACTGCTGTGGTGGCATGAGGTGTTAAGGAAGTGAGAGAGTCCTGCCCGCTCCCATCTTCATGCTCTTCGCCTTTCCCTGGTGAGCGTGCGTGAGATGGGCTGTCAAAGGAAGCCCGGACAGAGGGACACAGTCTACTGTGCTCCGGCATGCCATGGCTGGTTGGGAGCCTGCTGCCGGCGTCCTGCAAGCAGCAAGCAGCCGCCCTTCTGGCTCGCTCACAAATGCAACTATCCTTCTGGCCTTGCAGGGCGGAGTATGTGGTGGCTGGAGGCAACATTCGGGGCGGCAACATCACACATGCCATCTCAATCAGGTGAGCCTTCCATCAGCTAAAATAAAATGGGCACGCATGAAATCGTCAGGGGGGTGCCTCCCACTTCAGCCAGCTTGATAATGCCTTTGCAACCAGCACCGCGCTGGTCTTGCTGCATCGCACACCCGGATGTGTATGCCTGGCACAGCACGGCGCGCATAGATGCCGCTGCACCATGGCGGCTGATCGCATCGCTGCGTCCCACGCTTCAACCATGGTGCAGGGACGTGGTGACAGACACGGTGCACCAGTTTGCGCCCGCCTACCATGACTACGTTCTGTATTCAGACGGCACCCGCAAGGCCACCACACCACCCAAGACTGTGCGCACGCGCACCTTTGTGGCGGGTGGGTGTGCTGGGGAGGTTGGGCTGGCTTTGGACAGAGGCTGCAGCACCGCCGCACATGCTTGCCGCCGTGCCGCCCGGCATGCTTGCTTGAGTCCTTGCTCTGATCCGCTTGGCTGGACATCTGTGGTGAACCCTCTTGACTCTCACCCTGGCTACCCTGCCCCTGCCCTGATCTTGTCCTTGTGTGCAGTGGGCCAGGAGTCGTCGCAGCAGCACAGCCACGGCGACCAGCTGCTCATGAATATGGAGCTGGGTGAGTGTGCCTGTTTTCCAAAGGTTTCATGCACTAGTTGGTGTGGGCTGCTGCACTGGCAAGTCTGGAGCTGGATATGTATTAGTGCTGCTGATGCTGGTGATGTTACAGTGCGTGCTGTGTGGTCCCGCGCTGCTTGCGTTGCCTTGCATGCCCAGCCCGCACCTCGATCCGCCCCATTTTACCGTCCCAACCCCCATGCAGGCGGCACCAGCACGTGGACCAAGAGCAGCAGCGGCGGGCCGCCGGCTCCGGGGGCCACCAGCGAGGGGGAGGAGGGGCTGGGCGGCGTGGCAGGGCTGGAGCCGCTGGCGAGCAGCGAAGACCAGGGGCTGACGGGGCCGCGCTACACACTCAGGTAGGGCGGGGATGAGCTGTTGGGGGTGCAGAAATATGGTTTTGCTTAGCTGGAGCCGCTGGCCAGCAGCGAGGACCAAGGACTGACGGGGCCGTGCTACACGCTCAGGTATGGTTGGCAAGCGGCAGGGAAGGGTGGTTGCAAAGGGCAGGGCTGGAGCCACTTGCCAGCAGAGCATCAGGGCTGGCGGCCCTTGCTACACGCTCAGGCTTTCTGGGAGTGTATGAGCGGCTGGCAGGGGCAACATCTGCCCTCGCGAACTGATGCGTGTTCCCATCGTACACTGTACCCTGCAGCGACGACCACCCCGAGTCGCCGCCCATCGGCAAGAGCAAGTTTTTGGCGCGGGAAACAGACGACATCACGCCGGCAGCCAGCGGCGCGCACGACTTGCAGTCCGTGAGCCTCGACAGCCCGCGCAAGTAGGGAGCGGCAGGCGGCGGCTGAAACAAAGCCGCTGTGCACCCAGCCCCATGGGCGAGAGCTGCTTTGGCCAATTGTCTGTGCATCTCCTCGTGTGCTGTAACTTTCTCCCTATCTGAGCGCTGTAAAGAGTGAAAGCACGTGCATTCATGCTGCCTGGCAATGCCGGAAGGAGGCTGTGGAGGCTCAGTGCTGGTGTTACAGAGGTGTGCCAGGGAACGCCAGGCAGCAGAGGCACGCAAGCCTGCCAGGAGCAAAGACAGGCGGGTGCAACGTAGCTTTGGTGTGCTGCCCGCCCAGGCATGCCGGTGTGTGCTGGAAACATAGGCGCTGGATGGCAGCCCGCACAAGCATGCTGGTGCGCCGCCTCAGGTGCCGTAGCGGTGGCGGAACATGGGCGCGGCCACGGACTTGTAGACCTCCGACCAAGGCCGCTCCACCTGCAGCAATAGTCGGCCGGCAGACAACAGCGTCAGTGATAGGCAAGTGGACAAGAGTGGGAGGCACGGGAGTTGGGCACCAGAGGTGCAAGGTGGATAGGGGCAGGGCGCTAGGCGCTTTGCTACCATGGCGGCTCAGCAGAGCAGCACAGTTGTGCCATGCTAAGCTGCGGAACAGGCCTGGCTACCAGCAACATGCAGGCCAACCACAGCCCCATGTAAACATTGTAAACAGGGACCCACCAACCAGCACCCTCGCAGCCAGCCCCACTCACCACCAGCAGCGACTCGGGTCCCAGGTACTCAGCATGCAGCACGGGGTCTGAGCAGTAGATCATGCGGCAGTTGGCGCCCGGCGCCTCGCTGGTGAGGGGGGGCTTCACGCGCCGCCGCTTGCGCCCCTGGCCGTCCGCCCCCTCTGCCTCCAGTGGTGCTGCCATGTCCAGGTGGCAGCAGGCCTCCCCAGACTGCAGGAACAGGCTGGCCGGGGCCGCGGGGCTGCTGCAGATGCACACAATGCTGCCCGGCATGCGCAGCAGCTTGGGCGGCAGGCTGCCGCCGTGCTGCCGGCTCCACTCGGTGGGCTGCCCGCTGGCCAGGCTGTAGGCTGCCACCTGGTGCGTGGCTGCCGCCACCACCAGGGAGGTGCTGTCTGCTGTGAAGGCCAGCGCAGTGATGGCCGGCTGCGGCTCCGCCAGAGGTGGCAGCGAGTGCACAAGCTTGTGGGTGGTCAGGTTGAGCAGGTGCACGCGCTGCCGCACCACCGCCGCAAGCCAGCTGCGCGGCGAGTGAAAGGTTGCAGGAAGGTGGAGGGTTACCAGGTGACGCAGCGCTGCTGGATTCAGCTTTGATGCAGTGCAGTGGCTCTGGCTACCCACACCGCCCCAACACGCCTCGTTTGAAGCTGCCATTTCTCACCTGCCATCGGGGCTGACCGTCAGCAGCTCTACCAGCGGCATGAGGCGGCGCGCCGCGCTGCGCAGCCGGTCCCGGCGCAGCGAGGACTTGTACTGCAGGTCGTGCAGAGCGCGCACCGCCTGTACTGCCTCACCCTCGCCGCCGTCCTCGTCGCCGCTGCTGCTGCCGCCGCCCTCTGCCTGCCGCTGCTGCAGAGCCGCTAGGTCCATCACCCGCAGCGTGCCGTCCGCGCTGCTTGCCAGCAGCTCGGTTGTGCCGGGGCGGAAGGCCAGGTGGCAGGCGGGGGGCAGGTCGGCAGGCAGCTGCAGCGCGCTGGGCATGACGTGGTCATCCGGTACCGTGTCGTCCGCAAGCCGCTCCTGGAGTGCGAAGCAGCTGACCCGCTGCGCATCTGAGTAGGCCAGCCAGCGGCCGTCTGGAGACAGCGCGGCTGCCGTGACGTGCCGACCCGACTGCACCGCAATGCGCAGCAGGTATTCTGGAGCGGACGAGGGCTCCAGGAAACCGCCCTCTGCAGCGGGGCCCAGCTGAGCTGGCAGGGCCGCCTCCGGTAGCGCCCACAGGTCGATCTCATTGCGCTGCACGCACAGCAGCCAGGGGGCCTGCTGCTCACGCTGCGAGCCACTGCCGCCTGCCTCTGCTGCCGCCGCCGCTGAGCCGCCGCCTGCCGCCGGGCTGCGGGCTGCCTGCAGGATTGGCAGCTGCGGGCATGCGTTCATGCGCACTGGGTGCTCCTGCAAAGGGGTGGCAAGAGAGAGGGAGTGGAGGGCAGTGGGTGGCCTGGCGGCTGGCAGCTGGTGGGGGCGGCACGCGCATTTGTCCCTGGAGCGGCAAGCACATTTGCCCCCTGCACTGTTGGTAACACCTCGTGGCTCACATGTGCGCTCGTGCCAAGCACCTTGGCAGCCGGCACGGCATGCCACGAAATGCCCCTCCCTGCCCTCTCGCCCTGATTTCCCCTCCTGTCCTTTCTTCCTCCCTTTCCCCAGAAATTGTCCCCCAAACACACCTCTGATCAAACAATAACATGTGCGCCCATGCAGACGCAACAATCATTCAATTCTCTGTCTCGCGTCCCTGTCCCCTCCCCACCTTGAGGTACCGGTCTACCGAGTGGCTCAGCAGCTGCGTGTCGTTGCTTCCGGTGAACAGCCGGCCGCCGGCGGCGACCACAGCACGCACGTCGTGGCTGTGCGGCCGCTTGCTGGACAGGTAAGCCCACGGCAGCTCCTTGCCGCTCCCTGTGGAGGTGCCTTCAGGCAGGCGGTGGAACATCGCAAGCTGGGGGTCCACGCCTGCAGGATACAGGGGCAGGGGTGGGGCGGCAATGCTGAGGTGGGTGCTTGCAAGTGTAGGGCACTGTCCTTCTGAATGGCGGTGACACAGGGGGTGCACGAAACAGCCAGCACACGACAGGCCCGCAGCTGCCGCAGAACCCGACGCAGCCGCAGTGCGCACCGGCAGCAAAGACCATATTGCCGTCTGCCGATGCCGCCAGCTGCAGCACGTCCGCCTGGTGCTGTCTGAAGCCAGCAAGCAGCGTGCCGAAGCGGCCATCCCAAAACTGCACGTTGCCGCCGCTGTCGCCGCTGCGAGGTGAAGCAGGGAGCGGGGTGAGGAGGTCAAGATGCAGCGCAACGAGCACCTGTGGGGCCGGGTTTTGCAGTTCAACTGCCAGCTTGCAGACGCCACCCAAGGTTTGCGAGCAAGCCCTGCACTGAGCTGGCAGCGGCGCGGCAAGGTGTGCGAACCGCTACCCATGCTACCCACAGCCTCGCCCACCACCGCGCCCTCAGCCAGCCATGCTGCTCAGGCACAACAACACCCCTTGTCTGCAGCAGTAACGTGCGCCCACCTGACCACAGTGCCGTCTGGCAGGACCGCGAGCGACCAGATGCAGCCGTCCTTGCTGGCGCCGGTACCGTCGCCCGCTGTGATGCGCAGCACCTCATGCCCGCTGGCCACGTTCCACAGGTGGATGCACCCATCGGTACCGGCGGTTGCAAGCACCTCTCCAGAGGGGTGCCACGCCACCGCCAGGCAGCGGCCCTCCACGCGAGGCAGGGTCTTGGAGTAGACGAGGCCAGGTGCGCCCCACTCGGCGACAAAGATGCGGGCGCAGCCGTCGTCGCAGGCGGCCGCCACACGAGCTGAGGCCTCTGCAGAGGGTTTGGGAGCAGCAGGCGAGCGGTGCAAGGTGTGAGCTAGAGGATGGGGGGCAGACGGGGACTGTGCAGGGTGGGTGGGAAGCACACACTGCCGCCTGCATCTCGCATCCAAGTGTTGGGCTGTTTGCAGTAAGCAAGCAGCAAGCTGTGCAGCCCAGCCATCCCACAACCTAACCACTAGAGCATCCGTTGCCGCAAGGGTCTGCAAGCAACCGCCTGCCTGCTTGCAACCCTCCAACCCTCTCCCACTTCCTCTCTCGTTAGCCCCACCCACCCATCTTGATGCAGGCGCCGGGCTCGGGCGCCAGCTGCCACACCGCTCCTCCCAGCGAGTCTGCCGCTGGGCCCGCCCGCCGCTGCTCCACATCCCACTCCACTAGAGCGCCGTCCAGCCCTCCAGAGAACAGCCGGCTGGTCAGCCCTCCCTTGCCCTCCTCCTCATCCACCAGCGCCACGCAGGTCAGGCAGCTGTCCTTGTGCCCAGGGATGCGCTGCAGGGAGGGAGGACGCAGAGGCGGGGGAGCAGGGACGGTCAGGCAACAGAGGCGACGGCGGCGGCAGTTGCGGCGGCGGGCAGCTGTGCATCGAGCTGTGCTGTGCTGGTTGGTAGCTGCGTCCCATGCACGTCTGCCATGCCATGTTCTTGCCTGGAAGCAGTGGTTGGTGGCGGTCTCATACAGCTCGATGTCTCCGTCCTCTCGAGCCGCCGCCAGCAGGCTGGCGTCGCAGCTGGCGGCAAGCGCCACGATGCCGGCGGGCTGCCACTGCACGAAGCGCGCCCTGTGCAGCGCTACCACACCCGCCGAGGTGCCAYCCTCGGCGGGCCGGGCCCGTTTGGAGCCGCGCTCGCGCTGGCCGGGCATAGCCTCGAGCGGGGGGCTTCGCCAGCGCGCCCAGGCGTTCCCGATGGATGTACCTATATGCCAATTTGCGGCGAGCATGCATGCAGCGCGGCCGGAACCACCCAAAACGCCCCATGCGCCCCATGCAGGCTGCTGTGCGGGCAGCCCCCTTTGTGCGGCAAACCCAGGCTCATCGCGACAGCTGGCGATCTTGTTGGTCCGTCTGAGTGACTGCTGGCAAGAGGTGAGGCCGCAGGAATGAGCACGGGGGAGTCAGCGACTCTTCGCTGCCTGCAAGCCCGCGGCAGGCGCTTGATCGGCCCCATACCACGGCGACGCTAACATCTGGGAGCATCAGCCGGCTGGCCCCNCACCCACCCATGCCATCTGCTCGGGCGTGGCCAAGGGGCCCTGCAGCGCGCGCCCGCTGCCTCCCACCCACGCGCATTGAGCCCACCGCAGGCACCCGCCCGGACCTAGACGCCCGCAGCCATGAACGCCCTGGCCCGTGCCTCCAAGCAGGCGCTGCAGACGGCGGCCCGCGGGTTTGCCAGCGGCGCCTACCCCGACCGCAAGGTCGCTGTGCTGGGTGCTGCCGGTAAGTTGATTGCAACTTGCGTCGGCTCCTGGACGACTGCACGAGCGAACGCTTGCATTTGGCAGCCACATGGCCGGGAAGACAGCGAGTTGCTGCCGCCACTGCCGCCGCCGGGGCCGATTTGCGCTCAGCTGCCGTCTTGTCTGACATTGCTGCCCTGCTCTCTGTGTGATCCCTGGACCTGTTGATTTGCCTCTGTGCAGGCGGCATCGGCCAGCCCCTGTCGCTGCTGATGAAGGTGCGGCGCGTGGGAGAGTTGAGAGGTTGTGGGCCAGGTGCCAGAGCTGCAGATTTTGGCGGGTCCGGCGCCAGATCGGGCGCACTGTGTGCGACTGTGTTGCTTGGTTCCACAGCCTCCCCATTCTGTCTACTCCCCCTTGTCCCTAGCAACGCTGCTGTCCCCCTACGAGTCTCAGCTGGCGCTGTACGATAATGCGGGCAGCCCTTGCAATCCTCTTCACCCTTCAACCCAACTCTGTTGCAACCCCTCTTCTACCGCAGCTGTCCCCCTACGTGTCGGAGCTGGCGCTCTATGATATTGCGGGCACCCCCGGCGTGGCGGCGGACGTGAGCCACATCAACAGCAAGGCGGCGGTCAAGGGCTATGCGGGTGCGCAGGCTCAGGGCCCGCGTGTTGTGCTGCGTGGGGGCCACGCATGGCTGTTGTTGGAAAACTGGAGGGTGCCCGCAGTAACAGCAAGGCGGCGGTCAAGGGCTACGCGGGTGCGTGGTGTGCTGTTCCGTGCCTGTGCCGGGACGCGTGCAGGCCTGCTGTTGGAAATTTGTCGGTGCACAAGGGTCACCGACAGGCAGAGGTGCAGGGCAACGCTGGATCTTGCCTGCTCTGTTGGCTCTTGCTCTGTGTCTCAACTTAGGTGAAAAACCCGATCTTCGTTTTTTCTGCATTTGGCGAGGACCAGCTGGGCGAGGCGCTCAAGGGCGCTGATGTGGTGACCATCCCCTTCTTCTTCACTCTATCATCTGACGCTAGTTGAATCCCCTTNCCCCCTCAATGATTTCCTTGCCAGGCGAGGACCAGCTGGGCGAGGCGCTCAAGGGCGCTGATGTGGTCATCATCCCCGCTGGCGTGCCCCGCAAGCCGGGCATGACCCGCGACGATCTGTTCAAGGTGGGGTTGAGTCAATTGGCAAGTTAGTTTGGGTCGTCGGGACTCGGCTGAGAAGCTGGCCCTTCACACACCGCACCGCACGTGATGAACTGTCGCAGCATGCTCAGTGCCTGGGCTGCTGTGCAGGCCACTGTGCACGCTCTTCGCGGTTGCCGCCGCCGCCATGCATTGCCCAACATTGCTCACTTCCCGCACGCTGCCTGATACGTTGCTGCAGATCAACGCCGGCATTGTCAAGTCCCTGGTTGAGGCCTGCGGCAAGCACTGCCCCAAGGTGCGCAGCAGGCACAGCATGGCACAGCATGGCACGGCAAACGCGGCAGGGACAGCGTTCAACCCTGGCATCGCATGGACAGCAGCCGCAGCGGAGTGGCAACAAAATGCCGTTCTTGTGGGGTCAACCCTTCCCGCTGTGCTGCCGCCCTTTCCTCTCAACAGGCGCTGCTCAACATCATCTCCAACCCCGTCAACTCCACCTTTAGCCCCTGCTCTGCAGTTCCAACTGTCCTGCCTAACCCCACTTGTTCTTGTGCACCTCACTTTGCAGGCGCTGCTGAACATCATCTCCAACCCCGTCAACTCAACTGTGCCCATCGCCGCCGAGACCCTCAAGCGCCTGGGTGCGTGGATGTGGTTGTTATGGGTTGCCAAAGTAGCCAGTCAGGGCAGGAGCCTCGCTGATCTGCGGCTGGGCAATGCAGCACTGCCACTCTTGCAAACCACTCTGCCGTTCTGTTGTCTTTCCTCTGCAGGCGTGTACGACGAGAAGCGCGTGCTGGGTGTGACCACCCTGGACGTGGTGCGTGCGCTGTGCTGCGCTGTGGTCGCATGCTGTGCTGTGTGCGCTGCATGTTGTGTGGTTCTGGGCCATTTTGTGTGGGTGCTGCGCCATATGCCGGCGCTGAATCCTGCCACATTGCGGCGTCCCTCCATTGGCTCCCAACTGACCGCYCTCCAGTTTCAACCCATGGCTCAGCACCTGATTTGCTGCCCCTACTGTGCAGGTGSGCGCMAAGACCTTCTTCGCCGAGAAGGCAGGCCTTGATGTGTCCAAGGTGGACGTGCCTGTGGTGGGCGGCCACGCCGGCGTGACCATCCTGCCGCTCTTCTCCCAGGCAAGCAGTGACGACTGGGCGGTTGGCAACTGTGGTGTGGTTGGCAACAGTTGGCCAGGAATCTCTACATTGAAGTTGGTGCGGCCACGCGGGTGTGACCATCCTGCCGCTCTTCTCCCAGGTGGGCATGGAATTTTGTGCAAACTGGTTGTCTGTTGGGCAGCCTGGCACGTGTTGCAGTGGCGCGGCTAGCCAGCTGCCGTTGCCTCTCTGCCATGGCTGGCTGCCGTCGCCGACGCCGACGACTTTTTACCATGTCAGCCAACCAAAACTCCCGGCGATCTCTCTTGCCTGAAGCGTGCTGTGAGCCAAACTAGACATCTACTGAGCATGGGAGTCCCCATATCCCCCTTGCAGGCCGTGCCCAACGCCGCCAACAAGCTGAGCGACGCCGACATTGATGCCCTGACCAAGCGCACCCAGGACGGCGGCACCGAGGTGGTGCAGGCCAAGGCCGGCAAGGTGTGCAGCAGTTGATTCACCAGCTCCCGCATGACGCTGCTTGGTAGCAAATCGTTTGCCGGCAACTGCTCATAAGTGGTACTTCTGGTACTTCTGATGCTGGCGGTCGCTAGGGGCACTGAGGTGGCCCATACAACACCCGCGGCATCTCACCCAGCGTGTCCATCTGTCCAATCCCCCACAGGGCTCCGCCACCCTGTCCATGGCGTACGCGGGCGCGCTGTTTGCGGACGCTTGCCTGCGCGGCCTGAACGGCGACCCCGATGTCGTGGTGCGCTGCTATGGCTGTCCGGTGGATGCAGCCTGTTCTCACTGGGCGGCATGTGCTGCCTGCAACGCATGATGAAGTATGCACGTGCCGAGCCGTAGGCGCCCTTGTTTGATGTGTGTGTGCGCTTGCGTTGTTGGCATTTCTTGCAACATCTCAAATCAAGCATGGTTCTCCGCTCCTGCAGGAGTGCTCGTACGTGGCCTCCAGCATCTAACGGTCACAACTTCCAACCCTTGCAACTCATCCTGTTGTATTGGTTTGCACTTGTACTTTGCAGGAGTGCTCGTACGTGGCCTCCAGCATCACCGAGGTGCCCTACTTCAGCAGCAAGGTCAAGCTGGGCAAGAACGGTGAGCAAACACGTCTCGAGGGCTCCAGCCCAGCCTTGCTGATTTTAAGCAGCTCACTTCCCCCCNGAAAAAAAAAATGTTTGCAATGCCTCTGGCCCCCGCAGCGCCTGTGAGCCCTGTCCCTCAAGCCCCTGCCTCCGCAATCTATATTTTCTGTTGGTGGTCTCATATTTATTGCAGGCGTGGAGCAGATCTACGGCCTGGGCGAGCTGAACGACTACGAGAAGGCGGGCCTCAAGGTGCGCATTTACTCATGGCTGGCACAAATGCATGCATGCTCGCAAGCAACTCCTGCTAACGCGTGTGGCCCCGTTTCAAGGTGGTGGCTGCTTGCACTCCCAGGCCATAATTCCAGAGCTGCTGCCCTGCTCACGTCCCCGTCTTTGCTCAACTACTGACGTTTCCCCTGCCCAATTCCGCATTTTCCTCCAGGCCATGATGCCCGAGCTGCGGGCCTCCATCGAGAAGGGCATCTCCTTTGCCAAGGAGAGCTCCTGAACAGCTGCCTAGGAACGCTGGCCCAACACATAACATAACAAGTTGGCTCAGCACAGGCAGCCGCGGGCGCGGGCAGCAGCCGCTTGCAAGCTGCAGAAGCGGCGCGCTGTGCGACTTGCATGAATGCAGCGCTGCGCTGGGATGACAGCTAGGCCCGGCTGAGCCAGGCACAGCGCAGCGCAGCATGGCGCAGCGCGGATTTTGCAGCTGCCTGCTGTCTGCCCATGTTCTTTCTCTCCCGGTTGCTTAAGGCCCACGTGGCCACTCTGCTCAGTCTGCTGTCAGCCGGTCTGTAACCATCCCCTTCTGATGAGGCATGTAGAGGACAAGAGGCAAATCGGAACGGCCTGCTGCAGCACCAGGCTTGAAATCACCCGGTGCTGCAAAAATGCCAAGGGCCATGGGGCCCTGGAGTGCAACACACCCGCCCCAATAGTTGCATGCCGGCCGTTTGCTTTACATGCGCATGCATGTGCCATTGTTTGGTTTCGCATCGGTCAGCATTCGGTTGGAATGGAAACAAGGCCATTCCGTGCTCAACCATCAGTCAGTCAGTGAATCAATCAGTCGATCTCCTCAATCACTACCCGCGGCGGCTCCTGCCGCGGCAGCGGTAGCGGCAGCGCCTCACCGCCCAACAGCTGCCCCGCCGCGCCACCCTGCTGCTCCGCCGCCTGCCCGCTCTCGGCAGCGCCTTCTTCGTCCCCTGGCGCCGGCTCGAAGCCATCTGCCAGGAAAAGCTCCGCCGTGGCCTCCATGCAGGCACAGACCGTTCGGTTCTCCTCTTCCTCGTACCTGCCAGGAGGGGGGGATAAGACATGTTAGTGAGTTTGATACAGCTAGAATGGATGAAACTTGAGAGATTGCGAACGCTGTTCGGTTCTTCCTCATCTTCGTAGCTGTGGGAGACGTAACAAGCGGGGGGCATGTCAGGAACCGAGGATTGAAACCCGAACCAGACAGGCGCAGTGACGCACCCAGCACCGCCCATGTCGCATGCGTCAAAACCATCGATGCAAACCGCACACTGAGCAGCGCCCCTGGCCAGGCTGGCCTCAAGCACACCAATCGACCGTGGCCAGAGCGCGCTCACCCTTTCTGCAGCAGCGTGGGCGCGTCCGCCTGCCACAGCTGCTTGCGCGCATCGTCAACCCGTGCCAGGCACAGCACCGCCTCGGCCAGCGCTTCACGAACACTCTCGTCCTCCTCCTTGCTGCTGATGCCGCACAGCACGTCGAGGATGAGTGCCAGGGCCTGCATGAAATGTGATTGGGAAGCATGGGAAATGGAGGGGCAGGCTTGTCAGCGGCAGGTCAAACAAGCGCACAGCGGTGCCGCACAGCACGTCGAGGATGGGTGCCAGGGCCTGTCGAAAAGTGGGGTTGTGGCCAATCAATGTTGAGAGGTTGGATAGTGGGAGGAAGGTGTGTGGATGCCGCGCAGCACATCCAAGATGAGTGCCAGGGCCTGATGGAATGGAACAGGGAGGGGAGGCTGGGCAGGAGTTCACGATGGACCCTGTTTGGCAGGGATTCGGAACGTGCACAGCAGGGGGCAATGGATGGCAACCCATGGCACAGTGCCAGGTCCATTCGACCCTCGAATCTCCCAGTCTCCTCAACCCCCGCGCTTCGCTCACCTCCCCCTCGGCCGCAATGTCCCCCGCCGTGCCGTCTCCCTCGCAGCTGAAGCAGCAGTTTTTTATGGCGCCCGCGCAGCCGCGGCGGCGCAGCTCGCTGCTGCTTCGAAGCTGGGAGGCGAGGGCTTGCAGCAGGCCGCGGCCGGGCTGCAGCAGCAGGCGGCGGCCCGCCGCAAAGCGCGTGACGTTGGGCAGGATGGTGGCCACGTGCTCGTACATGTCTGCGCACAGGAATGTGGGGAGTTCAAAATAATAGCTGTTCAATGAATTAACAGTGGTACGAAGGTCTGCAATTGGGCAGGCTCGTGGCGACGTGCTCGAATGTGCACACAAGGTTGCATGCAAGTATTCTGTGTGTTGATATTCAGGCAAGGGAGCAGAGTGCGCACCTTGCTCGCCAGGCGCAACCGGCAGCAGGAAGAGCTTGGGCGGCAGGCACCGCCACATAGCATGCTTGCAAGCAACAAAACCTGTTGAGCAAGCAAGGCACCCACCTTGCTCGCCGGGCGCGACCGGCAGCAGGAACAGCTTGAGCAGCACCGCCACGTTCAGCCCCTCTAGCGCCCCCTTGCCAACCTGCGTGCACAGCAGCCCAGCAGCGCAGCATGCGGTTGGCAGTCACGGCAGGCGGCAGGCAAAGAATGCAACAGGTGATGCTGTTGATGAGCTGGTCKCTGGTTAACTGCTGCTGCGCGCCATTCAGTACTCGTCAAGGCTGGCTGCCACTGTGCCATGCCCACCGGCAGCAGCGCCTCTGCGTTTCCTGCTAGGCTCTTCTCAAGTTTGCCAGAAACAGGACCATCAAACNACCAAGCTGCTTCAAGTCCTCCCAGCAACCAGTTGCACCCACTTACTTGCAGCAGCGCCTCGGCCCCCGCCTCCAGGCTCGTCAGGTTTGCCAGCAGCATGAMYAGNCAG
>JADXDR010000196.1:54584-65577 GCA_025026875.1 Chlorella ohadii
GCTAGCAAACACACAGCGATSGCGTGCCAGCAGCCGCGGCTGAGCGGCCCCTTGCAGACGCTGGCCCRGCAKTGCTGCCCTCCGCCGTGGGGGAGCGGCGGCAGCGGCGGCGCGCTYGAGTGGCGGCGCAGCGAGCAGCCCTTGGTCCCCGCTCTGGCGGTCAGGCTGTGCAAAACTGGCAGCAGTGGTTGGCAGTGCGGCACACCTGCGCTATGGCAGCCAAGCGCCTCCCAAAATTGGTTGAGGCCTGTTGCATCCCRAATGGCGRGGCGGCAGTGGGKTTGCCCTCSRAGTTTKRAGKTTKATGATTTGRMACGCTGCTAACCCTCCTTGCGGCCTCTGCCTGTTCGTCCTCGCTTTGAGACCGCAACCCCCCTGCCTCCCCGTTAGCACYGTTCTTGTTTTCCCTGTGTTGCAGATCGTGTCCCCTCCATGCCCCATCATCTCGTGGAGCCCTCTCCACGACCCTCACTCCCACCTCCCCTCCCTCTCTCTCCCYTGTGTCTGTCTCTGKGGCCCCTTCKCTCCCCCCAGTCCGTTGGGTCACCTGGGGGCATGTAGTCGCCCTGTACGACAGACATGTAACCACCAGCCAGCCAGCMAKMCWKSYAKMTGCACCTGATCTGTCGCAGCGGCATAAGCAGCTCACACTTGCATGCCACCCAGTGCAGGTGTACACCTGGCCGAGATGCTGCCGTGCCAATCCCTAGTGCAGTAGTGACACAACTTAATTCTCTGTTGCGCGGCTTTTGCCTGCAGATGCCAACCAGTGTTCGAAAGGTCGTGGCAGCTAGTCCGACCGCTGCTTGGGCCAACTTCTGGGCTGGAAGCAAGCCAGGCAGTACCAACGCAGGTGCGGCTTGGGGTGCACTGGACTGCTGCTGGCGGTCATATGTGGCTGGGTGACTGAACCAAACCGATCCTGCCGATCATTTCATTTCCGCTGCAAAGGCATGCAGCAGCACAGGCGTGCCGTGGCACGCTCCAGCAAGCCTAATCTGGGTTGCAGCTGCGGTGCCGGCCGGCTTGGTTGTTTGCAACATGCTGAATCCATGGCAACTTGTTCCAACTTGTGCCAAGGCAACCCCGCTTGGTTCTCCTCCCTGATCTGCAGGCAATATCTACCGCTGGGACGGCAAAGTCTGGGCACGCATCCGCACGGGAGCGGCTGGGGAAACAACTGAGCTGCTGAAGGCGGTGCCAGCCGCTGGCAGCATCCCTGGCATGGCGTGGGTCAAGCTGGTTCAGATAAACACAAAGGGTGTCGCCAGCCAGACGCTGCTGCTGTGCGACGCCGCCAAGTGCACCGCCCAGGTGTGCACATGCATACATGCATGTGGGCAGGTTGTGTGGCGGGTGGGTGGCAGGGAGCCTCCCCATGGTATGCAGCTGCAGCCCTCAGATTTGGGAGCCAGAGCCGTGCACTGGCAGGTGCATAACTGCTGCGCATGCCACGCCCTGAAATGAGCTCACTTGAGGTGCAAAGCCCTGCACCCGGACATGTGTGTGCCGCCGGTCGTGGGATTCACAGCCAAAGCAGTTGTCACCCTCCTGCAATCCACGTTCTGACTGGCGCAGAGGGCGGCGGGCACCACCGGCACGTATCCAGGGAGCTTCCTCACCCCCGGTGGCTTTGACGCAGCCAGCTCCAAGCTAGCGCTTGTGTGGGAGGTGCTGCCGGGCAACAACCCCAACAAGACGACGGTGGCGCTGCTGCAGTTCAACGGCGCCAAGTGGACTGCCGTCATGAAGGTCAACGTGCAGCACGTGCAGCAAGGCGTTGACTACATGGGAGAACCCAAGTACGTCCACAGCCCAGAGCTGCTGGTCAGCATTGGCTCGTCCACCAATGCCGTTGCCCTGCTGGCGCATCAGCTGCCTGTTGCCAGCAAGACCGGCACGCTTGTTACCCACACCTGGAATGGCGCCAAGTGGGCCCAGCAGGCCAACGCCACTTTTGAAAAAGGGCAGGACCCCGCCTTTGAATCCGCTGGCCAAGTGCACCAACTGCAAGCCCTTTCCTCCGGCACCGCCCTGCTGACGCTGTTCAGCGGCATGTGGCGTCTAGCTTGAGGCCACCGATGCATGCACTCCCCTGCAGCTGCTGGCCGACACCTGCGCACCCTCCTGCCACGCCCCTCCCACCAGAGCATGCATGTGCTGCCGCCCCAACAACATTACCTGCAAAATTCACAAACCTGGGCTCACTTTTTGGCCGCTTTGCAACGCTGCGCATGCTGCAACCCAATTCTCGACAGTTCCTGTTGTGCTTGCCCGCTGCTGTTGTTAGAAGATTGCGCGCCTCTTTCGCCCCCTGTTTTTCTTACTGCACCTCGCGCTTGAGCCCAATGTCGTTGCCCGANCGCACTGCATCTCTTGGTGCCGCCAGCGGCATTCTGCGCCAGTGCTGCTGTTCTGGTTCACACAAACCATGGCATGCRCCTTGCATTCCTTTTTGCGCCTATGCGACACCGTTGTTCACCCAACTGGTCCTCAACGTTTTCAAATTTGCCAGATGCCATTCAGCGACACGCTTTGACACACCGTCGACGCAGGGGTGGTGGCGATGGGGCTTGGGCTGCAGCCATGCGCTGCTCTCAGAAAACCAGTCCATGCACGCACTCAACTGGAGTGAAAAGGGTAACCAGGCCACTGCCATGGGTGCTACGGCGCCCTCAACTGCACGGTCAGGCGGCGCCGGCGCCAAGGAGGGGCCACCATTGGCAGCGCAGCCGGCACATATTGCGGTTGACCGGTGGCAAGGTTCGGTTAGGCTGTCATCAGCAGGGCACCACAATGCAGCGGCGCCCGGCACGCTGCGACTCGCTCAGCACAAGCTGCATGGAAGTCCCGCCCCTTGCGCGCTCCCGCCGGGCCGTTTCGCCCCAAATCCGACACATCGCACTCCTAGCATCCATCAGCACAAGTCACATCGCCCATCGCACTACACTAGAGCGCGGCCCACCGCACTCGGCCCGCTGCCTCGTGTTGACACCGCTTCGGCTGCTGCAACTGCGCTCAGGTGCGCGTTCTGGCCGTTTGGCGCCGGGTTCTGGCCGCAGCGCCGCCCTGTATGAGGGCCGCCCGCCGGCGAGGCCATGCACGACGTCGCTGCCGCCGGTACGTGCCGGTGGCCGCTCGCTCAGCGCTGTGCCGTGCTGCCGGCGACAGGCCCTGATGCTGGCTCTAGGCACAAGTTCTGAGGCCTGATGCTGGCATGGAGAGCCTGGTGGGGTGCTAGGCTGGTCGGGCTGCCCTTGCTGATGGGATACTAGCCGGGCGGGGGGCGCTGCGCGGCGCCATGGCATGATGTCCCACGTGGTGCACACCCCTCTTGTCTGCTCACGAGGTCTGCTCCATGCTCGCCCTCATTCCGAACACTCCAACCCGCACCACACCCCGCCATCTTGTCTCTGCCATCCAGACTTTGCAAGGGTCACTTGGCGTCATGGCCGGCCGCATGCACCTGCTGGCGCTGGCCCTGCTGCTCGCAGTGGCCACCCCGGTGAGCGCTGTTTGGCAGACAGGGCAGATGCGCCAGCCCCCTGAACACGTCCAACCTATGCTTGCCCTCGCACTGCTGCACTCTACTGGACTGCACGGCCCCCTGGGCCGCAGCTGGTGTACATGCGGCTGCAGCTGCGCACGTGTACACGCACATGCATGTATGCCATGTATGGCTGCATGTGTGGCAGCTGCAAATGCCAGCCTGGATGCCAGCCAATAGAAAGGATTGGCTTGAACGCATACAGACCAGCGCACCGCGCACTGCGGCGACAAGGCCAGCCTTGGAGACGTGATGTCATGACCAAACTCCAGCTGCGC
Organism: Chlorella ohadii; assembly: GCA_025026875.1. NCBI lineage: Eukaryota > Viridiplantae > Chlorophyta > Trebouxiophyceae > Chlorellales > Chlorellaceae > Chlorella > Chlorella ohadii. The sequence continues at coordinate 58,410 of JADXDR010000196.1, forward strand.
CAGTTCCACAAGTGCTGGCTGTTTTCTCCCTGCCCCAAGCAGGCTCGCGGAGCCGCCTGGAAGCTGGCCGGCAGCTCTTTTACTGGAGGATGGTTCATGGATGTCCTCCCATCTGGAGTTGGCTTCGCTGGAAAGCGTTATTTCGGGACCACCGCTGTTTCCCACCGCACCCAGGACGGCGGCAGGTGAGCACCACCCGCAGCCTGCCAGCTGGCTGCTAGGCTAGCTGCTGCTGCTAGCTAGCCTGCCACCGGGGTGGTGGACAGAAGCAGCAGCGGTGCAGGCTCGGCCAGGCAGGGCTGTGCAGACCCAGCTGGGCTGAGAGTTCCCCATACAACTTGAACAGTTGGGTATATCGCTGGCTGGCTGGCTGGCTGGCTGGCTGGCTGGCTGGCTGTTACATGTCTGTCGTACATGTAACAGCTCTCCATATGTGCGTAGAGCGCTCCGCTTGCTACTGAAAAGGTGGTCGCCTCCCCCTGTACTGCCTCAGAACCTGGAAGAGCGTGCCGGCTACTTTGTCACCCAGCGACGTTCGCACACTGGACAGCGGCAACGCGGTGTTCTGGCTCTGGGAGTCCTTCAATTTTCCGGGTTTATCTCTCCGCTTGTAAGTCCTTGCGAAAGCCGCCGCTGCGCCATGCCTGGCCAACCGTTGTATGGCATTACGATACGATATTATGCACGGTTGTTGTGTGACGTCCCTCCCGGTTGCTCGGCCCTACTCATCTGCAGCTGGACGGCCACCACCGGCAAGGTGACAAACCACACCGCAGAGATCCCCAAAGGCCTGACCAATGTCACACGCGTGGCATTTGATGATGTGGCGCCCATCCCTGGCCGCAACCAGGCGCTTGCCCGGGGCTACGTCACGTCCAGGGTTGGCGGCGCCCTGGCCAACACGTGCTGTACTTGGCATTGGGATGGTACCGGCACCGCCTGGAAGGTCACAAAGGTCAGTCCTGGGCTGGGAAGCCGGGCGGCGGCGGGGTGGGTGTCTGCTTCGCTTGGTTACACTGGCTGCTGACTTGGAGTCCGGCACGCAGCGTGGCTAGCTTTGCTGCAGTGGTTTTATGATGCCGCAGCAGCACTGCTAGTACCGCTGCATATTCCTGCTGCAGCACTGTCGTGCGCACTGCCAGCAGCTGCTGCCGGCGAGCAACCCGCTGCCATATGTTTCCCGGCTGGCTTGTGACTGCAGATTACTGGGGTTGGCAACATTAACGAGTTGGTGGCCGCCAGCCCTACTACTGCCTGGGCCACCTCCTCTAAACGCGTCGGCGAAGGTGTGCTCCGGGCTTTGCTGCTTTGAAGTCAGGAGCCAAATCTGTGGGTGATTGGCGGCACGCATGGTTGGTTGCGCCAAACCTGCGAAAAGCATGCCTGCCCAGAGGTTGGCGCACGGTGGCGCCCTCTGCACAGCACGCCCACACCGTGTCACATTGCGGCAGCCCACAACCCTGCAAACCGCCCATGCCTCAAAATGTCCGGCTTGCAGCTGGCAAGGACCTGCTGCGCTGGGACGGCACGGCCTGGGTGCAGCAGCGCCTGGGGAAGGCGGGCGAGTCCATCCAACTGCTCAAGGCGGTGCCCCCCGGGGCCGTCGGAAGCAGCCCAGCCATGGTGTGGGCCAAGCTGACCACGACCACCAACGGCCGNTGCCGCTGAGANCGCTGCTGCTGTGTAACAAGGCAATCTGCACCGCCAAGGTANGGGGGACAGGGGCCGAGGCGCTGGCATGTCCCANTAGGATCAAATCACGGGATTGTGACTGATCTGGTTCAGGGGGCATGCATGCGTGTGGTCCAGCCAGGCCGTTGTGCAACTGTAGTCGCTTACACGGCGGACTGGTGTAACAGCCAGGGGGAGACAAGGACGCGTGCCTTGGCATTCGCTGACAGGGGCACCTGCCGTTATCTCTTCCCAACCGCAGAAAGCCTTGGGCACCACCGACACCTACCCCGGCAGCTTTTCGAGCTTTGGCGCATCCGGCCCCAACTTTGCCCTGGTGTGGGAGGAGCAGCCCAGCAACAACCCCAACCTGACAGCCGTGCACCTGCAGCAGCTCAACGGCGCCAAGTGGACCACGGTGATGAAAGTCAACATGCAGCGTGTGCCGGGTGCAGACTGGTGGGAGGATGCCAGCCCTCAGCTGGGCCTCAGCGTGGCGTCGCCCACCCGTGCCCTGGTGACCATAACCCACCTGGTGCCCGCAACCGGCAAGACCGCCACGGTAGTGACCCACACCTGGAACGGCGCCAAGTGGGCCCAGCAGGCCAATGCCACCTTCACCAAGCCTAAGGGAATGGCATGGTGGCAAGAACTGCAGGCTCTGAACTCTGGCAGCGCCTTGCGCACAGTGAGCGACTATCTCGCCACGGCGGGCGGCATGTGGCGCCTGGAGTGAGCGCACCTGCAACTGTGGCAGGGTGCTGCAGCACCTGAACGCGACCGAAACACGCCGCTGTCTTACTACTCGTCGCTTGACCTGTCCTTTGCAAGGCCCCTCTTGGACGCTGCTCATGCAGTGCAGTGCTGCTTTGCTGCTGGGTGTTTTTGAGCCGGGAATGCCGGCTGGTTGATTGCCTTCTTCCACGTGCACAAGCTTCATGCCAACTTTGTGTGGCAAACATAACTGCCCTGCACCAACCCACGTTCTGACTGCGTGCCGCCATCCTTTTCCCACATGCATGTCCTCCCCCGCCGCCTTTTCCCCCGCCGCCGCCGCCCCGCCGCCGCTGTAGTGATGCTTCTTCCCATGTTGCGTTGCAATGCAACTCAGTTGGCAACTACAGTTGCAACTGCACTGCAAAATGATCTTGCTGATGCCAGCTAATGTGAGCGCAGTGCACACCCACCGAACAGCAAGAGGGAGGGCAGCTTGCAGGCAAACAACCGGCAGCTTGTCATTGCAGCAGGGCGAACAAGGCAATGTGAATCTCGCCGCCGATACACCGGCCGGTAAGTTGTCCGGCACTGTGCTACTGGCGGTGGTGCTGCTGCTGCTGCGGTTCTGCAAGCCGCTGTGCTGTGCTCGCTCAGATCGGCCGAGAGCGCCGCTCACCGCCGGCCCTTGCCCTTCTTCTTGCCGGGGGGCGGCCGCGCCGGCGCCTTGCCCTTGCTGTCTGGCTCGTCTGCAGCAGGGAATGGGTTGGGGAGGGATGTGAAGTGAAGTGAAGGGTGGCAGCCCCGCAGGTTTGCTTGCTGGGTCGTGCTGACTGCGTGGGCAGCCGGAGCTGCCGCACAAGCAGTGCTAATTCTGCAGAGTATGCACAGTGACGATGCACAGCTGGCTGCGCACTCACCCACTGCCCCCGTGCGATCCAACGACTCGTCCACCTTGCCCGCCCCCTGGCTGCCCTTGACCGCGTCCTGCAGAACAATCAAGAGTGTGTAGTCGCACATTGTAGGAAAACAATGGAGGGTTTGCTTTGCTCAGGCTCGACGTGTGCGGCTGACCTGGCTGCCCTGTGCGGCGCTTGTCGAAACACATGGCAGCCGCGATTGCAACATCTGACAACGCAGCATAAAACTTACAAAGCAGCGATTCTCACCTTGCCCTTCATCTTCTTGCGCAGCTTCTTGGCGTCGGAGCGCTGCCACTTGGGCAGCCAGCGCTCGGGGTCGGGGGGCGGCCCGGGGTTGGCGGGGTCGAAGCTGCAGGGGCAAACATTACAGGCAATGTTGAGCGGTTGAATTACTAGCTGTGGTTGCAAGAATGCCTATGTTGTGTTGGCCAGGCCGGGGTTGGCGGGGTCGAAGCTGCATTAGCAGGTATAAATTAGCAGGAAATGAGTGTGTTAATTGGCAGTTGGTTTCAACGGAAAACAATGACTGCAGCCTTGCATGTCTGAGCGTCTCATTCGCGGGCCGGGGCGGGCAGGCTGCAACAGCAGTTGGCTGCCTGTATCGGGCACACACTTGCACACAATCCGGGCAGGCGATTGAGCGCCCACAACTCCCCACGCGTCCGACACCGCAGGCACCCAAACCCAAACCCCCTCAGCGCAGCAACCCACCCCTTGGGGTAGCGCGGCTGCCGCTTGCGCTTGCGCTTCTTCCGCTCGCCCTCCGCTGCCGCCACCGCCTCTGCCGCCCCCGCCGCCTTTTGGCTGGCGGGAACCGGCACCGCCGGCTCATCGGCGGGCCGGCGCCGGCCAGCGGTGATGGCTGCGAACAGGGTGGGGTCGGGCAAAGGGGTGTGCGTGAGTGGACAGGCTGGGCAACGGGCAGCCTGCACTGCTGGCACTGCCACCAATTGCGCGCAACTCGCCAGTGTGCACGCTGAAAAAGCACAGGTGGAGGTTGTATCCGGCACATCCAGCTACCACAAAAGTAGTGGCTGCAAGCAGCATCAACAGCAGAACCACACTGAGAATATACACACCCTGCACTCACCGATGTTGGTGTTCTCCAGGGAGTCCAGCTCCGCCGCCGACATGCCGCTGGCGCGCGGCAGCTGTGCACCTAGCTCAGCGGCCGCAGCAGGGTCGCACACCGCAGCCAGGCCGGCGTACTTGGAGAGGACGTCGGGGTCTGAAGAAGAAGGGGGCAATGGTGAATTCGGGTCAGTAGTGACGGTAGCATCTGGCCGGTGTACTTGGAGAGGACATCCAGGTCTGACCAGGGATGCAAGCCAGAAGGAGGCAGTCGCACTTGTTGAGCACTTCGGTACACACCATCAGTTCAAGGCAGCAATACGCAAAGGCAAGCACAGCTGGCAGTATTGTCGCGCCTGAAAGCGCGGAAGGGTCCAGCTGCACCAGCTGCTTGTAGTGCGCGGCTGCCTCCTCAAGCGCCCCTGCCGCCAGCTGCAGGGCCGCCAGGCGGCCAATGATCCAGCGCAGGGCGGCGGCGCGCNTGCGGCGAGGCGGGGGCNTGCAGCAAGGGGGAGGGTGCGAGGGAGGGACATGTCTTGGGCTCGGTGATCCCGCAGTGAGCTCGCATGCAAGGCAGCTGTGGTTGCCCCTGCACTGCATGCATGCAGCGGCAACAGCGAGCACGGCCCAGAACAAAAGCTGTTTGCACATGCACAAAGCGATTCGAGCGCGCACCTGCCCGCCAGTGCTGCAGCGCGCTGCTCAGCGTGGCTGCCGCCTGGCCCGCTTGGCCCGAGCTGTCGAGCAGGGCAATCTTGGTGGCAAGGACCGCGGGGCGCGCCTGCCACGCAGCGTCCTGGATGCCCTGCAGCAGGAAGCACGAAGCGGGAGGGAACGGACATCAGGCAGCAGGCTGGGCGGCCATAAATAACGAAGCAAACCTCCCCGGGCAGCCCACCTCCAAGTGCTTCAGCGCCCCCGCCGCATCGCCGCTTGCCGCCGCCAGCTGCGCACGCATCAGCGCTGCTTCAGCCGCCTGAGCCGCATCGCCGCCCACCAGTGCAGCCAGCACTGCATCAGCTTCCTTGCCCTTGCCCTCGCGGGAGAGCAGGGAGGCTTGCAGCATAGCGGCAGCAGGGCTGCCGGACAGCTGCTTGTCGATGGACCTGCAGGGGAGGCACGGGAATGGTGTCAAAAGTGTCTTTTCATAATGCCGACAACAGGGCATTTGTGCCACATGCACAGAACCTGCACCAAAAACGGGGCAGTGCCGGATTGCCACCTTCGCTGCCTCAACTGTCTTCTCCTCAACCCAATATCGAACTACCCACCTGACCGCTTCCTTTGCAACATCATTTTTGCCCGCCAGCAAGGCGCACGCTGCGTAGCTGCACAGCAGCGCCTCGCGCTGCGCTGGGCCCAGCCGCGCCTCCAGTGCGGGCTTGAGCCGCAGCAGGCCGCCTGCGGAGGCCGGCACAGGTAAGCAGATGGGGCGAGGCTCAACAGATGCCCCAACCCCGTCACAGAATTGCTGGAAGCCCAGTCTCATGCAAGCCAAACCCCTCACAACCAATACTCACCAGAGCGCTCCATGAAAGCATCCAGCTTTTTGACGGCTTCCCCCGCCACCTTGCGGCCGCCGGCGCCGCCGCCCTTGCGCAGCAGCGCGGCGTAGAGGTTGTTGGTGGCCACTGCAGGGGGGGAAGCATGGGTAGGTGAAGTGCGGGCAGGGCAGGTGAGGGGTGCATGCAGGGAGGGTGGCTGCACAGCACAGCACAGCACAGAGGAGGACAGCGCAGGCATGCTGCCACCCACCCGATGCTGTGCTAGCATCGTCCAAATCAAGCTGCAGCACAGCACAGCACAGCACAGCACAGCACAGCATGGCAGATAACCCACCCGAAGCTGTGCTGGCGTCGTCCAAATCCAGCTGCAGCAGCGACTCGTAGCTTGTCGTGGCCTCTTCACCACGCCCCAGCCTGCAGTAGGGGGAAGTGGGGGTGGGCGGTTCTAGAATTATGAGGGCAGGGCGGATGATGCAGCAGCAACTCATAGCTTGCCGTGGCCTCCTCGCCGCGCCCCAGCCTGCTAGTGATGAAAGGCATGTCCCATGCGGCTGGGTGGCATGAACACCGATCGCACGGTCGGCCAGTTGCAGAGGGGGGTCCATGCGGTCGATAAGCAGTGCGTCACAAGCTCCCACCCCACCAGCGCTCCAGCCCACCTGTCGGCCACAAATGCCAGCTGCGCGGTGACGGGCGCCAGCTCAAGTGCAACCTCCTCCTCTGCAAGCTCCTCGTCATACAGGGCCTCCTCTCCTGCATATTGTCATTGCGAACAGTGCATTCCTTTCATTTAGTTATCATGTGTCAATCAATCATAAGCTCGCCATGTGCACACCCTTTCAATGGCATATTTTCCAAGCAAGCACTGCAAAACCAACTCACCCACGCGCAGTGCCAGCTGCAGCTGCTGCTCCGCGGCCGGCAGGTCCCCCGCCTCAAGCAGGCCGCAGGCGGCGTTGAACGCGATCTCAAAGCTGTCTTTGGGCGAGATCTGCAATGTGGTATGGTAAGGTGAAGAATTGAGCGCTTATGCGGGGGCCAGCTGTTTCCCAACCCACCATCTGTAGCTGGACATGCTGCAGGCAGCAGCGCTGGCTGCAGAACACCGTCCTGCCCCCCCAGGCACCCTCGAGCTGTACATGCCCAGCCGGCACTGTAAACCGCTACTTCGTACTCCTTGCATCAGCACCCCATGCCAGCCCCGCCGCACCTTCATGGCCTGCATGACCGCCGGCACCTCACCCGCCCCAGCCCACCTTGCACGTCACTGTGCACTCAGCTTAT
>JADXDR010000196.1:71755-87894 GCA_025026875.1 Chlorella ohadii
ACCAGCCATCCCCTAAAGACAGGTACCGTAGAAGCACAGCTCCCACCCACCTGGTGCTGCGGCCCGATGCGCGCCACGTACAAATCTGCCCACACGACCACACCCAGTCCCAACCACGCACCTGGTGCTGCGGCCCGATGCGCGCAACATCCAGCGTCTCTGCCAGCTTGTTCAGCCCGCCGTGCAGGTTGTCGCAAAACTGCGGGGTGGCGGTGGGATTTGGTGTTGGCATGAGGTGAGGCAGCCGCTTACGAGGCGGCCTCAAGCAAGAGCAGGGCCGGCAGCAGCAGGCACTGAGCAAGCTGCCACAGGGCAGGGCAGTATTGGTGGTGGCAGGGCGAGCAAGGCAGCAGCTGGCTGTGGCAGTCGATCGATTTGGGCACCAGCTGACACAGCTTTGCTGCTCTCCGCAGGTGCCATACGATGCCCCTAGCATGCAACCAGCTGCCCACCTTCATCAGATACTTGATGTCGAAAATCTGGGGGAAGAAGAGCTGCGGGGCAGGAGGGGCGGCAGGGGACAGGCTGCCTTGAACGATTGGGAGCACGCTGCCCCAGTTGCAGGCTGCGCTCTTTCACCAAGGAACCATGCACACAAGGCTGTTAAAGTGACATCGCTGCGCTTGCCTTGAGCAGCTGGAAGAACTCGGCCTCGTTGGCGGGCAGGGAGGAGCAGGTGAGCAGCTTGAGCAGGTAGCCGAAATCGTAGCCCGAGTGGAAGGTGATCCACCGCACCTGCGGAGTAAAGGATTGAAGGACAATACAGATTATTGTTAGCGAGTGAAATGGAACAGGCGCGGTGAAAGTCGTAGCCCGAGTGGAAGGCGATCCACCGCACCTGCGGAGCAGAACAGTTTCAGAACAAGGGCAATGATCACAAGTGAGTAGAGCGAGCCAAAGTCGCAGCTCGATGGGGGTAACGGGCGGGAAAGACCGCCGTCCCCAGCTGCAGCCGGTCCGCCATGCAACCGCAGACTGCAGCCTCGTAGAACCCAGCCCAATCGAGTCAACTCACATCCTCATTTAGCACCACTCCCGACACCATGAGCAGCTCGCCGAAGTGCCGCACATCGATGCCGCGCGCTTCGTTCTGTATCAGGGGTGGCAGGGGTGCGTGGGTGCTGTTGAGCAGCCGCCCCTGCCGGCCTTGAAAACAGCTGCATCCCAACTCGTGAAACGCTGCAAACCTATTGCCAGCTGCTTGAGCAGCTGCATCCCAAATCGACCCACAATCAAACGCTCTTTGCAGGCACAGCTGCACAGCTGCGCACCTGCGCAAAGTCGATGCCCGACTGCTGGAGCAGCCGCTCTCAGACACAACCAGTAACTGGCCTTCCCTTAAAACATAGCGTTGCGCACTTGGGCAAAGTCGAAGCCCGGCTGCTTGACCAGCCGCTCTCAGACACAACAAGTATTGGCCCTCTTTCAACAATAGCANCTGCGCACCTGCGCAAAGTCGATGCCCGACTGCTTGAGCAGCTCAATCGAGTCCTGCGCGTACATGTCGTCGCTCAGCCGGAACTCGCTGCACAAAGCAGCCAAGAAACGGGGGCAGACACAAGAACTGTCAGACCTGTGCAGCTGCACATGGGGCATGCATGCTGTCGCTGTGCCGGCATGCCCTCCAGGGAATGTGCCCGCCGTTTCCTCCTGCTCACCGGCAGTCGAACTGCCACTCGCAACACTCGCCGCGAATGCAGGTCACACCAGGCACACAGCAGGCGCGGTAGTTCAGAACACCACGCGACGCTCACCGGAAGTTGAACTGCCACACGCACAGCTCGCCGTTGATGCGCGGCAGGTTGCCCTCGATGTCGGTGAAGGTCAGGCCCAGCTGGATCAGCTTGAGCATGTCCACGTTCAGCCTGGTCAGGGTAAGCATACACATAGGGAATGGTCGGAAACATTACAACAGTAGCAAGCAAAGGTCAGCCCCAGCAGCTTGAGCATGTCCACGTTCAGCCTGCTCAGGGGCAAGTAGAAGGGGTGGCGAACAGGCAAGCGGTAAAATTTACAGCGGCTGCTGTCACCGCCACTGCAAATTGCATGCCTGCAGGCTGCATCCTGTGGCTAAAACATCACATCGTGCACACATAAGCTCCAATATAACTGCACCTGAGCGTCTGGTAGTGGTACTCGCCGCTGTTCTTGAAGTTGCCCACGGGCCGCGCCACCTGTGGGGAGCACGCAAGCAGAAAGATCGTGTGCAACGTGTGTAAAGCAAGCAAAGCCATGGGTGCGGTTCTTGGAGTTGCGCACAGGCCGCCCGACCTGAGGGAGCACGCACGCCCAGCAACTTAAGCATCCTGGGACAGGCATGCCCCTGCGGCGTGCTGCGCCCAATGCTCCAACAGTTCGTGCATAGCTGAGCACCAAGCTTGCAGCGCACAGCTGCAGCAGCGGTTCCCGCATCGGCAACCTGTGCGTGCAGACTGGGCAGCTTTTTCTGGCTTCTTTTCATTCTCAAAGGCTCTCACCACTCCCGGGAACTCGGTGTCCATCGCCAGGAAGGGGTAGTCATCAACCACATCACGGATCAGCTGCAAGCCATAAGCAGAGGTTAAAGGCAAGCATAGTCAAAAGGCAACCGGCGCGGATGAGCTGCGGCTAAACAACAAGCAAGTGCACAGAGTAGCATGATGTGCAGATCAAAGGCTGGGAGCAAGACAAGTCCTCAAGTGCATCACAGATACACAACGCAGTGCAGCACCCTGCAAACATGCTAGCTTGAATGCAGGCGTGGGCGGGCCCACCCACCTTGGCAGCACAACGCGCCGCACCAGCCCCAGCACCCACCTTCATCRCCGCCTCCAGGTTGRCCTGCCACACCTCCCGCACCCGCAGCGTGTCGCCCTGGGGCGRCTGNCCCCGTCAGGCTGCCGTCCGCGGCGGCCACCATCGCCGCCGGCGCCCCGCCGCCGTTCTGCGGGTGAAGGCGCGGAGGCGGCGGCAACGGTGGTCGGGCGGGGTCGTCGGCAGGGCCCCAGGCGGCGACCAGCTGCCCCAGTAGCTCATCATAGTGCTACAGGCCACCGCACGCACCTGCTAGACGCCGCTACACGCAAAAGCGGAGGGGCCGGTGCTCGCGGGCGTCCCGTTGGGGCGTCCCAGCCCTTTGCCGGCGTGCTGCAGGCTGCCCGAGCGCACAACGCCGAGCGGTAGCGTCCAGCGCCGCGCCCAGGCTCCAGTCCCTGACGCCTCCTCTGCAGGCGCACGCCTCCCCTCCGATCTATGGGCTGGAGCAGAACGGACAGTATCGGCGACAGCACAGGCCAGGGGCCAAGGCATCATCACTTGAGCGGCGGCGGGCGGCGGCGAGCATGAGCTGGACGTGAGCGCTGGCTGCACCTGCGTTTGCTGGGCCGTCAGGCTTGTGCGCTGCCAGCCAAGCGTGTACCCTTCAGAATTCAGTTTGACTGAAGAGTGCTGCTCAGTCTGCCAACATGCAACGGCCAGGCCAGTGGTTGCTGCCCGCTGCTCACCAGTCCCTTCACTTTCATGTTTAACACCTCCAGATGTGGGCCTCTCAGGCTTGTCCCCTGCTGGCTGCAGCTGCCCAGCAACAGTGTACTGGGGAAAAGAAATCAGCTGTTTTGCTGCTGGCAGAGCCAGATGGAAGTCCTGCTGTGCGGATGCCGCTGTGTGCCTGCTGCAACCTGGTGCCTTTTGGCTCCCAGCAAATTGCAGCACGACGCAGTTGCTCTATCACCCATCACCCATGCAGCTGCGTAACATGTGCAACGTGTCTGCAGGCAGAGGGAATGTCTCGCCGAATGAGCGGGGTTGTGAGGCAGGAGGCAGGCACGGCGCGGATCCCGCCAGCTGTGTGGGCACCATCGCCTTGGTCTGGCTGCCTTGGCACTTGCCCGCTGGTCGTCCTGATGGTCACAGATCAATCGGCGTGCTCCTGTGCATCCTGACAGGAAACATCTTGACCAGGGTTGTCTGGACTGACTCTTGCGGAGCACGTGCTGCAGCCGATGCGATGCATGGTGCCAGCAGCGGCATGCAGAAGGGCACGCAGCGTTGCCCAGCAGGAGCGCGTGGGACTTGCGCCGCCCGCACAGCCATCACTTGTTTCACCCCATCTCTAACACATCAACACCGCCCATGGAGTGGCAGACACCTGTTCGGCGCCCTGCGGCGAAGAGAGCGCGCACCGCGGCACCCGTGCGGCCTGGCGGCGCCCCAATTGACCGCCTCCAGAGCGAGCTGCTTGGCAGGGTGTTCGCCGCTGCTGGTCGCGAGGCTGGGGTGAGAGGGCCGGCCGCCGCCGCCGCCGCTCGCTTTGCCGCCCTCCGCCAGCCTGTGGCTCCTCGCGTTTCATTGCCCCTTGCACACAGCCACGGCCTGCCACACTCCCAGCCCCTCACTGCCTCACGTCCTTGGCCTATTGCCCTCCGCCCCTGCAGCCCACAGTGACGCTCGTGTGCCGCCGCTGGCACGCCGCATTCTTTGCTGAGCCAGCGCTATGGTCCGATCTGGAGCTTGCCCGCCGCAAGTTGGCCGCCGGCGCCTCGGTCCCCAACGTGCAGCGCTTCTTCGGCAGCAAGCACGCCTTGCTGCGGCGCGTGGGCGCCAGCGTGCAGCGCCTGACTTACCTTGAGCGCATTGAAACTGCCATCGCCACCGTCATTCGCCCGCTGGACTACCGGCACCAGCTGTGCGCCAACGCAGCCTCTGGCCTGCGCCTGGGAGCAGACGTGCTGGCGCGGCTCAGCCCGGCAGCGCTGACATCCCTGGAGCTGCAGCTGTGCCTGGAAATTGAGCCAGAGGCGCTGGCAGCGCTGGCCAGCCTGACCGGCCTGCAGGAGCTGACCCTGATCTGCCCCGACCTGCCGCTACCGCCGGGCGCAGCAGACGTGTTCAGCGGCCTGAGGCAGCTGCGGGCGCTCAGCCTGACAGCTGGCAGCTTGCCGGACGGCCTGCTGGCGGCGGTGCCTGGGCAGCTGCAGCGCCTGTCTCTGGACGCACCCGGCATGCCTGATGGTTTGGTCGCCAGCCTGCAGCGGCTGACGGCGCTGACCGGGCTGGAGTGCCGCGCGCACCAACTGCCCGCCATGCGCCCGCTGTGCACGCTGACCACGCTGCGCCACCTGGGCTGGCTGGAGCTGCAGCGCCCCGAGGGCTCCCTGCTGCGCCCGCCGCTGCAGCAGATGCTGGCGGCCCTGCCGCGGCTGCAGTCATGGACGATTGGCAGCACCAGCGGCTACGGCTATGGCAGCATGAAGGTGCGTGTGAGCAAGGTCTGGGTGTGGGGATGTGCCGGGAGCACGTCCTTGCATAATGCTATTGCTCGATGCTGCTTACTCACTCTCGATTCCACCCAACAAGTTTGAAACGAGCAGCAAGTCCATTGCTGCCGACCATTGCACAGCACCGTCCTGCCTGCTAGTTCCGCAGCCTCACTCACCTGCCGCCGTCGTGCTCCACTGTCTGCAGCTGGAAGGGATTGTGCTGTACTCGTGCGGTGCCACCGGACGCGACCATGCATCCAGCAGCGTGCACGGCCTGAGCCTCATTGGAGTGGATGGCCAGCCATCGCTGCGGGCAGCGCTGGAAGCAGCCCTGCCCGCCGGCACCCACCCCACCTCGCTTCGCAGCTTGGAGGTCAAGGGCAGCCGCCTGGCGCCCGAGCCGCTGCTGTGCCCCCACCTGGCGAACCTCACCCGGCTGTGCCTGCACTCCTGCCGCTTCTTTGACGCACCTCCACACCCAGCGCTGGGCCCGGCGGCGCCCGAAGCGGCCCTGGCAGCGGCAGCCGTAGCCCAGCAGATGGGCCCCCTGCTGACCGGCCTGCTGCGGCAGGCGCCCCATGTGACAGATCTGGACTTGTCCTACAGCTTGCGCTTGTCGGCGGCGGCAACCTGGCCGCAGGGCATGCTGGATCGGCGGGGCATTTTGCGGCTGAGCCTCAGAGGCCACGGACTGCACGACCTGCCAGCTGGCCCCTACCTGCATGGTGCGTTGGCTTGCTTGTTGGAAGGCCGGGCGGTCATGCTGCTGAGCAGGGCATGCCTGGCTGCAGCAAACATGTGCGCTCCAGGGCCTGCAGGTGTCTCCTCGGCTCCTGCCCACCCAGCTCGCCGGTCTGAAATCCCCTCAGCTTCTTGGCTTGTGGACTCGTTCGGCGCTGATCTTAACAGCTCTCTTCCCACCTCCCGCTGCCGCCGCAGACCTGGAGAGCCTCGACCTCGACGGTAACTGGTTCTCCAGCCTGCCGCGCGCACTGGCCGGCGCCACCGCCCTCACCTGCCTGTCGCTGCGCAACAACGAAGAGCTGGAGTTTAAACTGTCTGACGTGGAGGATGTGCTGGCGTACCTGGCGCGCCTGGCAGAGCTGTGTGTGTGGGGCTCAGGGTACAGCCACTATCTGCATGAGGGCCTGCAGGCCAGCCTGCCGCAGCTGACGATCAACGCCCTGCGGCCCAAACGGCAGGAGCTCATTCCCCTTGCACACCAGGAGATGCACCTGCAGTGACGCCGCCATGCCTGCCAACAATACTACACCTGCTACACACCTGACGCTACATATACACACGTCTGCTGCTGCCTTCCGCTGCAATGGCGCTTCCACTGCGCTGCCTGTCCTGCCGCACTTCCTCATCCGCTGCCACTCTTTTCGACTTCAGTTCACTTCACACAATTGAGATTATGGAACGGTTACACTGCCGGTCAGGGGTTCGCACACACTGCGCCAAGCGGTTCGTCTGCCAACCATGCAGGCCTTGGCTTGCTTCCCTTTCTCATTCAGCCAAATCCCTCTCAGCCATGCACCCGCTCCAAGCTTCATGCTTCAAGCACGACCTGTGCCGCAGCGGTTCAGCAGGCTGGCTGTGTGGCTTGGCCCTTCCTATTCCTGACTGCCTTCCCTTTCCCTCTGGCAAGTGTAACAGTTCAGCGGGCTCTTTACACAGCTGCGGCAGCCTCAGAGCGGCTTGTGCGGAAGCTGGGCAGGCGGTGGCAGGGCGGCGCTGTAAAGTGCTGGGGAGGGGGGTTCAGGGTGACGCATCTTATTGCAGCGACAGGGCTATGCATTGTGCTGTAAAGAGGATGGTCATTCAAGAGTCAGACAGGGGAGGGGGAGTAGAGAGGTTAATGCAAATCAACTGGGATCAGGGGAGGGGGTTGTGTTGTGTTTGGCGCTGCCGCGTGCAGCCGCCAGCACTGTGCATTGCAGCACATACGGCGGCTGCGCGGCAGGCCAAGGGAGCATGTCACAGGCAGGTGAGGGTGAACAGTGCAAGGAAGCACAGGAGAATGGCTCCTGGAGGCTTCACGCGTGTCAGGGTATCGTTATGTCTGGGAGATCAGGATTTCAACTGGGGGGCGCCGCAATGGCGGCAACGAGGCGCAGAGGCCCGCACGGCGCACGCTGCGCAATGCACGCTGTGCGCTGTGCGGGCCGGGGTGCGCTGGGTGCGCTGTGGTCATGATGGGGCTGTTCAGCCCAGCAGGAGGCCCTGGGGCAGCACGCCGGTCAGCACCTCCTTGGGCTTCTCGGTCAGGGTCACGAACCTGCAGGTGTAACAATGGAGGGAGGGGTGAGCGGTTAGAAGGTGGCTGCTCGCACAGGGGGACATGTCAGCCGATGCCAGTCCTGCTTGCCCAGCCCCCTTCCAACATCAATAGGGACGCAGCCATCCCGGGGTGCAGCACAGCAGGTACCACCCACTCCAGTTTCCCATGTGCGTTGGCTGCCCAGCCGGGTCACTCACACATCGAGGTGGGTGGCGTAGGTGCCCTTCACCCAGCGGTTCAGGGGCTTGATGTACTTCTGCACAAGCTCGATCTTGATGAAGGGCTTGACCACGATCTCCACCTTGCGGTCACGGTGGCGCTCGGCCTCGTAGGTGATGGTCACCTGCGGGTGTGAGGAAGAAACGAATGCATGAATGCGACGAGTGAGGGCTGGTGCGCAGATGGATGCACATGCGCGGGTTGTGACTGGAGTTGCCGGCTGGTTGCAGCTTGCTTCACGCACGAAGCACAGCACCAAACAGCGGGGCGTGCGCTGTTGCTGGAACAAACCGCAACTCCAGGAGCTCACCAGGGGGCCCAGGCGCTTTCCCTTGCAGGGGCGGATGGGCGTGACCTTTGTGTCAATGAGCTCCACGGACAGGGCGCCGGTGGTGGTGTTGATCTCGGTCTTCACCACGGCACCAAAGGCCCAGTTGACGGAGTAGATGGACTGGTTGGCCTGCGGGGCAGGAGGGGAGAGGAAGCAGGTGAGGTGTGGAGGCGAGAGTGGCCGCGGAGCGGAGCAGGTGAGGTGGCGAGGAGCGGGTGCCTTGTTTCATTCAGCGGCTTCAAGAAGCATGGTTGCAAGTGGCTTGGCTCGGCGTGCTCCCTCCCTGTTCTACACTGCCAGTTCAGGGCAGAGGCAGGCAAGGCTCGCGTTGCCTTCCAGTTGAGCTAGCCAATTCAGGTAGCAAAGGGGCTCACCGGGGTGGAGCCCTCGCCGGCCTTGCCCACCAGCTGCCAGGTCAGGTTGGCGCGCAGCAGGTTGGACACAATCTGCGGGGAGGTAGGAAGCGGGGAGGATGGCTTAGCCTTTAGGTTGGTGTGTGAATGCCCCCATCAAGGGCTGGCAGGGTGGTGCCATGCAGAGGAAGATGCGGGCCCAGTAAAGGCCGTTGCGGAGGCAGGGGCGACCAGTGTAGCATGCACACGTGGCGTGCATTGCCAAGCAGGCAGTGCGCGGCGGGTAGGGTTTGGGTGTGGCGGTGGTGGGCGGCGCGCCGGCGATCAGACAGACAATAAAGAAGCAGCTAAAGGGAAGGTGCGGCGGTACTCCTACTCACGTCGACCTTGTTGTCGGCATCAGGGGTGTAGGTCACCCTCTTGCCCGCAAAGTTGATGGCCCTGTTGTCGGCAAACACTGCAGGCAGGGGTTGGAACAGTGGGAAGGCTGAAGTTTGGTACAAGCGCGGCGGCGGTGTGGGCCTGGCTCTGGGCAGTGGGCGGGATCTGCCTCCTGGCTGCCAGCATGGCATGCCCGGGCAGGCGTGGCACGCAGGCGTGGCAGGCAAGCAATGTGCGGCACAGGCAGTCGGCACCAAGAGCTGGGAAGCGAGCTGGCGGCGTGCTGATCGTCCCGGCTGACAATGCACAGAACAAGTGCACTGGCCACCGGCACCCAACTCTGTCTCACCTGCGCCGGAGACCTTGAAGGGCTTGGGGGGCTTGGGGCCGGGCTTGTGGCCACCGCCGGCCAGGGCGGGCGCGGCGAGGAGGGCCAGGAGGGCGAGGCACAGGAGGGCACGCATGGTGAGAGCCTGCGCAGATGAAGGAGGGTGGGCAGTAGGATTCTTAGTTGTGCCAAGACAAGGTGGGCTGGCGCGGGTGGGCATGCATGCAAGGCCCGCAGCGGCAGGGATACAGTGCGCATGCCCCAGGGGTAAGCCGGTACATGCGCCCGACGAGTGGGCGGCGTGCAGACGCGGCGTGCCAGGCAAGCGGCACACATGCACACCCTACGTGGCCCTGCCTCACCTTGGTGTTCAGCTACTCGTGCAGCTCTGCAGCAGGGGAGGGGGAGGTGCTAGCAAATTAGAAGCGGGCCAGCCAGCTGGCGGCTGCAAGGGCAGCTCCGGCCGGTACAGACCGCAAGCGGCAGCGCGCCCCAGCGCGGCCCTCCAAGGCCTGGGCATGAGCAGGAAAACCAATTGCAGGCCCCGGGAAGGGCGCGCAGCTAGAGCGCGGCTTATCAGCGGTGTTATTCGGAGCAAATCGCGCTGCAGGCAAGCTGTTCTCTCCCCGGGCCTTGTTCGCGCGATCGAACACGCGTCAGGAAGGCAGGGGCTGCAAAGGCGCTGCACCCGCGGCCCGGGCATGGCCGCCACCAACCCCAAGCATTTGCGCCGAAAACAGCCCTGCAGCGCACACAAGACTCGCCTGGGGTGCGA
This sequence comes from Chlorella ohadii, assembly GCA_025026875.1. Lineage (NCBI taxonomy): Eukaryota > Viridiplantae > Chlorophyta > Trebouxiophyceae > Chlorellales > Chlorellaceae > Chlorella > Chlorella ohadii. The sequence goes on from JADXDR010000196.1 coordinate 81,664, forward strand.
ACAGAGGTCGCGGTGGCCTGTGCTCGGAGGACCGGCGTGGGCTCACGTGGGTGGGGGCCTGCGGGAGCCTTACAGCTGCTGGGCAGCGGCGGAAGAGTGCTGAACAAAGGGCGGAATGGCTCAATTGGGCGGAGGCGGCTGCTTTGAGGCGACATTTGCCATGCCCCCGCATAGCGCACAGCGCACCGGGTGGCGTTCGCCTGTGCATTCTGGATTTGAAGGCCCTTCAAACAAACCCTGCAGCGTATGTCCCGCGCAGTTCTCTATTTCGACCATGAACGTTAGGGTTTGGGGCGTGGCGGGCAGTGCGGGGCGGCAGGCTGAGCGTGGGAGCGCACATGCAGAGGGCGCCGGCGCCTGCCGCCGCTGATCTGGATCACAGCTGTGGGATGCCATGTGCGCCGCCTCCCAGCTGCCATCAAGTGTTCGCAGCCTTCATTGACGCACACTTCAATGTTCACGAAGTCTAGTGGGTGGTCAATGCCAGTTCACAGCCGGGGACGGCCGGCAGGGTATGGAAGCATCGTGCCCACACGAACGTGCGCCGTCTGTTCACGTGCATGCAAGTGCATGCGCATCCACAGACATGATGTGCAGCCCTTAGGCGGCATGTCACAGCGGCGAACGCCCCGAACATGTCCCTGGCCCACGGCTGTGAACAGAATTGAGGCGTGACCAGATGAGATCAAACCTGTTCACGGGCAGCTTCCCTATCCTTTCTGCTACCACCTTCAGCTGCGCATGGCAGCTGCTGCCAAGTGACCATTCCTTTCGGCTGGCCTCGGTGCACATACAAGTGCGGCCCTGTGCCCGCCCATTTGCGTGCTAGATGGCGGAGAGAGAGAGGAAGGGCGTGACAGCAGGGCAGGATACTGTTGAAGCGGCAGCGCTGCCGCCACCAGGTCTGCTGCGGCTGCCTTCCTGGCGCTCCCAGCAAGGCCCTTGCAACCCAACACAGGTGCACATAAAACGATCACTGTGGTTGGATAACCACAGCAGATTGGTCGTTTAGCCGGTCTCCATCATGCCTTGCAGCTGCGCCTTCTTGTCCGTAGCGGTCACTTCTCTTACAGAGTCGGAACTGGGCTTCTCAAATTCAAATGAACAAATGAGCATTCAGACGGTACAATCGACAACAATCAAACCGTCTCCATCAGGTCCTGCAGCTGCGCCTTTTGGTCCAGCGTGATCATCTCCTGGATGCTGTCCTCCAGCCCGCCCTCCAGCACCTTGTTCAGGTCGTAGTTCACCTTGGAGCGGTGGTCTGCACGACAAATCACCATAAATGAAACACCAGGTTCAGTTTGGTTGACTGCGTTGGCAAGCGGCCGGCCTCCAGGCGCTTTGTACTAGTTTCCAGTCGATCCGCACTGCCATACGCGTGTTGTACAGCAACCAAATCACATGCAGTTGCAACCACTGAATTAAATCAAACTCACCGCTCATGCGCGAGTCCTTGTAGTTGTATGTCTTGATCTTCTCGCTGCGGCTGCCGGTGCCAACCTGGCTCTTGCGCCGCGCCGAAATCTCGCTGCAGGGAACAAAATGAAGGGTGGCGGCAGCGTGTGGGGGAGGGGCGGGGAGCGAAACAGGGTGCGGGCAGCAGGTGTGGCAGGGCGGGGCGCGGCACGGTGCTGCACTTGCAGGAATCAGACTTGAGGCCTCAGCGCCGGGGTGATAGGAAGAAGCAGTTCGGAGGAACACCAGAGGTTTGCAAGAGGCGGATAGGAAGAACACCAGGCAGCACTGCATCCAGCCTCACCTGCGCTGCTTCTCAAGCTCCAATTCGAACAGCTTGGCGCGGAGCAGCGTCATGGCGCGCTCGCGGTTCCGCCCTTGCGTCCGCTCCTCCTGCAGGGCGGGCAAAAGCAAGCGCAGCAGGGGCGGGGTGGGCAGCGCGGGGCGGGTGCTGCTTTCACCCCGGCAGCGACAGGTATGCAAGTGGCGAGGCAGCGAGGCAAGGCACTGCGGCAATCCCACCCAGGAGTGAAGCCCCATTCAGCTGCGACTTAACTGCACCCAGCACAGCGCAGCTGACCACATTGCAGCATAGCCGACCTCAGCAGACCAAAGCACAGCGCAGCACAGCGCAGCGCAGCACACCTGGCAGAAGATGCGGATGCCCGTGGGCTTGTGCATGAGATCCACCGCCGTCTCCACCTTGTTCACATTCTGGCCGCCCGCGCCGCTGGCCCGTGCTGTGGTCAGCTCAATGTCCTGTAGTGAGGGCAGTTGCCAGGAGGGCAGGGAGGTGAGTAGATGGTGTAGCGCAGTGGTGAATGCTGAATTTAGGTTGCAAGGCCCTCCAGCCAGAATGACACAGGCTCATCTTCACACCCACTGTGCCACCCCAAGCACAAATTCTTCCCTGGCACACCCAGGCACCTTGAATGGCAAACAAAACAGCACCTTGGGTTCAGTATGCAATCCACGTCGTCCAACTCGGGCATGATTAACCGCCATGGCATCCCACAACAACATGACAATCGACCGAAGTACACATTACCAGCCCAGGCAAGCCACACCTTGGGGTCGATCTTCACACATCCACATCGTCGACCTCGGGCATGATTGATAGATACCCCCATGGCAACTTCCAAAGTCGAAGTATGTAACATTGCAAACCCAGCCAAGCTCACACCTTGGGATCGATCTTCACATCCACATCGTCCAACTCGGGCATGATTGATCCCACAACAAACAGCAAATCGATCAAAGTACACATTGCCAGCCCAGCCAAGCCACACCTTGGGGTCAATCTTCACATCCACATCGTCCACCTCAGGCATGATTGCCACGGTGGCGGTGGAGGTGTGCACCCGCCNGCTCGTCTCGGTGGCAGGCACCCGCTGCACGCGGTGCACGCCAGACTCGTACTTGAGCTTGCTGTACACCCTGCGAGAAGCGCAGAGGAGCAGAGGCAGCAAGGGGCTGTCTCTGAAGCTACCATGCCGGTGACAATGGTGGGTCGAGCACGCCCATCGCATACGTGAGCTTGCTGTAAGGGGAGCGGCGCGTGCAGATGTGCTGGGGAGAGGCCGCTTGCAAGTCGCGTGCAGCCACTACAACAGCAGCTGCGAAGCAGTCTGCTTGCATGTCAGCACCAACATCAGAACCGCCCAGCGCATGCACACCTGTCTCCCGTGATCTGCAGCACGCACTCCTTGTAGCCGCCCGCTTCAGCCGCAGACTCGCTCATTAGGCTGACGCGCCAGCCCTGCGGCAGGGGTGGGGCTATGCAGCATGACCAGACATGTGCATACCAAGGCCAGCACAGCTGCAAGCCACAACACGGCATGCGATGGCATGCAGGCCATGGCATGCAAAAGCCACGGCATGCAAGTCATGGCACGCAGGCAGATGATCATTTCGCAGCGGCCATGCCATGCCATGCCCTACATGTGCATGTCTGCACCATGCCATGCCAGGTCATGAGGCCTGCCCTGCCCTGCCATCCCCTGCCCTGCCCTGCCATGCCATAACCCATGCCTCTCCTCCTCATCCCATGCCCCCTCCGCCCTGGCCCTCACCTGCGCATCAGCATACTTTTGGTACATGCGGATCAGGTCTGCCGCCCANCAGCGCCGCCTCCTCGCCGCCTGTGCCCGCCCGGATCTGCAGCAAAAATAGGCACCAGGGCGGGTNGTTTTTNGGTGTTCTTGCCCACACAGTCCCGCACGAGCATGGCATGGTGTGGCATGGCATGCCATGCCATGTCGTCCATGCCATGCCAGGCCAGGTCATGCGACCTGGCCTGCCCGCGATGCCATGCCAAGTCTGCCAACCATGTCTCCAGCCGTGTGTCCTGCCGCTTCATGTGTGCAAGTGCCTAGGCAGCATCGCCAATCAGCTGCATCACCAACAACCTCTGAACGCAAACTCGGTCAGCAGAACCCCACCCCCAGCATGATGTTTCAGCACGATGTTTCTTCTGGTGAGGTGTTAGACGGCACCCTATGATAAATGTACACTAAATCAGCGGGACCCCACCTCCAGCATAATGTTCTTGTCATCCAGCGGGTCCTTGGGCAGCAGCAGGAACTTGAGCCGCTCACCCTGCGCCACCAGGGAAGCAGACGAACGGACCTCATGTGGCAGCCAGAGCACATGCTGCCTAGGTGAAGGCAGGCAGCAGCACGAACTTGAGCCGCTCCCCCTGCGGCAAGGCAGGCCAGTTGTACACACAACGTTGCGCTTGATCGGCACGCAACCATGCTGGAAAGCACCGTGCTGCGTTGCCATGCCATGATGCCCAGCATAGATGCCGCAAGCGGACAGTGGCATGCGGACGGCGGCTGAAACCCCCTCCTGCAGGTGCAGTACAGCCCCGGCCCAACCGTCCACTCCCAAAGCAGGCGGTGCCTACCTGCCCCTCAATCGCTGCTGCAGCAAAGCGCCAGGCAGCAGCCCCAAGATGCGTGCTTTCAGGACCATGCTCTCAGCAAACATGCCATGCCCACCTGCTCCTCGATCTGCTGCTGCAACCAGGCAGCACATCAAATCCATGCCTTTTAGAAACGTAAGCCTTCCCCACCTGCTCCTCGATCTGCTGCTGCAGCGCCTCCATCTCCTCCCGCGCCAGCTCAGCCATTTCAGGGTCGCCTGCGGCAAATATGGGTGCAGCAACGTGTGGCTGGCTGTAAGTTCTGTGCTGTGCATGCGATGCTTGTCTCTTCCCGTCAGCTCAGCCATCTTGGGGTCGCCTGCAAATGACATTTGAACACAGCGATCATGGGTACAGCAGCCCGCGCCTCCTCCCTCAACAGCTCGGCCAATCCATTCTGCAAAGGTTAAGCTCTACAGCCAATGCACGGCTGCTCACCATCGGACTCCCGCAGCAGCTCCTTTGCATCCGCCAGCTGCCGCTCCACATCCTTGTAGGCGGCATAGGCGTCCACAGCCTCCTGCAGCAAATCATCAACAGCAATACCATTGATCAATCGTTTGCAGTACTAAACAGAGCCAGCCGCTCCACATCCTTGTAGGCGGCATACGCGTCCACCGCTTCCTGCAAACTCACATTGCATTGGTACGGCGTTCAGGGTACACACGACATCTGGCCCATGGGGCAGTCAGCACCGCACAGACAGGCATGCCGCTACGGCACCAACTACTCTTACAACCAGGCTTGCCTGGATGTCGGACACCGCACGCACGAGCTTCTGGTACTCTGTGTTGTTGCTGCTCACTTCCGGGTCCGCCATGCGCGCCTGCACTTGTGGACACACAAGCAGCAGCAGTTGGTGCGTGCAGCAGTACGCGGAATGCACTTCGTATGATAACTGGTGCTCAGTTGAGGGTGAGCTACTCGCTGCCTCAGTCGCATCACGTGCACGCAAAGCGCACATCAACGTCGTGCAAGTGCAGCCAGCAGGCACCAGGCACGACCAGGCAGGGGCACTAGCGGCTTATGCGCAGCTCAGCACCCACCTGCAGCTCCTTGAACGACTTCTCCGTCTCCTCCAGCTTGGCCAGCACATACTGGTCCTGCAAATAGAGATCAACAGGCAGCAAATAGCCGGCAGGTGAGGAGGGGCGGCCCTGGCGGCAGCAGCGGCGGCGGCGGCGGCAGGACCTCCACAAGTCGGGCCGCAATGTGCGTGATTCAACTGGAGACAAGATGCTCAATGCATGGCGCGGGCCGTGAGTCCTTCCCGTGCTGGGCGCTCACCGCTGCCGCGCGCACCGACAGGCCCAGAGGCCGCTGCTGCCTGCTGCGCCCGCTGCTCCTGCTTGTGAAGGGCGTCCTGCACGGCGCAGCCCGCAGGCTGCAAGCCGCAGCGCGCATAGTGTGGCGCGGGCGACCCTCCCCTTGCTGCTGACTGCTGGCTGAGCTTTACGGCTTGCTGATACAGCCTCCTGATGATCGCCAGATGCTACTGTTTTCGCACAACACCGCAATGCGTGCAGACCTGGCCACCGCCCATCCCGCCCATCCCGCCCACGTGCTGCGCCGCGCTGCCGCCGCCGCCACCGTTCTAAATCACTTTACTTGCCTGTGCCGCCTGGCGTCTTACAGGCAGTGCAGGGTGCCGCTTGGGGAGAGCATGAAAGAGAGAAATGTCGGCCCTTGCGCAGGGCCACTGGCAGCAGGAGAATGAACTATCTACGAAAGCGGAAGATTGATTGGCAGGTGCACAGAGGCATCCAGGAGCGGCTGGCTGCTGCTCGCAGGCAGCAGCAGCGCCTGTAGCTGTAGATTGATTTAAATAGCGCGCCCCGCCGCGCCCG
>JADXDR010000196.1:91300-104860 GCA_025026875.1 Chlorella ohadii
ACAGGCGGCCGCCTGGSGCCGCGGCCGGGTCGGAAGTGGCATCGGTGCGATCCACGGCATCCCGGATCAACATGGCAGGGCGGGGGGAGGCCTGTGCAGGCAGGGCCCGGGCTTCCCGCTCACCCCTGGACCAACGCGACGACGCTTGGCATCGGGCTGCCMGGTCCCTAGGCTGCTCTCCMGCGCTTGGGGCGGCAGCTGGGGGTGGCCAGCCTGCGGGGAAGCGGGGGCAGGGCTTGTGATGGGCCGCCTGCCGGCTCCCCCCRCCCCTGCAAGCCCCTCCCCCGCATCTGCATCCTCCCCGCGGCCCAAAGGGATTGGCATCCGCCCTTCGCACGCACCAGGGTGGGCCGGCCACTGCAGAGCTGCTCGCAGGGTGCCCCCGTCCAGGCGTCGGCATCGCTGTGAGACGAGGTGAAGGACGCGGCCCTGCCAAACATGGCCGCGGGCCGGGGCCCCGCTGCAAGCGCGAACGGCGAACTCGCTACTGGGCCATAGTGCACGCTGGGGACGATGGAGGTGTTTCTGAGGTGAGGGAGCTGTGGTGTGAAGATCAAACGACGGCGGCGTACCGCTACTGCAGCCGATGTGCAGCGGCCGCCGCGCTGCGCTGGCGCCCCTGGCCCAGGCGATGTGCATCTGCTGCTTTCACATGGCGGGGACCCAACCCCAATCATTCCTGCTCCAGCTGCCGAGTGTCGTTACATTCAGAAGAAGAGGGTGTCAGGCGGGCGCACCAATGCGGCGCCGCGCCGCGTATAGGAGCGGGAAAGGGAGGGTGCTAGCAGTGGAACGGACGGAAGCAATGGGGGACTGAGCGGGGGCGTGCGGCTGCTGCGGCTGCTGCCGGGAGCACCTCACACGTTCTTGCCGACCTGCTTGGCGGGGGCAATCTCCAGCAGGTTGCCGGGCTTGCCGGGCAGCGAGCCCTTGACCACCAGCGCGCCCTTCTCGGCGTCCACAGCCAGAATCTCAACCTTCTGCATCTTGGCCCGCACGTTGCCCATCTGCAGGTGCCACGGCGAACACAAGCGGACACAGCTGTCAGCGGAGCAGGCAGCACGAGAAACGCAGCCAAGCAGCGGCCGTAGCGGGCGCCGCGCGCTGTGCTGGGCGCCGGTTTAAACGAGTGGCCGGTACGTGGCGGTATCCGGTTCAAGCCCCGGAGTGCAAGTGTCGAGCTGCTGCGGAGGGCGCTGTGCACCCGCATGCTGCCCCACATGCTGCCCTCAGCGCCACAGCTTTGCTGCAAGCTGCCTGGTTGCAGCGCGCGCTGCACCACGCATCCCTGCCCTCATCCCTGCCGCACACGCGCGACAGCTTTGTTGCCCCTCGACACGGCAGACGCAGCACGGCGTGCCACAAGCGCACCTGGCCAGCTGCCTTGAGGCCGGGGAACACGCGGCCGGGGGTGGAGCCAGGGCCCGTGGAGCCTGCGGGAAGACAGGAAAGGCACAGATGAGACGGCAGCCGTGGGTGCCGGACGCTTTGGGCTCGGCCCACAGGCGGGGCTCGATGTGCCCCCCTCACGTGTGCCGTGGCAGCCCCAAAGCCAGCAAGCACACCAGCGCACTGTGCTCGCGCTTGGACTAGGAGCCGTGCCATGTTGCCGAGTGACTCTCCGTGTAAAACAGCAAAGAAAAAGCAGGAACAGCGGCGCACCGTGCTCGCGCTTGGACTTGGAGCCGTGCGTCATGTTGCCGCGCGCAAAGCCCCAGCGCTTGATGCCGCCCTGGAAGCCCTTGCCGATGGTGGTGCCTGCCACGTCCACCAGGTCGCCCGCCTGCAAGATGAGTAGGGCAACGAGATTGGAGTCAGTTACAGCAAGCGGTTTGGCCAAAAACTGGCAAGAACCGGGTGGTGCCCGCCACGTCCACCAGGTAGCCCGCCTGCGAAATAACGCACGACGGACTTGCAGATCAGCAACGGAGTTGGCATGCGAGCGCAGCAGGCGGCCACAGCCACAGGTGGATGGGCAGCAAGCTGCGCACGAGAGTTCCCCCCCTCAAACTGCCAGCCAACGCACCTGGAACATGTCCTCCACCTTCAGCTGCTGCCCCGCCTCAAAGCCGCTCACGTCCTTGACCTGCACCCCAAAGCAGAGCGTGATGCTTAGGAAATTGCTGCATTTTGCAGCACAGTGGCCAAGGGGTGAGCGTAGCTGGGCCAAGCCACCTCGGCCCCTCCACCTGCACCTCGACCAAACCTTGAATTTGTGCAGCAAAATGCAAAATGGCGGGCTGCTGCCGCCCTGCAACGGTGCAGTCACCCCACACCACGCAGTGGACAGTGCAGCACGTGCAGCAGCGCACCTTGAACTCGCGCAGGTGCTTCATGGCGGGGGCGCCCGCCTTTTGCAGGTGGCCCAGCTCCGGCTTGGTCACCTTGCGCTCAGGCACCACCCGGTAGCCAACCTGCAAAATAATGAACATGCACAGCTGTAAATCACAATGTGCCCACATCCGGCTTGGTGACCTTGCGCTCAGGCACCACCCGGTAGCCAACCTGTGCAGGGGCAGAATGGAGGGATCGATTGCAGCATCAGCAAACAGCAAGCTTGCCAGCCTGCACCCTGTGCCTGCACCTCCGCCCGGCCACGCTCAGCAGCGCATGCTGCCGTCTACAGCCTGCTGCTGCTGCTGCTGATGCTGCTGCTGCTGCAGCTGCTGATGCTGCTGCAGCTGCCGCTGCCGGACAGCCGCTGCCAGCAGGCCAGTTCAGCACGGCAGAAAGTGCAGCAGCCCACCTGCACCGCTGCGTAGCCGTCCTTCTCCGTGGTCTTGACCTGCGTCACAATGTTGCCGGCCTCCAGCGCAATGACGGTGGCAGGCAGCGCGGCGCCGTCCTTGTAAAACTGCAACCAGGCAAGGCAGGGGGTGGCAGCCAGCTAGTCAGGTGCTTGCGCAGGGGCAGCAGCTGGCAGTGCATGAGCACACATACGGAGCTCGGCACTTCGGCGGCAGCTNGCGGTGCCGCTGCCAAGGCGCATATGCAGCCGATTGCACGGTTGCCGAATCGGCCTGCTGCAGCAGCACCGTGCCGGGCCATGCCAGCAGCTGCGCAACTGCAGCAAAAGAGCCACAGCCAGGTGCGGCCGCCGTTGCCGCCGCCGCCGCCCGCACCTGCATCATGCCCGCCTTGGTGCCATAGATGCCCACGCCTGCACGCACATCGGGCATGTGGTGGGGTCAGGGTGCGCGTGCAGCGGGCGGGAGGGCGCAGCGCCGCGCGCATGGTCTGGCCACGCACCTGCCTCCAGCGTCCGGCACTGCACTGGCTGCCTGAGCACGGCGCTGCGTGCCACGCTGCTGCTCTTCGCCACGACCCGCTGGCCGGCGAAGCTGCTGCTGCGGAAAGGTGTGAAGGTGGCCGCCTGCGCCATGGCTGCTGGTCTGTCCGCCGCACGCCTGCACAAACCTCCAGCAGTCCACCGAGCCACAATGCGCTGGGCCTGGCGCCTGTTTTGTGGCGCGGGCGGCGCCACCCTCATGCTGCATGGATAATGGCGCTCGCTGCGGCCTCCCCAGACGCTTGGACATATCGCTCGTCGATCACAGAAGCTCTACAAACCCACTGGCATGCACAGGGGGCGGCCATGGCTCCCCCACCTTGAACCCCGCTCCCTCGCTCAGGCCTGGACAGCCACAGCCTGCTCCAGGCGGACCATGCACAGCAAGCAGATCGCAGTATCGCAGCTGTGAGCAGCGGGGGTGCAGCCGTATGGGTTCCAGCCAGCGCCTGCAGGGTGGCGGCGGCGGTGGCTCTGCCGAGGGTTCTTGCACTGCTGCAAGCCAGCGCAAGGGCAGTGGCGCAATTGGCCTGACAGCTTGCACACGGTGGTAGCAACACTAAGAGGCTGAGGTTCGGTAGGTGCAGACCACGCACCGCAGCTGCCTACGCCACACAGAACCTGGGTCCCCCTGCCTCCTCCTGCCTCAGCGCTCCCTAGCTTGGCGCCCAGATTGCATCCCCAGCTTCTTTCCATTTCTTACAGCAGCAGCAAGCAGCAGCAGCAGCAGCGAAGCAGGACTCCCAACTCTCGTGCAGATCCCCCAGTTCTCCCTCGTGTCGCAAACGTGTAGTGCCAGCATTGGCGGGCAGGCAGCACAGAGGAGTGCGACGCCATGGGCTGCTACGGGTGAGCATCTGCTGCCGCCTCCTGCATGGGGCCCTGCTGCACGGCGCACCCCTTGCAAGCAGCCGTGCTGGCAAGACTGCCACCCGTGCAACGCGGCATAGTGTTTGGCAACACGACATCTACAAAGCAAGGCATTCGAGACGTACTCACAAAAGAGATGAAAGGTATGGGCAGTGAACAGGCGGCGAAAGCAGCGATGAGATTGGTGCACCGTTCTGCGGTCGCAAACAAGCACCGTTCTGCGGTCGCAAACAATGCAAAGCACGATGGGGTATTCACAATGGAGGGTTTTCTAATGATTTAAATGGTACGCACAGTAGGCATGGGCTTGGGTTGGGGACCGTGGCATTCTTGGTTGGCAGGGGACAAAGGGGATGGCTTGGCTTGAACTATTTGAGAAAGCAATATATCACCGCTGCGAAAGCAATAGCGACAGCAGCATTATAAATGGGATGTGAAGGCATGCACGAAGATATTGCACGAAATACTCAGGTACGAGCGCATTCACTGGATGAATGGCAGTGCAAAGCCGCTCAGCGGGGTAAAAGAGTGCAGGAACAACGCCTGTGGGCGACGGCAGGCACCTTGCGAYCACACGCAGCGTGGCAGACAGCGGGCATGCACGGCAGCCGCCTCAATCCAGGCGCCACATGCCGCTGGCCATGGACAGCAGGGCGCTGCCCGAGGTCAGGGCCTGCAGCCTCATCGGGGCATAACCCAGCTCCTCTTTGGTGAAGGTGGTGTTGGCCTGCTGGGTCCACTTGGCGCCGTCCCAGGTGTGGGTCTCCAAGTTGCCTTAGTGCTGCCGGCGGGCGGCAGGTGCAGCAGCGCGGCCACAGCGCGGGTGGGCTACGCAGCGCTGACGTACAGCTGGGGGCTGGTGATGGTGGGCTGGCCCCAGGGCTGTGCAGGACCGTTGTTCACGAGGCGGACCACCGTCTTCAGGGCGGTGCTCCAGCTGGCGCCATTGAACTGCTGCAGGGCCGCAGTCGTCACGCTGGGGTTGTTGCTGGGCTGGCTCTCCCACACCAGCGCAAAGCTGGGGCCAGATGCATCAAAAGCATTGGACGGTGCCGGTGGTGCCAGCGGCCCTCTGCAGAGGGGGAAGGATGGGTGGGGAGCATCCAGAGCGAGGGTGGTGCGCCGGGCGCTCTGGGCAGGGTTGCCAATGCCGGATCTAGGCAGTTGACGTTCCCCTGCCAACACCTGCTGCGCACCCCCTACCACCCGCCCCGCAGCATGCCACTCGAGTTACACAAAAAAAGTCGGCAGCACTTGGCTAAGACCAGCTCGATTTACCGGTGTTGCCACCCGCACACCTTGGCAGTGCACTTGGTGGTGTCGCACAGCAGCAGCATCTCGGCTATGGCTGTGCGCCCGTTGGCAGCTTTCGCAAGGCGCGCCCATGCCATGGCGGGGGTGGTGGCGGTAGCAGGCACACCCATGAGGAGATTGAGTACTCAGCGGCCGCTCCCTTGCGGATCTGTACACAGGCCTAACTTCCACCGCCGCTGGTCAGTGGCATTTGTGATGCGCTTCCATGCCACTGCCCTGGCTTGTGACGCGCTTCCATGCCGCTGCCCTAGCCTACAATGCATGGAACAGAGCGCACGGCGGTGAGTATACGGTCAGGAGCTGGATGTATGCATTGTGCATGTGCACTCGCGTGATTGCTTCTGGCGGGGTGACGTGCTCGTGCAGCAGTGCCAGGCAGCCGCTGGCAGGCAGGGCCAGCACCTGCCCGGTACGTGCCATGCATTGCTGCGCTGTACAGCGCTGCACATGTGCAGTGGCAAAGCGCGTGAAGTGCAGCTGGTAGGGCTGGCATAGCAGGCAGCACTGGTCAGCTATGCCAGGCGGCCATGCATGGGCTCACCAGAGGGGCGGCCAGGGCGAGCAGCANGAGGGCCACCGGCAGCAGGTGCATGCGGCCGTCCATGGCGGTGGGTTGAGCTTTGCTTGCCGTGCAACACCTGAGGGAGGGGAGAGGGCAAGGGGGCAAGGCACGTGGGCGTGCGACAGCCAGCTAACAGTGGTTGTGCAGTGACTACAATGTAGGCCAGGCAGGGTCAGGGGCATCATGCATGTNCGGGGGATGCGTGCGCATGCCATGCAGCAGGCCAGCCGGCCGGGGCGGCGCCTCGTCGGCACTGGGCACTCGTGCGGTGTACTACAGACCAGTCACTGCCCTCCCGGCTTGAGGGCTCTCACACTCCTGTGCCCTCAGGTAGATGGCCTGAATCCGCGCCGCCAGGTGCAGGCTGCGTGCCCTGCCACGTTATTCCTGCACGCAGCTCCCCCGGGTCTGCGCCTGCTGGAGGCACTCAGTGTGCATTTGCGGGCGCCAGCCATCTCGCAGGTGTGCCAGCGGTGTGCCGGGCTGTGGTACAACACTGAGCAGCCCCTAACGTGTGCACTCGCGAGCCGATTGCGTGTGCACGCGTGCTCTAGGGAGCGCCTGAGCACCCTGGGATCGAGTGAGCCGTCCCCCCGCGCCTGGTCAGCTCCGGCCGGTCACCGCCGGGCGGCGGTGGGCGACAGACCATCGCCTGCTGTTGCCGCCTGTCGCATCAATGCTCACCCACAACCCATGGCCCCTTTCCCCTCCAGGTGTTCAGGGTGTTGAAAAGCGCTGCTGTCTTGATCCCAACCCACCACCATGGCAACAAGAACGCACCTTTTGCCACTGGCCATCCTGCTGCTCGTCCTCGCCCCAGCGGTGAGCACCCGTTCGCCTCCAGATGCCGCTGCTCCCTGCCTGCCGCCACTGCAGAGCCAGCTGCTTCGTCCTGCTGGAGAGTCATTCGAACCCTATGACCTGCCACAACACAGCCATGCAAGCAGTCATTCGGTGGCAGGCGGGGGACGCTTCCCTCCCTCCCGCCCGCCTAATCTGCATGCAACCCTCACAGCATGCACTGCCCCCTCACCAGTCAAACGCCCCGCCTGCTGTTGCTCCCTTCATGCTCCACCTGCAGGCCAGCGCAGCTTCGTGGAGGCGCATCACAAGCGCCACTGACAAGCGGCCATGGAAGGTGGATGTGCTTCCCTCGGGCATCGGCTATGCGGCACCCACCGCATCTGACAAGTTCAGCGCATTCAACGGCACGCAGGATGGCGGCAAGTGAGCTGAGCTGGCAGGCAGCTGCCAGCCCAACGCCCTGCAATGCTGCTTCACTGCAGACACAGCTGGCCCCAGCTGCGCCTGCGCGGCGCCCCGCCATGCAGTCTTGCGCATGCAGCATAGTGTGTGCCTGCGCACCTTGCCTCCACACTTGCATGCCCTCTGTTGAGCCATCGCCTCCTCACTGCCCGTGCAGTACCTGGAAAACGCTGGTGGCAGCCCCCAAGGGCGTCTCTCCCACCCATTTCGAGACTGTAGGCACGGGCAATGCCATCCTCGCCTTCTACTCTGAGGCAGGGCAGGAGAAGACACTCCTGTGAGCCCCAGCCCTGCCCGTTGCGCTTGAAAGAAAGAAAGAAAGACTACGCCCTCGGGCGTGGGTTGAGGGAGCTGGCTGGGTATTAAGCCCTTAAGGGCACCGGCCGGCTACCATAACCCGTTGCGCTTGTGCCACCAAGTTGCGCTTGCCGCAGGTGCGATGGTTTTCATCACACTTTCGCAGCGTGCACGGCTGACAGCCCCATCACCGCGCTGCTGCCCCATGCATTGCAGGTGGACGGACGCCAGCAAGAAGTGGACCAATCAGACCGTGGAGGCGCCCAAGGGCAAAAAGTCCAGCCACACGGAGCTTGCCCAAATTGAGCGTGTCCCTGGCCTCACCCAGGCCTTTGCCGCGGGCTCCGTCGAAACTACAGACGGCAGCATCGTGCCGGGCGCCTGGTACTGGAACGGCGGCGCCGCCTGGAAGTTTTCCCAGGTGGGCTGCAAACCCAAAACTGGAAATGGAAATGGTGGGCGGTGAGGGGGCGCCGCAGCTGCTGCCGGGCTGTACTACATCGGCGTGCAAGCATGCATGCACATGTATGGCACCAACGAGGTTCAGGCGCGCGGCTTGTTTTATTCGCCGCTGCCCTTCGGCACGCCTTGCACCACCGCCCAGCTCATCGATTAACCAATCGAACAACAAGTTAAGTGTGCTGCAGACGTCTAAGTTCGTAGAGGGGCTCTCTGTGGCCAGCCCGACTGCCGCCTGGTTGTCCTTCAGCAAGCCAGGCAAGCTGGCCCGTGGGTGCCTCCCTCGCTTGCAGCCGATGAGTGGCAGCCGGCACTTGAAGGACGCGGGGAACTGCATGTACGCCAGAACTCATGTTGCAGGCCACGCATGCATTCCCTTTGTTGTGTGGCGTTCACTATGCGATGGAAGTGATCACTAACGGTGCCCCACGCATTCCGCCCTCCAATGTGCGCTTGCAGGCGACGTCCTGCGCTGGAGCGGCACTGCATGGGTGCAGCTGCGCAAGGGCGCAGCGGACGAGTCGGTGCAGCTGCTCACGGCTGTGCCCGCAACCGCCACCACACCTGCCATGACCTGGGCGCTGCTTAGCAAGGAGGCCAATGGCCGCAAGAGCGAGACGCTGATGCTGTGCGACTACACTAAATGCACCGCCAAGGTGAGGCACAAAATCATGCCAGGATGGCGGGCGAGCGTGCCAGCAGCGGGCGGCAGCATGTACCGTCGGCGTGCGGCGGCAGGGCGGGCATGCCCTGCCATGCAGCGGGATCTGTACGGCTGGCGGCACACTGCGCCTGTGTGCTGTGTAGCACCAGGTGCACACCCTGGCGGAATGGCCATGCTCCAAAGGCGTGTTTTTTTCCCTTTGCAGAGGGCGGCGGCCACCTTCGGCACCTACCCCGGCAGCTTCCAAAGCTACCGGGGATTCGATGCATCCGGCCCCAGCTTTGCGCTGGTGTGGGAGAGGCAGCCCAGCAACAACCCCAACCTGACCAACGTGTATCTGCAGCAGTTCAATGGCGCCAGCTGGAGCACCGCCCTGAAGACGGTGGTCCGCCTCGTGAACAACGGTCCTGCACAGCCCTGGGGCCAGCCCACCATCACCAGCCCCCAGCTGTACGTCAGCGTTGCCTCGCCCACCCGCGCTGTGGCCGCACTGCTGCACATGCCGCCTGCTGGCAGCACCAAGGCAACTCTTGAGACCCACACCTGGAACGGCGCCAAGTGGRCCCAGCAGGCCAATGCCACCTTCACTCGCGACGAGATCGGCACCTACCCCAACCCTCAGCTGCAAGCGCTGAACTCCGGCAGCGCCCTGCTTTCCTGGGCCAGCGGCATGTGGCGCCTGGCTTGAGGTGTTTCGGAGCCAAGCAGCGCTGCCGCCGCCACATGTGTACACAGGCGGACGGCCGGCTCCAAGTTGCTTCAATGACACACGCCGTGCTTTTGTGGCCGCCACCCATCCACCCAGCTGCTGCAACAGCACCCGTGCTACTATTGCCCTCAAGATTTCATGCTGCGTGCATGCCTTTATTACATGCCCTTCCATTCCTGATTGCTCACGTATTGTTGAAGACAGATTAATGANTTTTTTTTTTTTTTGCAATGCTCAGCCAATGCTTGTGACTGCAAAACCTGTCCCATCCTCTCCCCCACTGACCATCCACAACCGCGCCTGCCCCTCTCCACCCACCGCATCCCTTTTGTGAGTACGCTGTGAATGCATTGCCCCATGTAGATATCTGCGCCTTGGGCACAGCAGAAGGGACGGCAGACATTCCCTGCACGGCCACTTGCCTCGCAGCAGCATTGAGGCGGCTTCACACTCGGAGTCATGCACGTGTTGTTTTCTGCTGCGTCCCTGTCTCAGCAAGGCCAGGATTGCTTAGCTTTGGACACTGCACTGCTGATCCGGCAGCCCCAGCAGCAGAGGCGGTAAGGAGTCATGTGTTACAGAGGGGCACCAGGTAGCAGCGCCGGCAATCAAAAGAGCGGCGCCCGATAGATGTGTCAGTGCATATCTGCACTACAACAATAGGAAACAGTGCTCGGATGGCAGAGGGCAGGAGGGAAAACGAATTGGGGAGTGTGCCTCGAAAAGAAGGCAGCGGGACAGCATCAGGGCTGCACCAGCCGGCAGCACGGTAGGCATGACAGCTGCTGCTGATTTGGCCGTCTACTTGCCGACCGCTGCAAGGATCTTGTCGTCCGCCTGCAGCAGTACAGAAGCTTGAAAGGATCAGCAGATCAGCACACAATCAGCATCCATTTATCTGGCATCTCGGCGACAGCGGCGGCAAGCTGCTTCAGCAGCAGTTGCGCCTTCAGGCAGGCGGGCCGGCGGGGCGGCCGATTTCACTCAGAGCTGCCACATGAGAGCGGCTTGTCCACCAATCGTGGAAATGCAGCGTGCATGGGCCATTTGGCTGGGCATGCTTTGAATGGAACAAGGCCTCACCGACAAGTCGATGTCCTTGTCGAGGCGGCCGCTGGCAATGTAGTCACGCACCAGCTGCGGCAGCACATGGGGAGAGCAGGATGGGTAAGCAGGCGTGTGGCCGTGGCGCCCATCGGCGTGCCACAAAGGTGCGGTCAGGTTGCAAGCGGACACTGCGCAGAGAGGCAGGCCTGCCGGCAACTGCGCCACAACGGCACGATCCAGCAGGCGCACTGGCCGCGTGTCAACGCCCACCAGACGCACATCATTTAGCAAAGTCATCTAACCAATTGCACCTGGTTCACGTCCTTCAGGAAAGTAACTTATTGACGGAACAAAGGTGATAACAATGGCACGAGCCGCACCTGGTTAACGTCCTTCAGGAAGTTGGAGTGCGGCTGCCAGCCCAGCACGCGCTTGGCCTTGTCCGCCGAGGCAAAGAAGTGCACCGCGCTGCAGTGACAGGAGGGCGTTTAGGGCACGCAGATGACACGTGGAAAGCTGAGGAGTTGCTGCCGCGACGTGATGCATGCAAGAACTCTGGGCAAAGGCCCAAAGCTTAGCATTCCTCTCCACAAGCTGGCAAGACTCCCCTGTGCAGCGAAGACCCATCCCCAATAATTGCACGGCGCTCACCGGAAGGGGAAGCCCTCGCCCTTGGCCAGCTTGACCGCCTTGGGGTCGTAGTGCACAATCTGCGGGATTGAAGATGATACTTTGGGCGGTAAGGTGAGCTGTAGTAAGGGTTGTGCTGTTGCAAAGGCAGTGGAGCTTGGCACTGCCTGCAAGCGCTGGCAGACCTGAGCAAAAGCACGGACCCCGTCAACACAGACCAGCTCATGTGCATTCTGCCGGCCAGGCCCAGCCCGCACCTTTGCCTCCTTGCCCGCCGCTGCTGCCACCGCCTTGACGATGCCGTCAAAGGTGATGCAGCGGTCGCTGCAGGGGAGGCAGGGAAGTGAGGCAGAGGGGTGGGGCAGAGGAGTAGGGCAGAGCAGCCAGCCTTGAAGTGAGAGCTAGGAGTGAATACAGCAACAGTGGCTGCTGCGCTGAGAGGCGTCAAAATTGGCTGTCAGAACACTCACTCCGCCCCGCCCCGCCCCGCCCCGCCCCGCCCCTGCCCCTGGCCCCGCCCCCGCACCTGCACAGGTTGAAGTGCTGCTGCACGGCGTTGGGGTTGCCCGGCACGAGCGCCATCATCTCAGCCAGGTCCTGCAGCATGGTATTGTTGTTGCAGAGCATGTGAAGTATGGCACACATCTGCTCTCAGCAGCTGGGGACGAGCGCCGTCGTCTCCCCCAGGTGCTGCTTGCCAGATTGGGGCCAAAGGTATGGGGCCAAAGGTACGAGGGTGCACGGATTTGATTGACCAAACGGGCAGTGCTCTTGTGCAGACATCTGCATGCCATGCACACAGCTGACGCTGCACAGTTCCGTTCCTGCGGCTGCAGCACCATTTTTGATGCTGCGGCCCCGCGCCTCAACGCTGCTGAGGCTGGTCAGCGCTGGCCTGCAGCCTGAGTGCAGCACACACACCAACATTCACAACTATCCTTCCGCACCTCCACGTTGCTGAGGCTGGTCAGCTGGATGCCGGGGCCGGGGATGGGCACAGGTCGGTCGCTGCAAAGTGGACAGAGCAAGGAAATGAGCACATGTGGATGTGCTGCCGGGCGGCACAACTGCCAGGTGGCAAAGAGGCGTGTCACGGTGTGCTGAGGCACCGCATGCGCTCTGGAAGCCAGCCGATGCTACAGATCGGCACCCGTGCTGAGCCTCACCGCAGCACACGGTCCATGAACCCTGCAGGCATTGCGAGGGGGTGGCAGGCAGCGGCACAAGGTTACAGAAGTTTATCAAGCAGTGCGAGAGTAACATCTCCTACAATGGCCCGATCTTCCAGCTATGCGCTGCATCATGCTCAGCGGGATATGCATGCCCGGCCCCCGCAGCACAGACGAGGGGCTATCATCCTGTGCAGTCCATCCAACTCACACTGCTCGCAGTCCTTGGCGGTGTGGGGGCCGTAGATGTAGAGGGGCTGGAACACGGTGTAGGGCAGGTCCTGGCGCACCAGGTACTCCTCCACCTCCACGTGGCCTGCACTCAGTTGATTGGTTGGTTGGTAAACTTTGATCAATGCATTCGATTGTTCCTCGGTCCATTATTTAGTTGGTAGGTCCCGGCCAACAAGGTACTCCTCCACCTCCACGTGGCCTGCAGAACAAATGCAGGCCATTCAGTCAATCAGCTCAATTCGTTCCACTGAGCAATCGGCACGTCCTGGCGCACCAGGTCCTCCTTCACCTCCACATGGCCTGCAGCGATTGTTTATACTGATCAGAGTGGCAAATCCGTTCAGTTGACAGGCCCTGGCAAACTAGCCATGGATTGACAGACCATGCACACAACAGCAGTGCGGTCTCCACCCACCCGCAGACGGCTTGCGCTTGTCGCCCTCCACGTGCATCGGCTCCACGCTGTTGGCCTCGTACGCGCCCGCGCTGCCCACAAACACATAGTGCTTCACCTTGCCCTGCAGCAGGAACAGAAGTAAGAAGGGGCTGAGCTGGTGAGCTGCCCACCAACACACAGCGCTTCACCTTGCGCGCCCTGCAGGAAAAATAGCAAGAACTGAGTGGAAAACGAAGCAAAACGGCTGGTACGCGTTCAGATCCAAGCCATTTGCCAATCCACTGACTACGCAGGGAGAGCAGCCGCTGCATCCAAGCACCAAAAACTCCGCCCCAGCTACCTTGAAGTGGTCGATCAGCGGCTGGCAGGCGGCCATGTCCTTGCCATTGTTGTCGTACACAACATCAAACCAGCCAGAGGGGATGGCAGCAGGGTCAGCGGGGTTGCCCCACACCACGTTMRGCMCAGNMRSGSWGCTGTACTGGCTGAAGKGYKCCTTGCMCGACAGCTTGGCCTGSAGGGAAGAAAGAAGGNAGACARCARGCGGTGAAAANNAAGCGTTGAAAGGCACAGAGCRGAGCTGTACTGGCTGAAGKNYKCCTTGCCCGACAGCTTGGCCTGCNGGGMAGARASAWGGGAGNNACARSAGSCRG
>JADXDR010000196.1:104865-115405 GCA_025026875.1 Chlorella ohadii
ATMAGCGKYSANAGCATATCGGCTCAATGTAATGCAACAGCTCCAAGCAACCTGCTCCCGCGACCCTCAACACAGTGCAACCAAGTTGAGCTCACCGGGTCGCCATCGTTCAGGATGGTCACAGAGTGCCCCGCGTTCAGCAGCTTCTTGGCCAGGTGCAAGCCCAGGAAGGCGTGGCCACCGCCCTTGGTGTTGGCAATCAGCACCGAGTCGGCGCGCACCAGCACCTGCTTCGGAGCAAGCGGCCGGAGGCAGGCAGCGGGTGGGCGGCGGCGGCGCCGGCGGCGGCGGCGGTGGAGCCTTCCTGGTTGCAAGGCGGCGGCGACATTGGCATCGCATTTTGTGTAGCGCGATCGTTATTATGCAGCGTTAGAGTGGCGGCACAAGCACACTCGCGAGCCCTGACCTGCGCGCGGCGCGCAGAGGTGCTGGGCTGCCGGCTGGAGGCGCCGAACGGCCTAGCTGACAGCCGTGCACCCGAGATCGTGGAGCTGGCGGCCTGCATTGTGCCCTGCGCCTCTGCTGTTCGACACTACCACCGCTCCGCTGTTTGTGGGCGTCCCCTGTCTGCCTGGACCTTTCACAGCGCTTTGGCAATCTCTCGGAGCGTTACAAGCAACAGATCAGAGAAGCCAGGTTGGCGGCAGCGCGCCCAGCGGGCGGCGGGAGCGGCGCGGTGTGCCCTGCCTGGCGATCAAAGGCAAAGGATGGGGTCAGCTGCTGGCCACAGCACAGATGGGTGGCCAGTTACAGGTGAAGGGTGAGTGAAGCGGACAAGTGGCACGCATTGAGCGAGCATGAGACAGGTAAGAGGCTGCAAAGAATTCGGGGCGGCAGCAGGTGAAGCCGCCATGGTTCATCTCTTGATCAGCCAGTGCAGGCGCAGATGCAATCAAGTCTAACTCTCAGGTGTGCACAGTCTATCCACAGAGGCTCTACTGCCAGCGCGGCTGCTTGCCCTGCCGCCCCGCATCGCTCTCAGCGGGACGCTTCATGCCGGCAGCGGGTCCTTGGCCGCGCCCATTCTCAGCGCCAAGTGGCACGTGGGCAAAGTTGCAGCGGTCGCCTTGGAAGCAGCCCTGCAGAGGGGAAGGGGAGTTGGGTATCAGGCGGGTCAGGAGATAATAGGCAGGACACAGGGTGCGATGGCACCTGACTGCCGCAGCAAGCACAAGCACGCGCAGCGAACGCCTGCTGGGAAACAAGCGCAGTGCACACACTGCAGTCCAGCTGTGCATGTCATGAACTGCTGTGCTGACAGCCTCACCCGCGGCGTGTTGAAGTAGCGGCAGGGCCGCGGAACTGGGGCGCCAAAGCCGCGTTGCTGCTGCTGCATCGGGGGCCCCTGCATAGGGGGCCCAGGCTGCTGCATGGGCGGCCGTGGGGGGGCGGGCTGCTGCATCTGTGGCCGTGGCGGCCCTGGCTGCTGCATTTGTGGCCGCGGCGGGCCCGGCTGCTGCCAACCCTGCTGCGGTGGGCCGCCTGGAGGCGGCGGGCGCATGCCACCCATGGGTGGCGGAGGCGGCCGCATGTGGGGGCCTTGCGGTGGCATGCCTGGCGGCCCCGGGTAAGGCTGCTGCTGCTGCTGCATGGGCGGTGGCTGCTGCCGCTGCGGTGGGCCGCCGCCGGGCACCGAGCTAAGAACGCCGCTTGCCGCCAGCTGCGCCAGAGCCGCACTAATGTCTGGCAGGGCGGCTGCCGGCTGGCCCTGCTGCTGGTGCTGTTGCTGCTGCTGCTGTGCTGTGGGGGCCTGCTGCCGAAACATCGGTTGCGGGCCCGGCTGCTGCATGGGCGGCTGCTGCATGGGCGGCTGCTGCTGCTGCTGCTGCTGCTGTGCCTGCTGCTGCTGTGCCTGCTGCGGTTGCATGGCGGCTGCTTCCTCTAGTGAGAGCGGGATGCGCGGGATGGTGGCTGGGTGCTGCACCACACCGTGATCTGCCACAGACGTCGGTTCGCCAGGCGTCTCAGGGATGGCGGCTGGGCTGGCATACTGCGCCCGTGGCACCTGTGGCAGCAGGATAGGCGAGAGAAGGGACAGGCGGGTAAGCTCGCTGGGCAAGTCACTTTGCGCTCAATCCATGCACAAGCACAAACGTCTGGTTGCGCTGGCGCTCTGTGCGAGGCCAACTGCCTGCAAGCAGGTCCAGCAAGCGCGCCCTTGTGCAGCACATCCTGTGWCCTGTGCAACGCAGGCGCATGTACCCAACCCACGCCCCCCACCTGCTGGCTGCGTGCTGCTGCGGCCGGCGCCTCGGTGCTGTCCTCTCCATAAGCAGGCGGGGCGGCCATGGCTGCCAGCTGTGCATCCGACAAATCATCGTTGGGCTGCGGGTTGAGCCAGGCGGTTGTGGCAACCATGTGCGCCAGCCGCTCCTCCAGATCGGCGCGCTCCTGGTCCTCCTGCATGCCGGAATTAAGCAGTGCATAAGCCAGAGTGAATGCCATTGCATAACACAACAACACCGACNTGGGCTGCTCGACATCAGCGCGCTCCTGGTGCTCCTGCAGGCCAGAATTGAGCAGCGCGGGCAGCAGATGTGAGACAAGAGTTGGTTTTGATCAGTTGCAAACTGAAAAACGACGCTCCACCTCAGCTTGTCCCGCGTCCTCCTGCAGGCCAGAATTGGGCAGCGCAGGCAGCAGATGTGAGAACATGAGTTGGTTAAGGTCAGTTGCAGATTGAGAAACGATGCTCCACCTCAGCTTGCCCCTGGTCCTCCTGCACGGAGCCAAACCAAGGCCAACCATGCCACCAGCAGAATGAGTAGAAAGCAAGAAAGCCCACGCACCTCTGCGCGGTGCTGCCGCAGCGCCGCTGCCTCCGACAAGTGCTCCTTCTTGGCCGCAGACTCAAAGCCAGGCGGCGAGGGCTCCCGTGCAGCGTCGCTGGTCGAGCGCTGCAGCTGCGCAGGGTCTGCATCTGCCTGGGCTGCCGCCGGCGGGTCGGCCTGCAGAGCGGGGGGTGGGGCGGCAGGCAACAGGGGTGGGGTGGGCGGGTGGCACGTAATGCCGTTGGGATGCCAGGGCAGGACAGGAGGCAGCATAGCAACATGGCAACACAGGCGCAGTAGCACAGTAACCCTGCGTTGCAGTTTGGGCCGCTCTGCACCCAGCTGGCGGACCGTGATACCGCATTGCACCAGACAACCACCACAGCTGGCTTCCTGCTGCGCTTACTGGCCGCAGTGCAACACCGCCACCACTGCATGATACCCGTGTACTACCCCGCCCTTGCACACAGATTCACAAAAAANGCTTCAGTTCGGCATCGCACCTTGAGGAACCAGCGCACACCGACCAGGGCGTCCTCTTTCTGCCACGACACCTTTTTAGCCTTCTCTTTCTTGGGCTGGGGCTCTGGAGAGGGCACCCGCCGGGCAGCTGCAAGTGCTCGGTCCCGAGCGCTGTTAGAGGAGGGCCCCACAGTGGACAGAGAGAGGCTGCCCAGCGGACCGCTGCTGCCGCCGCTGCCCAGCATGGTGACACCTCCGCTCAGCCCTCCCAGGGAAGCAAACGGGCTGGCACTGACTTTGGACACGTCTGCCGCTGCTGCAGCGCTGCTGCCGGGCTTGCTGCCGCTGGCCCCTTNCCGGTCTGCTGCTGCAGACTCGGACAGCTTGGCGCGGCTGGCTTCGACGGGAAGCGTCTTGATGACGGTCTGCAGCAGGCAGGGCAGGCAGTTACTTGTTTGCGAAGGCAGTGCGGCTGGGTTTGCTACAGCATGGAGCATCTTGCACATTACCAAACAGCAGCAGCAGAACAGGCACGGCATCACCAGCATGCATGCATCGTCGCAAAAGCGCTGCGCCTCATTTCCCACTCTCCAAGCAGCCCACCCACCTTCTTGACAGCCGGCACTGCGTCCCGCACCCCCGCCCGCTGTCGGTCAGCACTCTTAAACAGGTCTCCATCCGCCATGCCTGCCAGGCTGCCGGATGCTTGCCGCTCGTTCGCTGCCGCACCGGCTGCTGCTGGCTTGACTGACGCTGGCTTGGCCGCCGCTGCTGGCGTTGGCTTGGCCGCCGCTGCTGCCGCTGGCTTGGCAGCTGCTGTCGCACTGCACAGGAGGCACGCAGGGAGGCGTACAGGAGTGTGATTGGTGGGACGATCGGTAGGCACACATGGCGCCCAGGCAGCAACATGCTGCCTCGGGAGATGCCTGGGCAGTGCACAAGCAGCTAGTTGGCTCCAAACCATGCAGTAGCATCACATGCAGCTGGCTGGCTGACAATGGCTGGGTCAACATTGACTGATGGACAGGCCGGGGTGCTGCATATTACACGGGTGCATGGTAAGCGGAGCGCAGCAGTAGTCAATCGCAACAGCGGCGCCATGAGCGGCAGTTGAGTTGCGGACCTTGCGGAGCTGCCGCCAGCGGCGCCGGCTGCCTTCTTGGCTTGTGCGGCCTCCACCACACCCTTCCACCGGGCCACCAGTCGTTTGGCTGTGTCAGTAATGGCGGCGCCAAAGCTGTCGTGCTTGCGCAGCTTGCCAACCACCTTTCCTAGCTCGCAGGGCGGCTGTAGCGCGGCCAGCGTGACGGGCAGCTTGTCCAAGCAAGCCAGACAGTTTTGGGCGCGCTTGGCATCGCCCTCGTCCACCGCATCAGTCAGCCAGCCCTGCAGCTCCAGCAGCAGCTTGCCCGCCACCGCCTGCCGCTGCACCTCGCCCGCTGAGCGCTGCAGCACCACCAGCAGCGCGGTGCGGTGCGCCTTGCTGCGTGCGCGGCGCACCAGCTGCAGCAGCAGCGGCACGTGCCGCTCCTGCTGCACGCCGCCGGTGGAGGAGAGGATCTTGGACAGGGCGGCGGTGAAGGGGTCGTCGGCTGGGTCGGGCCCTGGGGCTGCCGCCGCCTTGCCGCCGCTCTTGCCGCCGCCGCCGCTCCTGCTGCTGCCGTTGCCCTGCTGCTGCTCCTTGAGCCGCATCTGCTCCTCCATGCGCTGCCGCGCCACGATGCACGCCTTCTTGCGCTGCGGGGGAGGGAGGGGAGGGCGAGGGAGGGCAGGGTAGGGTTGGAATGGGAGTGTGGGCAGGGATGGGGAGGGCTGCCTGCCGATTCCATTACCCAGACTTGCAGCTGTGGCCGATTTTGTGCTGCCTGGCTGACAGGTGCCGGGCATTCGAGCATGGTGAGTGTGAGGGGGGCAGGCAGCTGATCTGCAACCCTGCATAGCGAGAGCACCGGCTCTCAGCAAGAAGCGATTGCAAAGCGGTGTGGTGCAGCACCCACCTGCGGGTTCATGCAGTTCTCGCACGTGCCGCAGCGCTGGCTCCTGCACAAGGACAATGAATGGG
Organism: Chlorella ohadii; assembly: GCA_025026875.1. NCBI lineage: Eukaryota > Viridiplantae > Chlorophyta > Trebouxiophyceae > Chlorellales > Chlorellaceae > Chlorella > Chlorella ohadii. Next base: position 110,161 of record JADXDR010000196.1, read on the forward strand.
GACCGGTGTATCAGTAAGCAATGCAGGTGCGAAAAACAAGGGCCACAGGAATGAAACGCCGGAGCAGAGATTTTGCTGCTGAGGCCATGCCACCAAACTATGCCATGCAGGTGCAGCCTGCTCCTCCACCCCTCCATCCCATGCCAGCCGGCCTCACTTGGGGATCTTGGGGAAGCGGTTGGTGCGGGTGCGCTTGGGCGCGGTGGGCTGCGGCAGCGGGTGCTTGGAGGCATAAGCCGACCGCTGAGACAGCGGCTGCTTCTCGTCCTCATCGCCGCTCGACTCCTCCTCCTCCTCCTCCTCCTCTCCCGACTGCTCCTCGGCGCTGGACCCTGCGTTTTTTATTGATCGTGGCACGATTGTTTGAGTGCTGGGCAGTGAGGCGGGCGAGCAGCCTCGGAGCGGTTCAGCTCGCTCGACTTGAACCCGGTCAGCGGGCGGGCGGCGGCGGCGGCGCTGTGGCGGCCCCTGGCGGCGATCGCACGCACCCTCGTCGTACTCCTCATCGCTCTCGTCCTGCTCGACGCTGCCGGCGGGCTCCTGGGCCTGCGGCGACTCGGCCGCGTCGGCCTCGGGCGCTGCCGGCGGCGCCAGGGACTCTTCCGCTATTTCAGCCATGCCAATCACGCGTGGTGCTGCATGCGCTGACCCCTGGAGCTGGCGGCCGGGCCCCCGAGGCGGCGTGGCGGCGGAAACGCTGCGGGCTGCGTGCGAGAGGCGCGGCAGGCCCCCTGCGGCGTGTTCACACAATCCAATGACCCTCGGCGCGTGTTTCACAGCAGCGGGCGGGCCAGAAAGCGGGTGCAGCGGCCTCCCGGCGTGCACTGGCGTGCTCGCGAGCTTTGACACGGTCTCGTGCGCTCCCCGGAACCCCGGCGTGGAGTGCGAATGCTGCGGGCGGCACCCAAGCGCTGAAAGGCCTCGCCCAGAAGAGCGCATCAGGCAGCATTCGGCATGCAGCGAGCAGGGTGCGCGCAAGGCCCGTTCGACACTTCTAGGCAGCCCATCGCTCGCCATCGGTACCACTGACACCCCGCCAGGCGCCCGCTGCAGCCCCACGCGGCACGGTCGCCCCTCTTCGCTCCGAGCGCTCTCTCTGCTGCCCTCCCTGCTCCCCGTCGTCACGATAGGCGCGCTACAATAARGATTTTGAAGCTCCTAGCCGGCGCAGCCCCCCGGTGCTGCCCGCTGCGCGGCACCACTGCGGCCCAGGCGCCCCTGCAAGCCCAGGTGCGGTGGCGAACAACTGCCAGGGGCCAGTGGACTGCGCTCGGCACGCTGCACCGCCCTGCAGGCACTGCTGCAGGCCGGGGGCGGCGCCGCCGCTGCCCGGGCCGCTGCCGCCTGCGGTCCCTTCGCTGCCTGCCTGCAAGTCCGTCTGCAGTGCGCACGCAGCGGCATTCCTGCATCGCAGCGCCCACGCATCCCTCCTTGCTCTTCACATGCGCAGGGACGCAGCTGGCCGTACGCAGCCACCCTTGAGCGCAGCGGCGGCCGGCCCCGGCAGGCGCAGCACATGGCCCGCGTCTATTCCAAGGCGTATCGCAGTGACGAGCCAGCCATGACGAGCCTGGCACGCGTGTATGCGGGTCAGTGCTGTAGTAAACGAGCAATGACAGCAACTCCTGCTGCGGTTGGGTTGGAGGGCCGGCAGCCGTGGCAGGCGGGCGGGCGGGTGGGGAGCCATGTGTGCACGTGGCACCCGCTGCTGGTTGCTGCTGCTCATGTGTTACGATGGATGTGCTGTCTGCACACACAGGCTGCTTTGCGACCACGCACCTGATCGGGACGGCTGTAGTCCGGCTGCATGCGCACTGCTGCGTCCCTATGCATGCTGCTGCACCCGGCAGCAGGCGGCATCATGTGCGGAGCTGCCCAGCCGGGTAAACCTGTTGCTGCCATGCTGCTGCCTTGCCGCTGCTCAAGCTCAAAACTGCTGCGTTGCACCATATACTGCCCCGCAGATGCCAACGTGACCAATCCCAAGGAGTACTGGGATTATGAAAACCTGCAGATTGAGTGGGGGTGAGCGAACCACGATGTCGCTGCCGCTGCTGCCGCGGGGATGGTTGCCGACCCAGCACTGTGCTGTGTGGACCTCCTTGTGCAGTCGTGCTGTACGACTGGTACTGCCTTCCATCGCAGCGCTCCCATACCTGTTTGTTGTGCCCTCTGCTTGCTGCAGCTCCCAGGACGACTATGAGGTGGTCCGCAAGGTGCGGCGCAGCATGCGCAGCGTGCACAGCAGGGCATGGCAGGGCGCAGCGCAGCAAGCCGCAGCAGGCAGCAGCGTGCAGGGCAATGCATCATTGCATGCCTGCAGCTGCGGGCCGCCCTTGTGGGCGCCGCAGTGTTTGCAGCGTGGCAGCGTGGCATTCCGACTGCCAGCTTGCTCCCTGCCTGAGCTGCTTGCTCTGCCTGCTGATTATATTCCTAATTTGCAGGTCGGCCGGGGCAAGTACAGCGAGGTGTTTGAGGGCGTGAACGTGCGCAACAACGAGAAGTGCATCATCAAGATCCTCAAGCCCGTGAAGAAGAAGAAGGTGGGTGCTGGGGAGTGCACTGCTGGGGAGTGCACTGCACTGAACGGTGTGCCAGTGTTAGCAGCAGCACGCCGCGTTTTTTAAAGTTGTGCAGTGCATCGTCAGAGAGCCAAGTTGGTGGCCGCGTGCAGGAGCAGATCGGCTCGGTCTCGCTCACATTCCACTCACACGCTCCTCACACACTCACTCACACTCTCGCACGCTTCCCCTGTCTATCACAGATCAAGCGCGAGATCAAGATCCTGCAGAACCTGTACGGCGGCCCCAACGTCATCAAGCTGCTGGACGTGGTGAGCTGCTGCTGCTTTGGGGGCCTGCCGCTGAAATACAACCTCGGCTGCGGGCCCGGCTGGTGCATGCGCTGCAGTTGCMGKYNCCKGCCSKSSCKGCGNTSCGNCSKCSKCSKCKKCTGCTGCTGCTGCTGCYGCYGCKKCKKCTRCTRCTGCTGCTGCTGCTGCTGCTGCTGGCGTTGGTTTGACCCGCACCTTCTTGCCCCCTTAATGCGCTGCGCAGGTGCGGGACCMGCAGTCCAAGACGCCGTCCMTGGYCTTCGAGTACGTGAACAACACCGATTTCAAGGCGAGCGGTTGGCTGCACTGTTGTATTGGTGGTTGACCGCAGTTTCGAACTGCTTCCAGTGTCAGTGCCGCTGTATGGGCATGAACAGCCCGGGCTGCAAGGCATCCAGCTGCACTGGGGCGTGTCTCGAGTAACAGTGGCTTTATTGCATCATCATTCATCTGTGTTCCCCGCAGGTGCTGTACCCCACGCTCTCCGACTATGACATCCGCTACTACGTCATGGAGATCCTCAAGGTGCGCTTTTCGTCTGTGTTTGCCGCTTTGGCTATTGATCGCCCATCATCCGAGTGTTTCTCTCGGCCGCTAACTACGTGAGGAGATCCTGAAGGTGCGGTCTTTTTTGCTTTGATCAACTATCATCATGAGTGTCATTGGCAGTGAGCTCTCGGCTGCTACTACGTCATCCTCAAGGTGTGTTTGTCCTGCTGTACGTATTGCTAACCACCTGGTTGTTTCAATGACATTGAGCTCTCAGTCGCTACTATGCCATGGAGATCCTCAAGGTGGACACTCTATTCAAGAGTGTGGCAGGCTGAACATTTGTGCGTGTTGCAGCTGGAGGTTGGCAGCATCTGTCATTCCAAGGGCATGTGCGATGCCACGCTTCTGCCGCCGTCCAAACTGCTGCTCCTTCGATTGCTACCCCTACCCAGGCGCTGGACTTCTGCCACTCCAAGGGCATCATGCACCGCGACGTCAAGCCCCACAACATCATGATCGACCACTCCCAGCGCAAGCTGCGCCTCATAGACTGGGGCCTGGCCGAGGTGGGCTGCNTCNATGCTCCTCTTTGCCTGCTTGCCTTCTGCCTGCTTGGGTTGCTTTAGATGCCCAGCCGACCAGACCACTTCAAGCGCAAGCTGCGCCTCATAGACTGGGGCCTGGCCGAGGTGCTTGGTTGATTTAGTTGATTTACATCATGCCAGGCGGCCTCCTGCGCAAGCTGCGCCTCATGGGCTGGAGCCTGGCGGAGGTGGGTGCCGGGGGACTGCGTTCTGCTGGCAAGACTGGTTCCTGCTGCGCCTGAGCGGAGCGGAGCCGCATGAAGCAATGCGGCAAGCTGTCACCCGAGCGACTGGGGACGTGGCAGCCTGGATTCTTCAGCTCTAAACCACAGGCTGTCTGTCCCTACACCCAAACTTGCTTCCCGACCTCGTCTTCAACCCGCAGTTTTACCACCCGGGGCGGGAGTACAACGTGCGCGTGGCCTCCCGCTACTTCAAGGGCCCCGAGCTGCTGGTGGACCTGCAGGCACGCGTTCTTTTCAAACTGTGCTGGTTGATTTAATTAGAATTGCGGGGAGGTTCCTGGCCGCGGCAGCTTCAAGGGGCCGGAGCTGCTGGTGGACCTGCAGGCAAGATGGTGCTGTGATGACATGGTTGGCTGGTACATGGCATGATCCGTTGTTTGTGTTGGGATTCCTGCCGCTACCTCCGCATGCTCAGCAGCCCGATTCTTGATACGTTACCGGCTGCCTTGCCGCCCATCTTTTTGTTCGCTCGCAGGACTACGACTACAGCCTGGACATGTGGTCGCTGGGCTGCATGCTGGCGGGCATGATCTTCCGCAAGGTGAGGGCGGGCAGCAGAACGCCGGGTCGAGCTGGGTGCATGCAGTGGGCGCAGCATGCGACTGCGCGACGGTGCACAGTGCGACACGCGTCACTGCAAAAAGCCCCTGCTGTTGCTGTTGTATCAGCTGCCTCCCTCATGCTCTGTCTCTGCTTCACTGGATTTCTGTTTGGTTTGCCTGCTCCGCAGGAGCCCTTCTTCTACGGCCACGACAACTACGACCAGCTGGTCAAGATCTGCAAGGTGGGATGCTTGCTGCTTGGGCTGCGTGGTTTGCGGGAGAGCACGGCGTGGGTGGGGAATGTATGCTTGGGCTGGGTGGTTCGCGGGAGAGCATTGACTGCTGGCGAACGGCCCGCTTGGGCAGCTGCACGATTGCATGCGTAGCCGCTTCATGCCTGCTGCTGCTCCAACACTGCAGGTGCTGGGCACCGACTCCTTCTGCGCCTACCTCAACAAGTGCTTTCTGCTGTTTGCGTCCATGTTAATACAATCTCACTTGATTCATTTCAGGTGCTGTGCACCGACGCCTTCTGCGCCTACCTCAACA
>JADXDR010000196.1:126077-156155 GCA_025026875.1 Chlorella ohadii
AGCAGCAGCAGCAGCAGCAGCAGCAGCAGCAGCAGCAGCAGCAGCAGCAGCAGCAGCAGCAGCAGCAGCAGCAGCAGCAGCAGCAGCAGCAGCAGCAGCAGCACACACGTGAGATGGGGGCTGTGGAGGCGCGCCAGTGGTTGCCAAAGCGGTAGGACACGCCCTCAGTGATCATTGTGGTGAAGTAGACGCCAGCGCCTGACATGTGTGGGAGGGAGGAGACGGGCGGGCATCACCTGGCTGCCAACCTTGCTGGGCTGGTCAGGGGCGCAAGCATGCTTCCGCGTAGCGCCAGGACAAAGCAGCTCCCTGCCATGCAGTGCCCAAGCAGTGCGCCATAGCTGTGCCCTGCCCTTGCCCCATAGCCCTGCCTCCGCCTCACCGGCGGGCAGCTGCTTGAGGATGGCGGCCTTGAATGCAGCAGCCTGGATCTCTCCAATCATTGAGGGCGGAGTGTCCCACCAAGTGATTGAGAACTGGGCGGCCAGGTTGGTGCCGGTGGGGGCGGTGGGGGCAGACAGCTCCGCGCCCCTGCCATCAGCCTGCACATGTGCGGATGTGGCGGAGCACAGCGCTTAGCGCTTCGCGCAAGGCACTTGCTGGCATGCGAGGGGCTGTCAGTAGGCATGACGTACGTGCACGTGCAGCGTTCTGACAGGTTGCAGCACCCCGTTGCCTTTAGTTGCCATGGCATGAGTTTTAGATGCCATGGGGCACATGCAACGCTCGTGCTGCTGCCACTGCCAACTCAACGCATGCAGGCCTTGCTGGCAGTGGGGACGGCAGCTGCCCCAGCGCACCAGGTAGGGGTGGGAGAGGGTGACCATGTAGACATCGCCGAACAGGGACTTGGCGCGAGGAGCGGGCACGTAGAACAGGGAGCGAACGTTGCCCAGCAGCTTGACGTGCAGGGCGCGCGCCGCCGCCTTGCCGGCCTCGCAGCTGCCGCTGAACAGCAGGATGGTGTGGACCGCCAGCCCACCGTTTTTGGGCTCGGTGGACCAGGGGATCACATCAGAGATGGCGCCTGCACGGGAAAGAGGGCAGGGGGGCGCCCGGGGCGGCGCAGGTGCATTCAGGCGGTGCTAACACTGGCGGTGCGGCATCAAGCAACAGGCAGGCGGGTGGGGCTGCACCAGCAGGGCTTCGGGTGCGGTGCTGGCTGCAGTGTGCTGCACATGTGTGAGTGAGGGCAGCCTGCCCTACAGCGTTGGCGCTGTTCAACATGTGGTGGCGCATACGTGTTCTGAGGGAATGAAGGCCAGCACAGCACTTATAAGCGCACATATAAATATGAGGCAGTACTCGAATGGACCCGCACCTGCCGGGGCGAGCTTCTTCACGGTCTCAATGTAGGTGGACTTGACCAGCGACCAGGTCTGCTCGCTCTTGACGTTGGGCAGCGCGGGCAGGATGTAGAGGGCGGCGCGTGGGCACTCTGTGGTGCTGACCGCGGCGAGCCTGCAGGCGGCAGAGTGGCGGCGGGAGGTGGCGCCTCAATCGGACCGCCTGTGCGGCGGTACGCTCGCGTCCCCAGCATCCTTGGGGCCATAATGAACCAATTCATACTGGCGCCCGCTGCAGCAGTGTTCCCAGGACCGTCCACACAGCAGTGTTCCCAGGACCGTCCACAGCAGTGTTCCCAGGATCGTCCACACATGGGCCTGCTCGCGAGCAGCGCCAACTTGCCTGCGGGACGCAGCCTCAGATGCATCACCTCTGGCCGATGCAAGTATCTGAAAGGCGGCGAGAATGGTGGAGCAGGCAGTCAGTCGGCGCGGCTTCCAATAATCGGCCCAAATGTTTTGCGCCCTCCCCCTCATACATTCGCTGCTGCAAACGCACCAGAAGCGCCGTCAGAGCGGCAATGGCGCTCCTGCGCCTCATTGCAGGTTAAGCTACCACCGGGACGCTTGTGACGCTCGCCCAGCGCTCGCCGTCCGAGGCCCCAGATGGGTAATTTTGTATTTCAGACAGTGGTTGGAGACGCAGGTCGCAAAGAAGAAGGCGATGCGAGCACCATGCAGTCAGCAGGCACAGCGGCGCGTCCCGCCGCTATTCACGGCAACAAGACGCTTGAGTTTGCGAGCTTTAACAACCCACAGCTGCAGCCCACCAGTGGCGAAACTGTACGGTTGGCAAGGGGGATGTTCCAAACCTGCTGTTGTTGGAGCTGCAGGCAAGTCAGGTGGAGCCCAGCTGTCAGTCTTCACGGCTGGCGGCAGGTCCCGCCGCATTTTGCAACGATCACGTGCAGCCTTCACAGCGAGAGCTTTACAGCTGTTGCAGGGGGGCGGTCATGAGGCTCACATTGCTGTGCGGCGCCACATCGTCATCGAAATAGAGCCAGTTCTCAAAAGTCAGCACACGCAGCGCTAGCGGGCGCCACTGCGCCGCAGCTGCCGGCAAAGACGCACAGCAGCAGCATTCCCCGGGGGGACAGGCACTCAGCAGGGAACACAGCAGGAACACGCGAGGAATGAGCAGGCAAGCAGGGGAGAACAGGCAGCGCACTGCGCTGCGATCAGAAGTCAGCAAACACGGCCTCAGCCTCTGCAAGCTCCTCGGGCGTCTCCTTGGGCTGGCTGCGCTGCTTCCGCTCAGTCTCCTGCGGCGGCGGCAGCACGCAAGCAGCAAGTGCAGGGTCAGGCTACGCAGCGTCCAGCTGGCAAACGACTGTGGACCGGGACAGCCATAATGGGGCGACGGCAGACGGCTCTAGGTGGCAGCATCGGCGGTGGCAGCACCAGCAGCTTTGCCATGCAGGAGCGCGCCCCACAGCCCGCGAGCAGCCACTCCTTGGGCAGCTGTATACCAGCTACAGACAGATTCACTACCGCACCGCCAGCTTGCGGATGCACTTGGCATGCAGACACAAGCCCTCCCTGCTCAGGCTTGCCAACCACAAACAATCACAGGACGCACCGCCAGCTCTCGGATGCGCTTGGCTGCGTCGTCGCGGGGCTTGCGGGGCGCCGCAATCTTGCGGGCCGCCAGCGCGTCCCAGTCAAAGCCCTCAAACCACTTGTGCTGCTTCACGTCCCGCGCCTTGCCCTGCGGTGGGGCGCGAGAGAGGTGGAGGTGGTGGGAGTTGAAATTTGAAGGCTGGCGCTGCTTTCCCCATGCTTCCCTCCACACAGGTGCATCTGTGCATGTGTGCATCTGCCGTCGGCTTGGCCTGCTTCTGCCTCCCATGCCCGCATCATGCCCAACCCTACTCTGCCCTTATCCCACCCTGCCCCGCCTCCCCACTCACCTGCAGCATGCCCAGCCGCTTGGTGGGCTTGCGCTCCAGCAGGCGCAGCACAAAGTCCTTGGCGGCGGGGGACAGGTAGGGCGGGAACTTGACCGCAAAGTTGTCGTCCACGATGCGCCGCATCACCACCTGCAGGTGATCAATGTGAAGCATGTCAATCATTACAAAGAGGGGGTTGTATATTGGCAAGAGAGCGCCCCCGGCACAAAGTTGTCGTCCACGATGTGCCGCATCACCACATAAACAGCCCATCCAGCGGCAAAGACAGACAGCTGGTGCAGCAGCAACGGCACCAGCAGTCGCATTTGTACAGCAGCAGGACCAGCAGAAGAGCAGCTGCCGTGTCTAAACCACCACCACCAGCAGCAGCAGCCGCTCGCCATGGGGTCGTCCGTTTTGGGGCTGCTGAACGGCTGCCGCCCCGTGAGCAGCACGTACGTGAGCACACCCAGCCCCCACCTGCAGGGCGGGGGAGCAGAACTGGCAAGTGTACATACAGCAGCCTAGTGCACGGCTGCGAGTGCTTGCACAGTCGTCCTCCAGGCCCTGCCTGCCCCTGCAATGTGCACTGCCCACGGTTTGCAAGCAGCCTCAAACGCTCAGCATTGCAGGCCCAGCTTTGCACTCCCCAGCGCACCAGTCCACCGAGTGGTTGTAGCCGTGCGCCAGCACATTCTCAGGCGCCACGTAGCCGGGCGTGCCGCAGAAGGTGTACGTGCGCCGCGCGCTGCTGTCCAGCACCTGCAGGGCGAGGGCGAGGGCAGGGCACTGAAACCTGCTATGCGTGGCCAGGCACCTTGACAACCAGAGCCACCACACACACCCGTTCATGCCTGGCTGAGCTGCAGGGTACCATTCTTGCACAGGTGAATGGCACGGTAACGGCAACGGCAAGGCAATGCCCACCTTGGCAAACCCAAAGTCGCCCAGCTTGACGTAGCCCGAGGTGTCGATGAACACGTTCTCGGGCTTCAGGTCGCGGTACACTGCAAGCAAGGAGGCGGTTGTTGGTGCATTGGGAGCAGGGCAGTTCAAAACTAGGCGCATAACTACAGTGTGTCGATGAACACGTTCTCGGGCTTCAGGTCACGGTACGCTGCGGGTGGTGGGCAAGGAGTGGGCAGCACATTGCAGTATGGGGCCGTGTCTCGAGGCGGCAGAATGGGCAACAGCAAGCCTGCCAAGCCGGCCGCTGCGTCCTCGGATTGGGGGATACAGCCCAAGCAGCGCAGCGCAAGCTGGTGCCACCACGTGTAACGGCTCAGCGGCACCCACAGCAAGCTTCCCGGCATACCGTAACACCATGCCCGCCTATGTTGTGGGCGTGCAGGTACTCCAGCACTAGCCGCGTCCAAACGCTGCTGCACACCTCAGCACCAACAAGTCGGCCCACCTATGTTGTGGGCGTGCAGGTACTCCAGGGCCAGCACAATGGAGCCCACGTAGAAGCGGGCCAGCGACTCGTCCAGCCCCTTGAGCACCTTGACCTGCATGAGGGCAAACCAGCACGGAGGAGGGTGATGCATGGAACAACAGGCAAGAGAGCAAGTGGGCGGGCAGGCACGTTGGCAGCGGTCAGCAACCAAGCGTGCAGCTGCTCAAGCCAATTTGGGCAAGGGGATGGCCAGGACCACACAGCACGTGTCCAGTCAGCAGGTTATGCCTGCCAGTTGCCTATCCGGCGCACCTGCGGCGCAAAGCAGCCACGCTTGAGCGCGCCCTGCGACACACGCATCTTGATGACCTGCACAGCGCAGCACATGGTAGGACAGGAAGCAGGGTGGGACATTCTGTGATTGGCAGCCAGCCTCAGCGCTTGTTTTTAGGCACACTTGTGGTGGTATGCCATGCAGGGTTGAATTGTTCACTNCAGCTACAATGGCCGTGCCTGTTCAGGCACAAGCGCAATAGCGAGCCAGCCNACCCACCTGCGCCTCGGACACCAGCACGTCCATCAAGTCGCCGCCGCTCATGAGGTCAAACAGGAAGTACAGGTGGTACTTGTCCTGTGGGGCATTACAAGTTGAACAGAGAACATGCTGGCTAGCTCGATCGATGCAGTACAGCGATGCCGTCCTGGTGCCAAACACTCCTCGCATGCAGCAGCGCCGGCCGCACACCACAGACGCATTTCATCACATGCCTCACACTCGGCAGCCCAGCAATTCACACCATCACGACCGGCGTTCAGCAGCTAAATCTCACCTGGAACGAGGCGTACTGCCGGATGCAGAAGGGGTGCGTCAGGTTGCGAGTGATGGTCTGCTCGCAAAACACGTGCTCCGGGCACTGCACCACCGCGCTCTTGCGCATGCGCTTGAGCGCGTACGTGCGGCCCGTGGTCTGCTCCGTCACAATGCTGACCCTGCTGAAGGCTCCGCCACCCAGCACATTGCCCTCTGTGAGCACGAGCTGCGCCACCGCCCCGCCATCCGCATCCCCACCGCCGCCGCCTGCCGCCGCGCTGCCGCTGTTGCCGCTGCTGCTGCCGTCGCCGCTGGCCTTCAGGTTCCGGCTGCTGCTGGTTTTGCGCAGCTCCAGCACTTCGTCCAGGTGGCCGCGAGCGCGGATCACTTCCCAGACGTCTGTGCCCTTGCTCTTGCTGCGCCGCCGCCGCCGCACCAGCACCTCTGCTGGCACCCGAGAGGGGCCGCCCCGCGATTGGAGCTTCATCAGCCGCTGCGCCGTCACCGCCGCCGACTTCTCGCGGCTCATCAGCTGCTGCAGCGGGCCCAGCACCGCTGTGAAGGTGGCGCGGTCCAGTGTGAGGCAGACCAGCGGCGCTGTGGCCTCCACCGTGGCGCCGCTGCGACCAAGCAGTGATGGAATGAGGGACGGACAGAGTGTGGGTCGACACTCATAGTCATCAGGCAGGTAAGCCATGCAGCTAGCGGCAGCCAGCAGCAGGCAATGTGCCACAAGAGAGCATCCTGTGCAACATGCATCGACAGTGTGGCGCAGCTCCATCTGCAATATGCCACTGCAGGCCTTGCAAGGCAGGCACATGCGAATGCACAGGCATGCGAGGCAGCGCTGTGCGGCTCACCGCGGCTCGTCCGACAGCAGCGNCGCCCTCCCCAAAGAAGTCGGCCTTGAACAGCTGGTTGACGCGCTTGCGGGCTCCCGCCTCGCTCTCCTGCGGTTGGTGGAGGCTTATCATAGTGCATTCGGCACAAATAAAAGGTTTCGCTTGGCTGAAACACCATGGCTGCAGCATCATGCGAACAGAGCTGCAGCCAGCAGCAGAGCACAGCCCTCATTCCAGCCACTTCAGACCTGGTACACGCTGGCCTCGCCCTCCTTGATCACGTAGAACAAATCACCAGGGTCGCCCTGCAAGCGGTGCAGAGTTAGTGGGCAACAGAGAATGAGTTGGAGAGGAAAGCTGGAGCTGTGCGTCTGTTCATTGCCTGCCGAGTGGTGCATGCCCCAAACAGCCAGCCGACAGCAACAGCGGCAACCAACCAACCTGCAAGCAACACACAGGGCCTAGGCGCACCATCGAGAATTGCACCCTGCTCCCAAACAAGCAGCCACCCCAACAAAAGCGCACCTGCCGCACCACCGTGTCCCCCGGACGGAACGACTTCTCCTCAAACGCGTCCAGCAGCGTCAGCTTCTCGTCCCGCGACAGCGAGGCAAGGATGGGAACTGCGGGGCGGAAGCGTGTTGGCAATACAGCCAGAGTCGTCAATACACATGTGTGCACCTGCTGCAGCAGCAGAACGCAGCAACAGCAGCAGCAGTGCCAGGTGCGAGGGCAGCAGCCTCCCAGCCTGCAGCTGCCACTGCCGCAGCACCCGCACAAGCTTGCATGCATTCGCCACCAGGCACAGTCACTTGCCACTGCGCCCTCGCCCACCCCAGCCACCCACCCGAGTTGAGGAACAGCTCCAGCTGGCTGGACTCGGTCTCGTGCACCTCCCGCACGTACTGCCTGAAGGTGTCGCGCTCCAGCACCCACACCACGCTGTTCTGGGTGGCCGCCACCGTGGCGGAGCGCGGGCAGTTGAACATGAGCGCCACCTCGCCAAACACGTCGCCCCGCCGCTTCATGTTCACACGGATGTTCACGCCCTGCGGGCAGGCAGAGGCAGGGTACACGCCGTGGTACAGCTGTAGACGAAGGCAGCATGTTCGAGCATCGCACTCGGCTGGGCGCGTACGCACAGTGAGGCAGCCATAAAACATGCCACAACCACATGCAGCATCACGGGCTAAACTGCCAACATGCCCACAGCCTGCACGCATCCTCAGACCCAGCGCCCGCACCTTGCGCCGCTGCAGCACCTCAAACTCGCCGGTCTTCACCACGTACAGCTCACTTGCGCTCAGGCCTGCAGGGTGCATGGACCGGCAGGCGTGGCTGGCTAGGGCGACAGAGCATGGAGTGCAGCAGCACACTCACAGGCAGCAAAGCATTGACAACAGGCACAAACGCCAGCAGCATCATCTTCGCAATAGCAGCAGCACGACTGCAGCTGTAGTACCAACATTTGAGCTGCGAAGGCGCTCTTGATGGCATCAACAACAGCAGACAGCAGCGGTATAAGGGCGGCAGCACCAACAGCAGCACCCACGCAGCACCAACAGCAGCACCTGTGTCGCCCTCCTGGATCAGGATCTCAACTGGTGTAGCAGTACTGTAATGTAATGGCAGCAGCAGCAGCAGCATGGCGGCAAGGGCAAGCAGCATTCCACACCTGTGTCGCCCTCCTGGATCAGGATCTCCCCCGCCGCGATGGGCCGCTCGTACATCTCGCGCGCCACCTTGCGCTGCGCCGCCCGGTCCAGGTTGTTGAACAGCAGCACCTTGGTGAGCGACTCCTGCAGTTCCAGGGGTGTTTTTCGTAAAGTTCAGCTCACTAGGAGTGGAAGGGGCCGCTAGGCGCCAGTGCGGTACAGGTCTGTTCAGCAGGGGCACAAGTACTGCAGGCAGGGCGTCTGTTGCAGCTGCGACGGCAACACTGCCGCAAGTCAGCGCAGCATGCTCTTCAAAAGCTTATCAACATCCACAATGCCGAGGCCGTCCAGGCCTGCCCTCCAAAAAACGCACCTCGATGTAAGGCCAGTCCTCGGCCGACGAGCGCACGCTGTTGGGCGGCAGCGCGCGGTGCCGCCGCTTGATTTCCGTCACGGCCTGCTGGCGGCCGCCCTCCAGGCCCTCATTCGAGAAGGCGTTGCCCATGGCTGCGGGTCACGCGGTCTGCTGCCAGCAGCGGGCCTGCACGGCACCGGTGGTAGCGGCAGGCGGCGCAGGTCGAGAGCGGCGGCAGTGGCAGAAGGCGGGTGAAGCTGGAGCGGGGGACTCTGTTGGATCTGAGCTCGGACCGCACCGGTCAGTGGCAGTCCCGAGCGACGCAGGGCTGCAGGCAGCGCACCCGCTGGGGCCGTTCAGCGCCGGGGCGCGGGCCGGGCCAACCGGCGATCAAGACTGCAAGCTCGCTGCTCGGACAGCCGCTGGGCGGATCGCCCGAGCCGCCCAGGCGCCCTGCGGCCAAGGTCTCCGCAACCACCCGCGCGGTGCTGGGGCTGCAGCGTGCCGGACGGCGTGATCTGGCTTGGAACAACGGCTGGGGCGCAGGGGGCAGGCTGGAAGAGGCCCATGCGACCGCCACCTGCGCCCATTAGCTTGGGCACTGCAGAAGGGCTTGACCGGGCGACCAAGCAGTGCCTTTGCGACATCAAGCCTGCCGACATTTTGTTCCAAGGCCCAGGCGACCCCTTCGTGAGGGAGCTGCTCGCGGGGCTTCCCCCGCCGCGCAACGATGGCGGCCCCCGCTGACCCCAAGCAGCGCAGCATCCCGTTCAGCACCCATGTGAGCGGTCGGCGCCCCTGCCGAGCCCCCCGCCCTGCCGCCGCCGCCGCCGCCTGCTAACACCGCCTGCCGCTGCCGCGTCATTTGCTCCACCCATTGCCTCCTCCCTGCCCCGCAGGCGCGCGGCGTGCCGCTGTTTGACCGCACCCGCTTCTTCGACCTGCCGCGCCATGTGGCGCGCATGCTGCTGGACCTGCGGGACATCTCCTCCTCGCTCTTCTGGTTCCTCACCGTGCAAACCTGGCTCACGCTCTGGTCCTTCCTCATCACGCTTATCTCGGGTGCGAGCGCTGCTGCGCAACGGCTTGTTTGGTATGCTGCGGAATGCCTTGATTGAATTGCAGAACGCCGTGCTTGCGCCCTGCTTGTCTTGCCCTTGAAAGCGCTACCCCCTGCTGCCGCGTCACGTGTCACAAAGGGCACTGCACTGCCGCACGACGTTCTCCACCGGCCCTGCCTGTGTGTCTCCCCCGCAGTTGTCTTCTTCTCGTTCTACACAGTGAACGACAAGGAGCTGTCGGCGCCGCTGGACTGGGTGCTCATCTGTTTCGTGGTGAGCGCTGTGCTGGGCTGCCTACATTGGTCAGGAGTGGGCAGCATGATCACGCCATGCATGCCATTGCTTTGTGGTGAGCGCTGGGTGCGTGTTGGAGTAGATGGCCCATGCCGTGCCGCTGAGGGTGTGAAGTCAGCGGCCAAGGCAGGACAAGCTTGCATCAGACAGAATGCCGAACCGCCAGCGTTGTTTCCTTGCACCCCGCCATGCCTCTCCAGGCGGTGCTGCCCTCTGTCGGCTTCCTGTGGATCGCCTACATGCGGCGGGAGCGGGCGCTGGATGAGCTGGCCAAAGGTGGGGCAATGCTGTAGATAAGAGCATTTCATGTGCTGCGCTGTTGAATTGGCTTGACTGGGCTCACTGACCTGTTGACCACATTGGTTGCTTCAATGCATCATAATGCAGTGCGGGTGCTGATGCTGGGCATCTTCACGGCCCACCGAGACTGGGTGCCTGCTGTGGCGCGGCCCCCCGGTCACATGCAGGCCGTGCAGGTGCGGCTGGGCAGCCTTTGCTGTTTGCTGGGCTGCCGTGTGCTGTGCGTGCCGCCGCACTCTGCTCCGTGCACCTTCTGTTGGGCACGGTCGTACAGATCCCTGCGGTCGTACAGATCCCTGCAGGCAGCAAGGCATGCGAATGTCCAAATGTACGGCCAGAGCAGCCGCAGGGCACATGCACCGCATTTTGAATCACATGCACTGTCCTTACTGCGGAGATTTCCTTTGCATGGTCCTGCAGGAGGCGATGGCCATCATTGTTGACGCCATGCAGGCCTACTTCACGCCTGTGCGCTTTTACAGCAGGCAAGCCAAAGTAGAATATGCAGCACTGTGTGTACAACTGGGAACATCACCACTGCCATGCGCAAGCTGTGGTGTGGTTAATACAGCAGGACTGAAACAGCCTCCCTCTGCTGGCCACGGCACCCAAACCCTTGCCTCAGGTGGTACCCCTACTTTGGCTACCGCACCGCCATGGTACACATTGCGCTTGAGCGCACGCGGCAGGTGGGCAGCTGTGACGATGGGGAAGCTCGCCGGGGAGGGCCGCCTGCTGCCGCAAGTTGCAGGCATGGGTGCCGCCAGCCTGTGCTTTGTATGCATGCTTTGACCACAGTGCCGAAAATGTGCCATTCACAGTAATCGCCTGCCGATCAGGCATACAGATAGGTAGCTCTGATCCTCTAAACCGCTCGATGCACACCCTCCCCTCCCATGCACCACAGATGCGGCGCATCAGCAGCAGCATGGAGCAGCTGGAGGCAGCCACCCTGGCGCTGCATGGCAGCTCGGTGGCGCCGCAGCTGATAGCGCAGGTGAGGGCAGCTGCTGCGTGTTGCTGCACGCCACAGCGGTTGTGCGGTGGGGCTAAGTTACCATGTCTGCATGCTGCGTGCATGCTCGCTGCCGAGCCATGTGCCCCGTATTGCTTGAGCCTGCAACCGTGTTGACAGTCCCATCGCCCTGCATTTCTGGTCCGTCCCCGCAGCTGCACGACCGCGCGCTGCAGCTGCAGCTGGCTATCCAGCGGATGGCCAACATCAAAGAGTATCGCACACCGCAGGTGAGGCGGCGTTGAGTGGCTTGCAGGGCAGTAGTAGGTGGCATCCATTGCAGTTCAGTGGTGCTAAGCCTAGCGTGGCCCTGCGAGTAGCTACCCCAGCCACGTTCTGTCGCCTTTGGGGTGGAGTCCCTCATCACGGCCGCTTGCATGCCTCTGCCACCATAGGGCGTGCGCAGCCTGTGCCGCTTCTTCCTCCTCTTCTTCCTGCTGCCGCCGATCCTCGACCACATACCACACGCAGTACTGAACACCCCATCCCCACCCCCACCCCCAATACCACTGCAGGGCGTGCGCAGCCTGTGCCGCTTCTTCCTCCTCTTCTTCCTGCTGCCGCCGATCCTCGACCACATACCACACGCAGTACTGAACACCCCATCCCCACCCCCACCCCCAATACCACTGCAGGGCGTGCGCAGCCTGTGCCGCTTCTTCCTCCTCTTCTTCCTGCCCGTGTTCTTCGGCCCCTACTGGAGCTGGGTGCACGTGCAGACCAACTTTGCCTTCGCCTTCTTCTTCAGCATACTGGTGGGGCGCACTGCTCTTTGGTGTGGGTGGCTCTTTGGTCTGGATGGGTGGGTGGATGGGTGGGTGGATGGGTGTCTGCTAAGCAAGTCAGACGATATGCCGCACAACGGGGTAGGTCTGCTGTTCTAAAGCAACTGCCATTGCCAATTCCTTGCCCCGCGCAGCTGCAAATCGCGGTCACCGGCCTGGTCAACGCCACCATCGCGCTGGAAGGTGCGGTGCACCAGCAGTTGTCAAGTCATGGCTGCGATGCATCTGGTTTGGGTGCTGCTGCTGCCGCCGGTGCATGCTGCCGCCGTTTGTCGCAAGTCCCCAAAAGTGCAGAATGCAGCGGTTTCCAACACCATCCTGCCAACCGCGTGCCCTCGCCGCTTCTCACACACCAATCTGCAGATCCGTTTGCCAACAATGCTATGGATGGCGTGTTCATTGAAGAGGCACTCTATGAAGTTGAGCAGCTTGTGGGTGCACCCCCACCCGACCTGGAAGGCATGCCATCCACCCACATTGGTGGCCCAGCAGCAGAGGGCGCGGCACCGGCGGTGGCGGCAGCCGTGGCAGCAGCGGCAGGCGGGCGGCAGGCCAGCAGCCCGTTTGCAGCAGTCAGCAGGTCGGCGCCGGCACCGCTGTCGCCCTCTAAAACGGCGCCGCCGGCTGCTGACACGGTGTGATGAGGTGTTGGCCGCCATGCTTTGCTATGCGCCCTCATTGTTACAGTTTCTACGGCTGAAACTGGTCAATGCAGCGACTGTGGCAGGATCATGTGGCATGTCTCAGCTTGCAGGAGAGCTCAGC
Source organism: Chlorella ohadii (assembly GCA_025026875.1). Lineage (NCBI taxonomy): Eukaryota > Viridiplantae > Chlorophyta > Trebouxiophyceae > Chlorellales > Chlorellaceae > Chlorella > Chlorella ohadii. Next base: position 138,592 of record JADXDR010000196.1, read on the forward strand.
CTGGTTTTATTGACAAACACACACACCGTGCTATGGCCTGCTGTAGCTGACCTGCTGCCCCCCGCCGGTACAGCCGCCACTGCTGCGGCACCCAGCAGCGCTTCCCTTGCCCCGGCCGATGCCATGCCCGGCTTTCAGCTTGCTCCAGCGGCCTACTCCATGCGTGCGCATCATGGGCGATGTGCATTGACCGACAACGCCTCTGCCTGCTGTGCTGCTGTCTGTGCTGCGGCCACAGGCCCATGCGTACACTGTGGCAGATCTTAGGTTGGGCGGCCTACAGTGAGGCATATCCGGCAACTGTTTGAAGAATGAAGTGAAGCATGGCACAACCCTAACCAATGGCACTCCCCTGCTGATGCCTAATGCATGCCGCCACCAGTATAGGTTGCGCAGCAGACCTTTTGCAGAGCAAAGGCTGCCCCTGCAGCAGCCCCTGCAAGAGCGGCAGTTGGGCGCGCGGCGGTGGCCAGAGCCACCTGCGCCCGACTTGGGCAGATCTGCATTTGTGGCACAATTTGCCCGGAAGCATTGCCCCAACGAGGCCCATGGAGACTGGCACTCCTTCCACACTATTTCACACGCCAGCTCTTGGCATGCTTGGGTGAATAGGATGGGTTGGGATGCTCTTGAGCGCATTACAAGGGGACCCTCTGGTACGGTAGGCGGCAGGACCGGCAACAAAGCTCTGCGGCCTGCAATTGGCACAGCGGGCTTCCATGATCCTTTGATATTTCCTTTATCGCTCGTTTGGCGGTGTCCGAGCGTGGTGATTGCACTGGACAGTGGAGCAAAGCCACCGAACTCGTGGACGTCGCCGCCTGCGGCGTCGCAGCGGCGGCAGCACGGTGGGCTGCGTGCCGCTGCGCACATCGCGGCTGGTACATGCTGCGTTGATCGCTCAAACGCAAATTTCACCAATTACAACCTCTGGCATTAGCACTGCCGCCAACACTTGGGTCTCGGGTCGACACCATTGGAAGCTCGTCGAAGCAGCCTCCGCAAGCTCTCCCTCTCGCTCCTCACACCACATCGTGAGTGAGAATGTCCGATGCCGGCGGGKGSCGGCGGRAAGSCCGCCTCAATTGGCCGCCCCCGCCAGGCCTTGCAAGCAAGCGCCGCCGCCGCCCGCTCGCTGCGCTGCCGGCCATGCAGCCTTGCTTGATGGACGCTGCAAAGCCTCTGAGGGCTGCGCTGGGCGAAGGGAGGGGCCGCCGTGTRGGGTGGGTGTTGGGCCCATGATGGGGTGGGCTCGCCGCTCGCCAGCCTGGCGGCATATGCCCGCGCCATGTGCCCACCCATGTGCTGGCCTCGCACACCCATCCTTGCTTCACCAATACAGTTGCTCTCCTTGCTCACTCATGTATGGCCCCTGCAGGTGGTCTCTCGCATGACGCAATGAGAGGCCCAGGCGCCTCACTGCTCCTGGCCGTCGCATGGTGAGCGGCACAGCTGTGTGTGGGCAGTGCTGGTGCAGTGCCGCCCCGCAGGGCTGTGCTTGGCCATGAGGGTCCTGGTCTGCGTTGCTGCTGTCACACCCTGCAGGCTGCTGTGCGTCGTGAATGCACAGCCCAATGCAACGGCTGCGTTGGCAGCCAACGTCACCGCCAACACCACCAGCAACCCGACTGTCGCTGGCGGCCCGCTGCCGGGTGAGCGACTGGGGCAGCTGTGCGCGTGGATTGTTTGCATGCACTTTACAAGACCAAAACAATGAAGTGCATTGCATTGCGCATGTGCCCGTTGCCAGCTTTGACCAACGCCAACACATGCCTTGCAATGAGTGCCTGTTCACCCTTTGCCGCCCCAACCCTGCATGCAGCCCACAACTGGGGGCAAGGCACCGCCGCCCAACCGATCGACTTCACCACTGGACCTGCCACAACTGCTGCCTTTGTGCATCTCAGCTTCGGCATCAATGTGTGGAACCCGCAGCTGAAGGTGGCCATGTTCAACAAGCCCGGCATCCGAGCGCTGTTTGCCCAGTCCATCAAAAATGCAGTGCCGAGTGAGCATTATATGTTTGGTGGTTGTGGGTGGTCTTTGTTTGCATGTCTAACAATGCCGCCGGCAACATCGGATGCTCCCTGTCTTTGAGCACACAATCTCGTGCCCCATACATCTACTTGCCTCCCACCTGCCCGACCATCCACCCTACCCTGCCCCCTGCAGACGCTGTCGTTGTGTCTGAGCCATTGCCTGCAACTCGTGGCATCCTGGTCCGTTCCACTGTTCGCTTCCAAGTTGACGCTGCCGGAGCGAAGGCCCAGGCCGACACACTCGTCAAGTACCTGACTGACGCCACCCTGCTCAAGCAGATGCTGCCGGAAGCCAACTGGCGTCCCCGCCTCGCCTATACCACCTTCCCCTACCTGGTAAGGCGCAACTTTGGAGCCGATTTGGCTCACCAGCAAGCCAATTTCCTTTTGCTGCGGGCCGGGCGCACTGCCCGGCATTGAAGGTCTGGCGCCATGGTAGTTTGTCTCATCCCGCTGCAGAGCTTGCAACAACTTCACATATGTTGTTGACACGTGCACGCTACCCTCCCCTGCAGGCGTCGGTGGTTGTGAGACCTGTGGGCCCCGCTGCTGGCCGCACACCCAGCCTGCACTTCACGCTCCAGGTGCAAGGCGTGAGGAAGGCAACATTTGATGCCCAGAAGCTGGCTGCATGGAAGGCAGCCCTCAAGGCTGCCCTGCCCGGTGCGCTCTACTGTCGATGATGGGTTGTGCTGCCGGTAATGCCAGCTGGATTGCTGTGCGGTGTGACTGCCACTGCACGGCGGTCACAATTGCAGCACAGCATTGGCTGGTTGATATCCCGTGTGCCTGCTGCTGTTGCTACTGCCCCACAGGCCTGACCGACCAGGGCATCACTGCTATGACAACTGAAACCGCTGAGTTGGACGGCGTCACCTGGTATGCCCGCACCGACACCCTGGTGCACGTTCAGGTGATCCTGCGCTGTGTGCATGTTGACTTGTCAACGGTTGAATGATTTAACATTGACTGCGCTTGCCCTCATGATGATCACATCGCGGTGAATGCAAGGTCACACGGCCCACGGCAGAGGCACCGGCATTCAGTCAAACATAATTTCCACCACCCCACTGTACGGCTGCCAACACCCCTGCTGCAGATCACAGGCCCGACCCTAACAGCGCTGCGCCTGTTCTCAGCCAAGCTGCGCACCAAGCCCCCGGCCATCTGGTCACGCTACACCTTTGGGGTCGTGGCGGCGGTGCCCCGCTCCTGGGTCATTGTGGCGTTTGCTGCCCCGGTGAGCAGGCCAGGGTTGATGGTACCGATCTGCAGCTGGGTGATCGTTGCAGGTTGTGCGCACCGCAGTGTAACACATGTGGGGCCCGATTGTGTGCTGCATGACAAGCAGACTTGGTTATGGCGCTGATTCAGGCAATGCCTTCCCAAGACTTCACCTCGTGCTCATGCACTCTATGCCGCCATCCCCAAACGCATTGCAGTGTGCCAAGCCGCATTGCACCACGTTCAACTCCTGGGATTGCAACTGCTCTGCCTGCGACTCAGGCTGGAAGGTCTCAGCAGGCGGCTGCATCCAGGTATGCCACTGGGCTTCTTGGCCATTACACCTGGCACACACATTCTACAGCCATGTCCAGGCAAGCAAGTGAGATTGTTTCTCACCATGCAACGGCCCCTCACCCTCAATTATGCAGTGCGCCACGCCTCACTGTGTTGCTTACGCCAAGGGGGACTGCAACTGCACCGCCTGCCAGTCAGGCTGGAAGCCTTCTGGCGGCAACTGCACTGAGGTATTGACAAGGCAGTGGGCTAGTGCTCGGCTGTACTAATTTTAAACCACGCCAAACTCAAACACCATTCCTGCTGCTTGCACATGCAGGATGGCATCACAGTCTATTTCGCCTTCCCAGTGAATGAGGCACTTCCTTTCACTGAAGCCAAAAAACAGCAGCTGGCTGCCACATTGCTGGGAGCCTTAAATGTGGACCGCTCTTACACCACGGCATTGATTTCCCTCACCACGGAGGTCCCTGGCCGCACCACACGCAAGTTGCAGGTGAGGTGCATTATATGTCAGTGCATGGACGCCATGTACTACATTATTTAAATGGAACTGCCAGTGCCCACGGTTGACGAGGTGCAAGCTGCTGTCCTTTTGCAGGGTGTGGTTGGTGGAGCCATTGCGCTGATCAAAGCAGCCTTTCAAACTACCCCTCAAGTTCCTAAGTCTACGCTTGAAAGTGCAACAAAAAACATACCGACCCTGTTCCGCAGCCAGTCTGACAAGATGAGTTGGTGGAAAGGTGCGCAGGGCAGCAGCCGTTTGCGGTACATTTGCCATGTCACGTGTACATCTATGTGGACTGCTGACTCACGCACATTTGCTAATGATTGCAGGTGACATGTGTGTGGCAGATGCCGCCGGCAAGTGCACAAGCCCGGTCATCACCTGCCCCCTGCGCCTCCAGTCCTGCGTCTCGGATGTGTGCTTCCTCATGGACGGCTCAGGAAGCATGCAGGGCTACTGGGACAATGAAGTCTCCATTGTACGCGGCATTGTGGGCGCCATCGGCGGTGCCAACAGCGCCCTGGCCGTGTGGATGTTCTCCAACTCGGCCAGCCAGGTCGTCAGCCCCACCACCATTGGAAAGGCCAAGGCCACCGACGCGTTTACCCGGGCAGTACTGGGAGCGCAGCCGGAGTATGGCGGCACCACAGCAGCAGCCGGCGTTGTTGCATGCACGCGCATGCTTGCGGCTGGCAAGGCGAATGGCCACCGAAAGACTCTGGTGGGCTTCAGTGGGGCGGCGTGCCTTGCCTGCGCAATGCTGCCGCCGCTGCTGCTGCTGCTGGTTTGTTGCTGCATGTGCCCAGGTTGCTGAATAGCTGCGCTCAGCCCCAATCCCAACCGAAGGTGTTGATTACCGATGGCGGCATTGGCGACTTTGAGGCAACCAAAGCGGCCGTCGCCACTGCAAAGGCTGCCGGCATCAACATCGTCACCATCGGCGTTGGCTCCGTCAGTGACTCCCAGCTCACTACCCTTGCCAGCTCCCCCGCAATGTACATCCAGGCCGCTGGCTTTGGCATTGCGGAGCTGCAAAAGCCCACCGACAACGCGGCTTCAGCCGTCTGCGCCGGCCACCCAGTCCTGTACTGTGCTCGTCAGGGCGCCGTGGCGGCGGCTGCAATGGCCCAACAGAACGACGGCGGCCCCATCGATGAAACACTGACCTGGGAAGTGTACGATGCTGCACTGCAATATGCAGACGCCGTGGCTAAGGCTGGCGTCGGGAAAGCTGAACGAGGCTTGGTTTCCAGGTCATCCCATTACAACCTCCTGATTGGGAGTGGCATGGKGAGGATGTCGAGAGCCTGAACTGCAGCGAAGCGCACCGGTGCCTCTAGCTGTCTTGATCTATTGCAAGCTCTCAAGACATGCAGCTACCGTCTGAACCATTCTTGATGCATGCAGGCACAGGACTATGGCGTGAACACGCGGCGCGAGCTGGCCATGTTCCTTGCCCATGTGGCTGTGGAAACCAACTTTGTGGACTTAGTCGAGGGCGACGCCATCAACGGCGACGAAGAGAAGGGTTGCACTGCTCTTTGCCAGGGCTCAAAGAAAAACAACGCTGTTTACACGGCTCAGGTGGGCATCTGCATTGGCAGCTATGGACCTGACTTAATCGCCTGGCTCACTCGCTGTGCCACCTGCCAAGTTTTTTCTGGATCGCAGTGCAAAGGATATAACACCAAAGGCATCTGCTACTGCGGCCGCGGCTACCACCAGCTGACCGGCTGCAACGAAAACTATCTGAGGTTCCATGATGAACACAAAGAGAAGGCGTGGTATAAAGACAAGTTCAACATTGTCACAAACCCTGAGGCAATCGGCACCAATGAAGGTGAGGCAGGCATTCATGGCTGTGTCTTGGCACTGGACAGCTAAGGCTCGGCGGCGCCCAAGCCAACTGTGCAGCTGCTGGCTGTACCGCCCATGTGAATTCCAGCAGCTGGCTGGTAGACTGCGATGTGCCGGCAGCTGCACACGCACGCGCACACGCCAATCGCTAAACAAATGATGAACAATATGGCTTTGCAGAGCTGGCTTGGCGCACCGCGTTCTGGAAGTGGCAGAAGGACATCGCTTCGTCCAGTGGCGTTGTGAACGAGGGCAAGTTTGGCAAAACAACCTGGTAAGTTTATGCCTATGTATGCGCCACCACCGTCTGGCACTACTGTGCCTTGCTATGTTGTGTTATCAAATCGAAGGCGTAAGTTAAGAGCATGACAATTCAGTTGCTGTCAGCAACCTGCCCAATGCCCTCCCCTTGCCACGCCATGCGCCATGCAGCATTCTGAATGCTGGCGAGTGCCCTGGCTGCGGTCGTGAAGCAACCAATGATTGCGCCGCTGTCCTGCGCTACGAAATTTACAAGGCGCTGTTGTCCAAGCTGGCCCCAGATGCCAAGCCCAACGAGTTTGGCTGCTACTGCGCCATCAACCCTCTGTGCACAACCATGCACAAGGGCCGCAAGTATCCTGATGGGACAGAAATCAAGCTGGGATATGATGTGCGCCCCTTCCCCGAGCACCCTGACCCCTGCAAGACATGCCTGGATGCCTTCAAGGAGCGCTGCGCTCCAATTACGTACTCAAGCGGCACTGTTGACTATGTGCTGTCCTGCCCCAACAACCCCGACCATCCCAAGAGCCCCAACAACCCCTACTCCTGCTGGCGCCCCGGGGCCCCGGACCCCAACACTAACCCACCACCAGCTGAGCAAGTCTGCTCAGGCCAGTCCTCCGGCGGCGGTTCCGCAACCCAGGATCCCCCCAAAGACTACTTCCAAGGTGAACTCACTTGGTTGCCCGTATTCTTTACTGCTTGCTGTGTGTTGGAGGCACAACATGTACATGTCTCATCAATCAAGCTCATGCTGTGACAGCGCACCTTCTGGCCTGCCGGCAGTTGAGATCGCTATGCTGCCTGGATGCAACAAGCCATGGCAAGCCAGCCGGCGCTGCATTGTGCATGCCTCGGCAGGAATGCATGCACCTTGTCACTGCCACCATTGCCCGTGCCTTTTTCTGCAGACTGCTGGCAGGACGCTCGCTTCACCTTCAAAGCGGGGAAAGATATTCCGGCAGCCGGCTCTGCACAGGACATGTTTGTCGGCAGCTGTCTTGGTTGCAGTCTGGACCATATGGCAAACCTCTGTTCCAGCATTCACGAGTGCAGCGGCTTCAACACCAATGGGTAAGTGGAAACCGGTTAGTGCATTAGAACGACAACCCATGGGATGCANTTTTCTGCCATTATAATGTGTGCAACATCACACAATCAGCACTGCTGGATTGAAATCAACCGCCTATGCCCCAACCCCCCAACCCCCACCCCCACCCCCTCCTGCTTAAAGCTACTTCAAAATGGTCGCTGGAGACCCTTTCAAAGCGGTCGGCAACTGGGGAATCCAAGTGAGCAAGTGCGATGGAGTCTACGTACGCAATGACTGGAGTAAGTGCAGCACGCTGGCCTGGAAGTGACTTGCACGGATGCCCAATGCAATCGAACGCCAGCTTGCCATCTTTCTATCTACATACCCTAATATTCTTGGGCATCAGCGAGGCAAAACGAGCGGGCTGCTATGCAGTGTTGAGTTACCACTTTTCACGTGTGTGCAGACAAGGCTGCCAAGGTTGGGGACATCCGCCTGGCCAACCCCAGCGGCACTGGACTCCCCATGTTCCAGCTGTTTGGCGGCCAGGAGCTTGAGATCAAGGGCCGTGTAGAGATGTACACCAGCGCCAACACATGGGGCACCATCTGCGACAACCATTTTGGCGACATGTGGAAGACCAGCAACAACGCAAAGGTGGTCTGCCGCGAACTGGGCTTTACAGGCACAAGCTTTGACCCTGTGCGTGTCCCAGTTGCGCAAGGCGCTGCCAACCAGCCCACCGACATCCCCTGGGACTGCGATGGCGACGAAGCACAGCTTAAAGGATGTAGCAAGGACTCGATCATACACCCCTTCAAGTGTGGCCACGACGAAGACGTGGGAGTGGCCTGCAGAAAGACGTTCGCTGAAGGCAAGTGTTGTGGCACTTGTCCAATGGTGCATGCAACTTACTTGGGTTTGTGTCCTACACTGTGCTGCGGCCGAGGGCAGGGACGATCGGTGGTGAGCCAGCTGGGCAGCAGCAGCGCCGAGCTGCCAGCTCAACTGCTGCAGAGTGCTATTGCACAGTACTTACAGCTGGGCTGCAAAATTGCATGGTGCGCTGCTGCTTGGCCGTCCAGTTGCTGGCCTGCAGGTTGTTCATCATTCTGTTGGCTGCCACAGTCTATCCACCACAAACATGCATACTGATTTGGTACCCAACTTGTTCACTTGCAGTGGTGACCAAGCAATGCAAAGATGTCCCCGCCAACATTTACTGCGTGTACTGCGCTCCAGATGGCGGCCGTTCCACTTGCCTTGGCAAGGGCGAGTCCTGCCTGTCTACATACAAGGCAAGCCCTGCTGCCACACTGTTAGAGTCACGCTGCCTCTGTATTGCACCGCACATGCTTCGCTGATTCTGTAGAGCCCCATCTGCCCAATCAACGCCAAGAGCACTGAATTCTCGGCGTCTCCACCCAATGCTCAAAGGCGCATCACTGCCATTCTTTCCTCGGTGCCTCCTGCCTCTGCAGACACAGCAGGTCACACTGATGCCTTGCAAGTTTTTCCAGCCTTCTGGCACCAAAGGCAACTGCCCCGCGACCATCACTCGTGGCACCACCACATATGCTCACACAAAGGAGATCACCTTGCCTCCCACCGACAACGAGCCTTCATGTGGCAAGTTGGCCTCATGCTGATGCTGTTCGGCCCGCAAGTTGCAAATGGCTATGCACAGCACTAGTTGATAAGTAAGTGTGTCTCACTTAACGCAGTTAAATCAGGCGAAGTGCCGCTAGGACCCAAACTGTATGAGCAGCTCACTCTTGATGGCAACGGTCCAGGCAATGATCTGGAGCGACTTGAAGACACCTTTAGGTGAGACGCACCTATGCGTTGCAAGGCCGGTTCACAGGCCTGTCGGCAGGTGCTAGTCCTGTTCGCAATAACAACTGCGCTACGATGCTGACCAACAGCAACTGTCGCTCATGCAGAACAAGGGTGACTGCATTCAAGAGCGCACTAGTTGCTGCTGGGTTCACTGACTCAGAGAGCAAGGGCAACAAGAAAATCTACGTCACTGCGACGTATCGGCCTCCTGAGCGGGCAATCAGCATGTATGCTGCTGGCAAAATTGCTGATGGAGACCTCCTGGCCAGCAAGGTACGCCAGCTGCTGCATATTCATACAGAAGAGTGATGTATGCTGCAGTAATCTCATTCCTGGTTGCAATGTTCAGCAAAGCGTCTGCATCAGCAGATGGCCCATGGTGGAGCAAGCTGCGGCGGCTTGCTCCACCATGGCAGCATACAGGGCTGTGCCCAGATAGGCGGAGGGGATAAACGTATTTCCCATGCTACTTCCACTGATGCCAGGCCCGTGAGGTGCTTCAAGAGCGGATCCTTGCCTCCTATAACAACGGAAACAACCCTAAACTTCCAACTGAGGCATACGACCGCCAAAAGGCCTGGATAGACAAGGTTCAATGGCAACTTCGTGATGTCAACGGGAAGCCGAGCGATGCCGAATCACGCAGGGTAGCCACACACCTGGCATACACCTTGTTTGGTATTTTGAAGGACAAAAACGGCAAGAGCACAGCATCGTACACAAGCAACCACATGCGCGGCACCGCCATTGACTGGAATTTTGCATGGAGCTCTGCAATTCAGGTCCAAGCTGGCAAGGTAAGCTTGTTACTTTGAACTTTATGAGTTCTGCCATAGAGGGCATGTGCGGTTATTTCGTTTGGGTTGTTCCAGCAATTTCTGTTCCTGCCTGAAGTGCCCATGGACTTTACTAACAATTGTCGGCAAGATGGGCATGCACGGTTCACTGTAGTTCTATGGCGTTTTGTGATGGGCAGGCGCGGTGGGCCATGCAATGCTCCTCCTCTCACTCACTGCACTTCACTGTTGCCTCGCTCACTGCACTTGACTGCTGCCAATGCTGCGATTGCTGCGATTGCTGCGATTGCTGCAGGCATGCTCAGCAGCCAACTCCAAAGTGACGTGCAACCTCAGCGGCATATCTGGTGTCGCCAATATGCCCAATTACAAGTGAGTGGTAGCAGGTTCTGTGCTCCAAGCATGTTATAACGAATCTCCAAAGTGCTTTGTGTTTGAATGGCAAGCAAAAACGGAATGCTTGACCCATTCCATGTATGCCTCCTTTGACTGAAAGGGCCATGCTGGAGTCAAGCTGCAAGGAAGCCAGCGGCAAGATAATGTGCACAGTGCCGGCTGGCAACAGTGATACAAGCCAGATGATGTGGGCTGTGGGACTCAGCTATGGCATCATCAAGATTGAGATTGGGCCAGCTGCTTATGTGGATGGCGTCCACTGGTCGCTGGACGGCACTTAAGCTTACCAAAGTAAGGTGATGCTCTTATTGCCGGTGGTTGGTGTGCAACTCAATCCATCCAGTTGCTTGACTGCGCCAGTTACTAAATAGCTGACCAACAAATCTGCCCACGCAAAATCTGTCCATGCCACCTCCCCTTTTGTTGCAGCAGCAGCCGCACTTGACTATTGGAGGAAGTTTTGTCATGTGGCACTAAGCAAGCACGGCTGCGCACCCCTACTAGCAGCATTCGCCGTGCACCTCTCCTCCTGATTGCACACCCATGCACTTTGCACGAGGAGTCAAGTCCCTGCATCCTTTTCACCTGCGCAGTGCCGTTCATTCAAGCCGCACTTCTTGCACACTTGCCATGCCCAACTGCCCTGTTTTTTTCCTGCACAGCAATATCAACTACACACCTAGCGCCACACCCATCTCTTTCTGCGCTCTCTCACCCACGAGCCGGGAAAATCTCAACTGTTTTCAGCACTGCGCGCTTCTTTGTAGTTTTCCACAAAGCATCAGCATGCTCAAGAATGCGCTTTCCCCTCTGCAACTATTCCTCTCGCCGTTTTTTTAATGTGCATTCACCTCTGCGGGCAACATGTGGCAGCCATGTCTGCGCTTACCAAATGCCCCGCATTGCTGCATTCCGTCTAGCCAAAAGAGCGGACATCTCTCGCAAAACAAAACTGTTCCACCTAGCCTCAAGCCGCATTCAACCTGCCGTGGCGGCCACCAAGCCCATCACTGGCCTGCCGCTTGACCCCTCCCCCTCTTTAACTCTGAGCTAACCCAAGCAACCACCTGGGGGCACACAGCTCCATGTGTTGGCTGCCACTCGACCCCTCCCCTGCCCCTGCCTTATGCACCCACACAAGGCACCCCTGCCGTGGCGGCCAACCCCTCCCCAGAACCGGCCTGCCGCTCAGTCCCTCCCCCTGTCGTATAACTCTGAACTGGCCAGCACTCGGTGTGCACCGGCCAGCATCCCCAGTCCTCTGCGGCCCCCCTGCATGGTCATTTTCTTGCATGGCCCTGCATGAGTCCTCCACCCTTCTCCTGCCTCCATCCTTCTCCTGCCTTGCACCACTCGCCGATTGAAACACCTCTGCCCACTCCCCTGCATGCTCTGCCTCTGTTTGCCACGAGCTGAGAATGCAACCCATCTGGCAGCTAGGCTGTAATGTTTTGTTGTTTTTGTTGAAGCGAGATGTCCAGACAGGCGCTGGACAGGGGCAGAGCTTGCATTTGCTCAGCTGCATGTGCGCTCAGGCCTGGCTTGCAAGCACTGGAGGTCATGTGGATGTGCGCTGAGCCAAGTGTGCAGCAGGCAGGCCTGTGCGACTGCTGCTGGATAAAGGAAATGAAGCAATGTTGAGGAGATACAAGGCGACTCACCTGGTGTATTTCCCCACCTCCACCCCACCCCTCTCCCACTGCCGCAGCCGCTTCTGGTGCCGCTGCTGCCGCTGCTGCTGCCGCCGCTGCTGCACTGGCCGCCACCTGCCTCCTGTGCTGCCACCGCTCGCTCCACGCACAAGCCGCTGCGCAAAGCTGGGCCGCCGGCGGCGGCAATGTTCACGAGTTGAATGTTGAAACATTGCAAGTCGGCCGGCGTGCTGCAGGCGGGAKCGGGACCCGCCTACATGCGGGCGACATTGGGATGCGCTGCTGGCGCGGKCCCCAGCAAGCAGGCGCGAGCTGCCAGCCGGCCATCCCCCCCAGCAGTACGCAGGCGGCGGTACGGCCCGCAGKTTGCAGGGGGGCCGACATAACATGTTTGATATCACGMTTCGGGCATCTTCCGCCAAACGCGTCAGACTATAATGTGATGTTTGTTGCAAGTTGGGGGCGTGACAAGCCACCGCCGCTGCTGCGGATGCGGTTGTGGTGCGGTGCAGCGGTGCACGTGCACATCTGCTGGGCGGGAGGTGCGACTGTCATGGCGCACGTGGACAGCTGTGTGGTGTGCATGCTGGTGCTAGGGCGCCCCAGCATGCAACCCCATCAGCCCTGGCGGACACGACATGCACATGCAGCACAGAACAACCACATGGCGTGCAGAGGCGAGTGCAGGCATTTGTGCTTCCGCTGGATTGGCAATCGGTGCTCACGAGGGATCAGCAGGCGGCATGGCTCAGCTCAATCCTTCCTATTCCTATTCTCCTGGCGCACGCAGCAAGTCAGCGGGCTCTTTACACATCTGCGTCAGCCTCAGCATGGGGGCATGCCAGGTGGGCAGGCGGTGGCAGGCCAGCGCTGTGAAATGCTGGGGANGGGGTTCNGGGGGAGGCGAATTGTTCGTAGCAGCGGCAGGGGCTGTGCAGTGCGCTGTCAAACGGGATCGTCAGTCATGAGTCAAGACAGGGGAGGGTCGTAGAGAGATCATTGCGAATCGAAGGGATCAGGGGAGGGGATAGGTTTGGTGCTGCCGCATGCAGCCACCAGGCGAGGCCAAGGCGGCAAGCTGGCTGCAGCAGCGAGCCAAAGGGAGCCGTCTCAAAAGAAGAGGAGGGTGGGCGGTGCAAGAAAGCGCAGGAGGAATGGCCTCCCGGCTTAATGTGGGTGGAGAGCAGTTGTGTTGGCACATCATGAATGCAACGGCGGGCGCCGGAGCGGCGGCAGCGCGGCGCGGCACAGCCAGCCCGTGCACAGCGAGCTGGGCTGCACTGTGCGCTGTGCGCTGTGCACGCTTGGCTGAGCCCTGAGTGGCACAGCGCTCAGGCCTGGGGCAGCTCGGGCACCAGCAGGCCGGTCAGCTCTTCCTTGGGCTCCTCAGTGAGGGTCACAAACCTGCAAGAAATCGATAAGGAAACAGGAGGGGATATAAGGACGTGTTGGTTGCAACAGCCGGCGGGAGGCAAGGGTGCGCTTGCGAGCGCACGCCGCTGTGCTGCCGGCAGGGGCAGGTTGCGGCAGGAGGGGCATGCTATGGGGCTGGACGCACACTGATAAGTTACAGCCAGCGCCTCCTCCCGACGAGGCCACGCTTGCCTCCACCCGCCTCCCACATGCACTGACACCCGCTGCACTCACACATTGAGGAAGGGTGCATGCTCGCCCTTCTGCCAGCGGTTCAGCGGCTTGATGAACGGCTGGACCAGGGTGATCTTGATGAAGGGGCGGACCACGATCTCCACCTTGCGGTCGCGGTGGCGCTCAGCCTCGTAAGAGATGGTCACCTGCGGGTTATGTCAAGGGCACGACAACGAGAGGGGTGAGGATCGGGGGGACGATGTGTGGCCAGTCAAGGTAAGCTGTTCTGCGTTGGTGCTTCCTGATGCACTACCAACGCGCAAAGAAGGGCAATGCAACTTCCTGATTCAACAAGGATTCAACAAGCAAAGCGCCGCTCGCCTTGGGGCCCAGCTGCAGGTCGCGGCAGGGGCGGATGGGCCTGGGCCCCTTGTCGCCGAACAGGGTCACCGCCAGGGCGCCAGTGGTGGTGTTGACCTCAGTCTTGACCACAGCGCCAAAGGCCCAGTTGACAGAGTACACAGACTCAGAGTCCTGATGGGCAACAGGGGAGGAGGAGGGGTGGCAGCAGGGAGGAGGGTGAGAGKTGCGAGAGGAGCTGGCCCTTGCAACATGGTGCGGGTGCGGTGATGGACAGCCCCCATGCACTGCAGGCAGCTGGCGCCGCTGACGCAGCCTGGCATGCTTGCATTCCTGAGCCACGCACTGCCAAGTGCGCAGGCAGCGCCAGGCGCTGGTCAATCAAGGGCTTCCAAAGTGGCAGGCAAGCCTACAAGATGACAATCCCCCGCTGCCTTCAGGCTACTCAAGGCAGCTGATCAAGCAGATTTGCCTTGTAGAAGGGCTTACCGGCTTAGAGCCCGCGACGGTCTTGCCCACCAGCTGCCAGCCCATCACACCCGGGGGGGTGTTCCCGTAGTTGGACACAATCTGCGGGGAGGAGTCAAGGTGTGAAAGGCTGGTGGGTGAGTGCGCTGCACGAGGGACGAGACAGCAAGGGTGGCGGGCAGTGCAAAAACCACGTCAAGTCTGCCGCTCACGTCAATCTCGTTGGTGCCGGCGGAGCCCCAGTTGATCTTCTTGCCGAGGAACTCGATGCCCAGGCTGTCAGCCAGGACTGCAGAAGGGTGGTCAGGGCGGGGCGGGCGCACCAGGTTTTGGTCAGGGCAGGGCAGCAGGGTGGGCAGGGCAGGGAGGCCAGGGTTGGGTCAGGGCAGGCATGGTGGCAAGCACTGCGTGCTGTGCTAGCAGGGGGGCGCGCCCGTACTGGCGAAGCGCGAGCTGCATCATGCTGCACGCGAAGTTGCCGTACATCCCACCAGGCAGCCTGCGCCCCCGCCTTACTTGCACCGGAGACCTTGAAGGGCTTGGGGGGGTGGGGCTTGGGGCCAGGCTTGGGGCCAGGCTTGCCTCCGGGGGGCTTGCCGCCGGGGGCCGGCCCGGCCAGGGANGGGGCCGCGAGCAGGGCCAGCAGGGCAAGGCACAGGAGGGCACGCATGGTGAGGACCTGCACGGGAGGAGTGGGATGGGCAGTAAGGGGGGCTGAGTTGCGCAAAGGCGCAGGGTGGGCCAGCGCGGGCCCACACGCAAGGGGCGCAGCGGCATGCGCGGGGGTAAGGCGGTACGCACACGGCAGCGAGCGGGCGAGGAACAGGGCAAGCGCTCGCAGCAAACAGCAACCAGACGCGCCCAGCGTAACCCTGCCTCACCTTGGGCTTCAGCTACTCGTGCAGCTCTGCGGGAGGGAAGGGGACCAGTGCGTGCTAATCAGTCGCAAGTACAATAGTACGAGCGGCGACGGCGGCAATTGGTAAGGGCGAACATTGTTCGGCCGGCCCGTTCGTGCAACAGGCGGGATGTTCGCTTCCCGAGCGCTGTTCAGGAACGCGAACAAGTGCAGGCGCCCCAGGCCTGCACCATGATGCGAGGCGGCGGGCCGCACATGGGACCGCGCAGCCCCGCCATAACCCGCAGGCATTCGCGCTGCAAGCAAGTGTAGCAGTGCACAGCAACTCGCATGGGGTGCGATCAGAGGGCGCGGTGGCCTGTGTTTGGAGGACCGGAGTTGGGTCGCTTGGGCCGGGGCCTGGGGGCGCCTTCAAGCTGCTGGGCAGCGGTGGAGAAATGGGAGAAGAAGAGTGGAATGACTAAAATGTGCGGAGGCAGCGGGCTTTATGCCGCCTCTCTGCTCGTGCTGTCCTGTCGCAAAGCGCGCCGCGGCGCGTCTTTGCATCAGACTTGAATATGAGGCTATGCACGCATCCCCTGCACTATGTGGCCCTCTCAAACCATTTCTGTCGACAATAAACGTTATGGTTTTGCAGCGGCGGGCCACGTCGGGCGGTAGGCTGAGCGGGGGAGCGGACATGCCGAGGGCGCCGGCGCCTAGTGCTGCTGCCTACGAGCGGGGCACGGGGGGTCTTCTGCGGCGGTCTCGTGAACAGTGCAGTGTTAGAGCCCAAATAGACGCCCACTCCACTGTTCACGAGTTCTAAGGGCTGTTCAAGCCCTGTTCGTGCACAGGGAGAGCAGGGCTGCGCAGATGCCCTGCGCACACCCAAGTGTGCCGGCTTCACCTGCAGGTACAGGTGTGCACATCCATGAACATATGCAGCTGGGGAGGGTCAGCACGGAACAGGCCGAACACCGCTCTGGATCACGCCTGTGTGCGGTTGTGAGGCGCGAACAGGCGTGTTCAGGGCTGTTCGCGGGCTGGATTTAGAGCCCACTGCCGCTCCGTACCGGCTGGAGTAAGCCGGCCATCGCCCCAGCTGCTTAGTAGTACAGCGGGTGAGCACCAGCAGTACGGCCTTCAGTCCGCCCCTGAGCAGCCGTCTTGACAACCAGCAAGTCAAGGCCGATGCAACATGGGCGTACACAGCCGCTGCACCACAATCCCCTCCTTCCCTCTTGCTGTGCCTTCTGCCTCTACCGCTGCTGGGAATGCCGCCGCTGCATTACATGCTTGCCGAGCGGCACATGCTTGGCAAGGGCATGATCAAATCTTGCAAGCATGCGCTGCTAGCCCCTGCTACTGGTCCTGCTGCTGCTGCGCCTGGAATGCCGCCAGCCGGGCCTGCATGGCCGCCATCTTCTCTGCCCGCCGCCGCTCCTCGGCTGCCTCCTTCTCCTGCTGTGCCCGCTGTGCTGCCAGCTCAGCGTCGCTGGGGCCGCTTGCCGCCGCACCACCGCTGCCTCCAGTTGCCCCGCCCGCCGCCTCTGCCGCCTGCTGCTCAGGGAAGGCGCGGGAGAGGAAGGGCGCGGCCACAACGGTGCCTCGAGCGCCGTTGACCGTCACTCGGAGGCCTTCCAAATCCAGCTGCTGCCCCTGCACCTTGCACTTCAGGTATGCGAGTGCGCGGTGCTGGCCTGCAGACAGGGGTGGAGTATGGGGGGCAGCAGGTTGCAAGGGAGGTGAGAATGCGGGGTTGTGGTGCCCCGCAGATGTGCAGCAGGTGCGCCCGACCAGCCATGCAGGCAGCCCAGCCGTTGAGCGCGTCGATGCAGCTCGTTACACGCTCGCTGGTAAGGTCCACACTGCAGCTTGCAGAGCGCAAAGCGCAAAAATGCAACCAGCCAAGCACACCTGAGGGTGTGTCAATATAGCTGGTGACCCGCCCCAGCTTGGTTCCATCGGGCGCTGCCACGGCGTCGCCCACAACGCAGGGCGCCTCCATGTCCAGGCCCCACAGCTGCTGCTTGACCGCATTCAGGTTGTGCACCTGCCGGCAGGGTATCGGGGGATGCGTACAAGAGTGCTTAGTCGCAGGCGTGGCGGCATTGCAGGGAGCAGTAGCTGCTGCTTGACCGCATTCAGGTTGTGCACCTGCGGTGGTGACCAGGACAGGTGGCGTGGCACAGTCTAAAAAAACCCACAAATTACCGGGAGGAAGGGTGAGCTTCTGTGGCAAGGAAGTTTGTAGGCCTTCCTTCCTTCCCCTTCCGTTCCACGGAAAGGAAGGGCAGAAGGTCAGATGGAAGAAGGAATGCAAAGGTTCCCTGGCCTTCCGACCATTTGGCATGCTGCTTTCCTTCCCTTCCTTCAACCGCAACCGCTTCCTTCCTTCCTTC
>JADXDR010000197.1:0-25551 GCA_025026875.1 Chlorella ohadii
RGCCTGSCACGCAACCCGGCCGCAGCCGCGCCTGCGCGARYCAGCTCCGGGTGCGGTGGCCCTGGGGNTGTATGGGGAAGGGAATGGGTCTGAGCCCAGCCAGAGCAAAAGGGACCAGAGAGCTGCCGCTGTCAAGACRGATGCAGCCGCCTAGGGCGGCAAGCTGGCGGGCTGGCYCTGACTGGCGGGGAGGTTGGGAGCTGCAGGGCGCTGCGGTTGCACACTCGGTGGGCACGCAGCTACGCACGCGGGCTTTCAGGCRGACAGCCGAGCAAGCTCAAGGCTGAAAGGCTAGAAGCCAGCAGGCGGCCTAAAGTGGTGACGCCAGCAGCCACAAAGTCAGCGTAAGTGATCTCACTGAACTGACTGAGGTGAGCAAGTGATCTCACTGTCTGTCTGTGCTTACAGAGGCGATGCCCGTTAACGGGCTGGGAACCATGAGAACATGAATCCACTAGCTCTGCTGCCCCGAAAGGCGATGCAAACCATCTGGCTGGGAAAGGCATGTGGGGTTTAGTCACAGCGAGGCTGGGGTCGGGCGCAGAGGGCGGGAGGAGAGCGGCGGGCGCCTGGTAACATGCTGGCCCAGCCAGCGGCTGGGGAGAAGGTGGGGAGGCGGCGGGGCCGCAGATGGGGATGGAAAGACCTAGTGTAGCCGGCAGCCAAGTGCCAACACCGATACAAACAGCGCAGCCCGCCCCGGCACAGTAGCTGCAGGAGCGTCCAGACAGNCGGGCGCCCCGCCGCTGGCTGCCAAACGCCGCCTGGGGCACTGATCAGCAGCCGGAGGCGCTGCGAGACGCACGCTGGGTCCACGCGCAGCCGAGCCGGAGGCCGGCTCGCAGCGCGCCCCAAAGGCAGGCTGGCTGCCCAGGGCGCCCAGGGGGGGGCCCTGGGGCGGGGGGGGGAAAATGGGCTGGGGAAAATAGCCGTTTGCCGCATTTGCAGGCAGTTTTGTGGTGGACGCTGCAGGGAGGGTGCACGAAAAGAGCGGTCTGGAGGGCTGGCAGAGGAAAAACGCGACAGGAGACGAGGAGACACAACCTGGCAGTCATGCCCTGGCTGGGAAATTGCAAGTTTGCCGTCCTTCACCACGCCATCCGGCCTCGCTGAAGCGAGGAGTGAAACGACCTTCCCCAGGCTTTATAGCTCAGTTGGGAGAGCGTATGACTGAAGATCATAAGGTCCCTGGTTCGATCCCGGGTGAAGCCATTTTGCTGCCACAACCTGGCAATCAGCCAGCTTTTCAGCCGGCAGAATGCACTGCCTCAAGGGTCCAATGCCTGCACTGCACGTACAAACCCAAGGACAGCTCTGCACTGCCTGGCACACCTGCTCGGGCGGCAAGGGCCGTGCCTTCTGCAGCATGTTGGACACTGGCCACTGTTCAATCAGTGTGAAATTGTTACACTCATCACATGGGGCAAATTGTGGCTGCCTGCATGGATATTGAAATGGTGGTCAAAATGGTACTGCGCAGATCACCGCTGGCGCCCCTTCCTGCCCCTCCACCTGCTCCCTTCAACTTGGGCGGCTGAGCCGGCTGCCGTCTCGCTTTCTGCGCCAGTCCACTTGGCCGGGGGCCTGATCAACGCGCCTGGGGTGCTGCCGGCGCTCGGCCGACTTTGCGTCTTGGCCGGAGAGCCCGGGGTGGGCCGTTTGCGGCCGGTAGAGCGAGCCAAGAGCGCGTGTGAGTTAGCTGCGCTGTCGGGGACGGTCCAGGCGCTCGCAGCAAGCTGCAGGGGCCACCCCAGCGCCGGCGCCAGCCGCCCACTCGCCCCCGCTGCCGCACAGGAGCCGGCACCCGCCCAGCCATCGCCATGAGCTCGCCCGCCGAAATGCTGCGGGCGCTGAAGGTCGAGGGAGTGTCGCAGTGGCTTCAGAAGCTGGAGCTGCCCCAGGCCGTGATTGACAGGTTCAAGGACAACAGCGTGTCGGGCGCAGGTGCGGCACCCGCCTGATGCTGCTCGCCGATGCTGCCCCTGCAAGCGTCCGCCAGGCGGCTGGGGCTGGACCAGTGCAAGGCCCACTGCGATGGCATGCATTCAAAAGCATGTAAAATGCCTGACTGCTGTTTGAGTGTGCCTGGTACTGCTCCTTCCGCCCTCATCCACCCACCCATCCACCACTCCTGCCATGCCGCAGACCTGGCCACCCTGACTGATGAGGACCTGACGGGGGAGCTTGGCTGCACCACACTGCAAGTGAGTGGGTGGCTGGCGCTCCAGCACAGGCCATTACACAAAAGCAAAGGCGTGGTGGGATCTGCCCCAAGTCCGTAGTCGCCCGCATTCCAGTTGCCTCCTCAGCTGTCCCACTCTGCACCTCCCAACAGGCCCGCAAGATCCGGCGCACCCTGACCGAGTGGGGCATTGGCGCCGCACCGCCGCCCGCTGCCGCCGGCAGCAGCGTGTCAGCTGCCAGTGGCGGCATGCCTGCCGAGGCGGCTCCCTCTGCTCCGCCCATGCCGGCAGCGCCGGCGCCTGATGCGGCGGCAGCGGCAGCGGCCGCCGCAGCCGCGGCGCAGGCGCAGGCGCAGCAGGCGCAGGCCGCAGGTGCCCACCAGCGCCTGTCTGAGCTGGGCTCGCAGATGCAGAGCTTGGAGGGTCAGGCTGCCGAGGCGGCGCGGGGCGCGGCCACCTACGGGCGCGGCGCCCAGCTGCTGTCGGGTGCCACCGCCAAGCTGCACGACGCGATGAAGGTGGGTTAATTGATGGGTAGCTCAACCGCTCGCTGATGGCAGGCGGCAGCTGGAGGCTTGGGCAGGTGCAATCGGCGCACCCATGTCTGGCCTGCATGCTGCCCTGCTTGTCGCACCAAGGTGCCCTGCTGTCCTGCTTAAGACTGTGCAATGCCATGGCCTGAAACCAGCGCGCTCCACTCCCCCTGCGCAGGCGCTGGGCCACACCCAGGCAGTGGGCGCGTTCCAGACTGGCCACGGCCTGGCACAGGTGAGGAAACGGGTGGGATCAGGGCAGACGGCTGCTGCTATGCTGGTCACTGCCAGCATAGTGGGGTGCTTGCCCACCTGCATCTGGGCTTCCAGCCGCTGACAACTCCGCAATGGCTCCTGCCCTGCCGCCCCTGCAGCGCGCAGTTTTTGGTGTCCCCGGCCGCTTCCAGAACGACTTTGCTGGCGTGAGCTGCAGGGCTTGGAAGGCTGTGGGCCCCAGCGGTTGTCGTGGTCACAAGTGCCTGATGGGCCACTGGTCAAGCCAGCTCCTGTGCAGCTGTTGCCAGCATTGCCTGCTATATTTGGCACAGCTCGCCAGCCTGTCCTCAGCTGCCTGATCCTCCCTTACCTGCCCCCGCCCCTTCGCTCATCAGAACATGATTGAGCTGGCCACCCTGAAGCGAGCGAATGCCGACATCCAGGCCGCCGCAAACGAAGTGCACGAGGTGGGGGCTGGGAGGCCTGGATGGACAGAAGGGTGGGGTCCTGGCATGTGCTGTTTGGAGAAGCTTTGTACATGTGTCTGAGTGTCACAGTGCAACACCTCCATTGTTGACCGTTTTCACATTGAGCGCACTGCCGCCCTGCCGCCCTGCCCTGTGACAGGCTACAGGCCTGCTGGGCCAGCAGATGCCGCGGGTGGATGAGCGCGCGCTGGCCTCCTGCCGCGCGGGGCTCTTCCAGAACGTGAGGCTGCTGTGGGGTGCTGGCTGAGGGGCGGAGTTGGAAGCAGTGGGTACGCGCAACTTTGGTGAAGGGCATGTGCAGTCTGGCCAGCTCACCATACAACTTGCCGTGTGCCCCGTCCAACCTCTTCTCCACTGCAGATGCTGTTTGGTGGCGCCATTTCAGACGTGATGCAGGTGGGTGGGGAGCTTGGGGGGCTGTTTATGGTGTGTGTGTACATGCCAGTGCTCGAGGCGTGCCACACAGTGGCTGCAACCTCCTGTTGGCAGGTCGCCGGCAGACCCTCGCCCCTCTCGCTGCTACCTGTTGGCACGGATGCAATGCAACACCTGAAACACCGGGTTGCCACACCCTGCCCTGGCGCAGATGGCTCAAGTCAAGCGCTCCATGGAGTTGGTGCGGGGCATGACGGCAGAGGTGCGCTGGCTGCTCTTAGGGGTGTTTCAGGCCAGCAAGCTCACCTGCGTGCTGTAGGTAATGAGCGGCAAGGAAGGGGCCACGCCTGCTGCTGGTTGCAAGGCCCCACTTGCTGCCCCCACGCCTGCAACCCCTGCCATGCCTGCAGGTGCAAGCCGCCGCGCAGTGGGCCTCCCAGAACGCCGCCGCGCACCAGCAGCGCGAGNCCGGGGTGCGCCAGCAGCTGGCCACCATGCACGGCGAGTACGAGGCGCTCCGCCGCCAGGTGGGCGCTTGAAAGGNCGGGGGCAGACCCATCTCAGGCCGTGCGGCCCAGCACCGCCGGCGTGTATCACGCTGCCTGCAACCCTCAGCACAGCACCAGCGTCCAGCCTGGTCCCCAGAGGCTGCGCAGCAACCAAATTTACCATCATGACGGGCGGCAGGCCGCCACAGCGGCGCTACAACCAAGCAGTATGCGCATGCAAACAGGCGGTGGCGGCAGCAGCACCACCTCAACCGTCGCATCCCTCACACAGACAGCATGACTTCTCGTTATTTGCACAGGGCTGTTCCGCTTTGTATTCAGTTTTTGTGCGTTCCACACCATTGCTCCACACCTCACTGACCCTGTGACCACCACCCGGCACAACAGGCAGCTGTGAGGCGTTACAGGAAGGGCAGACGACAAAATATGGCAAAAGGCAAAGCGTCGCTGCTCTCTGATCCGCTCCGCCTCAAGCTGCCGGGCAGCTGTGTTGCCGCCGCGGGCGCCAGCTGTTTACCACTCCACACCGGCAGCCTCAGCGTAGTTGACGTCGTCATCGGACGAGTCGCCTGCAGCGGGTGGGGCGGCAGCAGGGCAGGTGTGGATACCAGCACCACATCTGAGCCGCATCGCAGCCTGTCCCTGCAACTCTCTGCAAGGTGCAGGTCCTTGGAACACCTCCCAGGTTCCCGCAGCCCACCCACTGCTGCCTGGCTGCAACGCTGCAACAAGTGCTGCCCGCCCCTGAGTCGGGCTGCGGTCGGTCTCACCGCCTGCGGGGATCAGGCCCTTCTCGCGGAACCAGGCGAAGCCAGCGTTGATGGCATCGTCGCGCTGCAGAGGGGCAGGGCGTTGTGGGGAAACAGCTTTGGTGAGCATTGCGCTGCTGTGAGCAGCGCGCATGCACAGGTGGACACTGCAAGATTGAAGGCAGGGCAATCCGAAACAGCACACATGCAGCCAGCAGGGGCTGCCTGCCCCTCCGCCCTCGCCCTGTCCCTCCACCCGCTGCTGGCACTGCCACCCGGCATCCAGTGGCTGGCAGGACCGCCTGGCATGGAAGCAAGCAGCAGCAGGGGGGCCCAAGGGTTGCATCGCACCTGCTTGAGGGGGAAGCGGCCCTTCTCCTGGTCCAGTGGCGAGACGACCTTCAGGAACTCCTCGCTCTCCTCAACCACCTGCAGCCCGGTTGATCAGGCGGTGGGGAACAGCGCGGTGCTGATCAGCGGATGCAGCTTCTTTGCCCGGCGGCTGCGCAGCAAACATGGACGGCTCTGAAGCAACCTTCTGCCACGACCATTGCACAGCAGGCGGGGCCGGCAGCTCAGCATGCAAGCCCCGCTGGTTGCAAACCCACAGCCAGGCACATGGGCCTGCCCTAGTAGCAGGGCAGCGTTGCAGGGCATGTCAATACCCAGCTCACGCAACCTGCAACTCTGCTGCAAATCATGTGCCCACCTGGTGGCCCTCCACGGGTGCCAGCACCGCCGCGGCCCACTCCTTCAGGGTCACGCCCTTGTCAGCCGCCAGCTGCAGCGCGCAGCGCACCAGCAGGCACATGCCGTCAGCGCGCGGCAGCATGCGGGTGGCAAACGAGTAGGCAGCCAACATGCGGCATGCGGGGCCAGCCAAGTGCATGGCTGGGCCCCATGGTGCAGACAGCACGGCTGCACGCTGGGCACACACCCATACACTGCGGTTCAGGCTGTGGTTTGACCCACCTGCTTGGGCAGGTGGAAGAACATGGCCAGCTGCTTGTCGCCCGCGGACAGGAAGCACTGCGTGCGGCAGGGCGGGGAGGAAGCAAGCGGCAGCAGCTCATCGGTACAGGCAGGGCAGTGCTGCAGCGTGCAGCAAAGGTGCGGTGCGAAGACCTTCAGCAGCGACCAGCAGAAAAAACACGCCCTGCCGCTGCAAACCGGGCGCTGGCCGATTCGATGTGGGCGGGGTGCCCAGCTGCCAGCTGCCGAGACGCAGGCGCTTTCTTAGCCCCGCTGGCTGTGCCCGCTGCAGCCGCTGTGTTGCACCAGCGAGCACCAGGTGCAGACTGCATGGCTGGAGCACAAGCGCACGACTACAGCAGCTGAGCATAGGGGCATGAAGGCTGGCTGGCTGGACGCACCTTGGCCAGGTCGCCAGCGCCACCCTTGCGCTCCTCAGCAGCCTCGTCCACGGGGGCGTTGGCGCCCTCCATCACCTGCCAAGCAGCAGCAGCGGCAACAGGCAATGGGCAGCAGCAAAGGGCGGCGGGGCATGGTTGCCTGGTGGGCGGCCCAGGTTTGTTAATCGTGTCGACTTGAGGCCACGTGCGAGCAGGTCGCCACTGCCCTGAAGTGCGCTGCCGTCAGCACCGCCGGTGCAAACAGCGCGGCGCCTGCATGCCTACAGCACACTGCTCCACCTGCCTCCAACCCCGGTTCATTCATGAGCCGACGGGGGATCACTCGGGGGCAGAGCAGGCCCACCGCCGCACCTTCTCCAGCAGCGCCATGTCGCCATTGGGAACATCCACCGCCAGGTTGAAGAACACCACGCCGCCCATGGCGTTCACACCCTGCGCCAGGCGGCAGCCGCCGCAGCAGCAGGGTCAGCTCGCTGGCGGCAGGATGCGGCGGCACCTGTGCGCGTGCTGCAGCAGGGCAGGCGAGCGCTACACAGCAGCAGCAGCAGCACGCATGCTGGTGGTCGCTTCGTGATGCATGCTGCATGCCTGCCCTGGAAATTACCTGAAGGTCCACGCCCTTCTTGCCGCCCTCCTTGATCTGCACACACGAAACAACAAGGTGCTCGGGCTCAGGGGAGTGGCGGCGGCTGGCGGCGGTGGGTCAGCGGTGATAGCAGCCCGCATCCGCCGCTGCTGTGCGCTGCCATGGATCATCCGGTGCGTGGCAGGCGCTGGACAGGTCCGTTAGCGCGCTGCACAGGCCAGCATGGGGGCGGCGCCGCCGCAGAGACTGTCCCACGCTGCCTGCAACCCCGCTGAACGTGCTGCACAGCGATGCTGCCGCTGCGGAGCAAGCCCATCGGCAGGGGGCTCCTCGGCAAGGTGCATCACCACGCACCGCAGCCTTCTCGGACATGGTGGCGATTTGCTGCTGCTAGGAGTGGTGGGGCAGGTGCCTGGGTTGAAAAGAGGGCGGGGCGGGCACGGCAGGCCGCCTCGAGCAACCCAGCGCCCATGGGACAGGGTCAGCAGCGCATTTCCTGCGCGATCAGGTCTGGAAGCGTGTCTGGTAGTGATCAGGAGGCGGCATTGATCGATTGCAAGCCTGCAGGCCCCTGAGAAGCACCAGCACCAAGCGCTTCCGCAGCCGCCGTCCACCGCCCATCCTTGCATCCGGCCGCCGATCCCTGTTCAGCGCGCGGCTTACAGGGCGAGGTGCAGAGTTACGCCAACATGCCATTGAAAGCCTTGTCTAGTCCTCCTCGCTGTCGCTCAGCACCACCTGCCGCCGCTGCTTGACCGCTCCAGCCGCCGCTGCTGCCGCTTGCCGCTTGGCCGCAGGCTCGTCTTCCTCCTCTGCTGCGCCTCCCTCCTCCTCATCCTCATCAACAATGAAGTCCTGCAGGGGGTTTATTTGATGGCGGGTTTGTAACAAGGTTGGTGTGGTGCTGATCTGATCGGCAGAGGAGCATCGTGTGCACGCCCGACGGCATCCTGGCTGCACCCCCAACCGCCGCGCAGTCCGGCCAGCAGCGGCGCCCGCAAGTGAGCCACCCACCGGCCCCCCACGAAGACACCAGAGGCCACCCCTGCCAGCTCAGCGCCTCACCTTCATCTCCTCCTCGTCCTCCTCCGCTCCACTGATGTCTTCATCCTCGTCCTCATCCTCCTCAARCCGCCGCCGCTTGCCGCCGGGCAGCGGCCCTGCCTTGGCCGCCGCCAGCCGCGCCGCCGCCGCCGCCTCCTCCGCCTCGTCATACCTGGTGCAGGAAGGAATAGCTAGGCATTGTCATGCAACCATGCACAGAAATGGCGGCAGTGTGTCATCCACTTTCTCGCAGGCGGAAGGCACGCTGGAGGGGCCGGCACGTGAACAACACAGGCCCAGGGCTCCGGAGTGCTGCCGCCCTTCCCGACAAAGTGCCATCGCAGCGCCCCACCTGCCGCGGCCGCCCAGCATGCGCTGCCGCTGCGACTCCCGCATGTCCTCGGCCAGCCCCTCCTCCTCCACATCCTCCTCCTCCTCCAGGTAGCCTGCAGCAGTGCAACGTGGCGTGAGCCAGGTTGTGTGACAGGAAACAGCCTCATTCACAGCCTCCTCCAGGTATAGCCTGCAGTAGTGCACTGAGGCACATGTCAAATTTTAGCAAAACAGAGAAGCGGACAGCCTCACATCCTCCTCCAGGTAGCCTGAAGCTGCTCGTCGCCAAACACACATCAGCATGTGTGAAACCATGCAGATCTGCGGGCCAGCGCCCCTCAACATCATGCCCGCCGAGGCAAGGTGCTCTACTGACTACACTACATTCCACCCATCCTTGCAGCTGGGCACTGTGCAGCCCACAGTTTGCAGTCCGGCCACCTGCCGCTCCCCACCCGCCCAGCCCACCTGCGTTGAGCGTCTGCGGCGCGCTGCTGCGCCAACGGGGCKCCGAGAACTTGCGCATCGTCTTGGCCTGCCGCTCCTCCAGCTTCTCACGAGCCTGGCGCAAGGAAATAGGGGTGAACGGCCGCTCAGAAGGCATGCTCATAGGGCACTAAGGATGGCATGGCAGAACCTGAGGAAGGATACTTGGGCACATGCACAACATGCAGTTCTGCCTGATGATACCCTCAAGCTGAGCCCAGCACACCAGCCCCCTGCTTCCCCAGCCCCCGCCTCACCCGGATGCGCTCCGCCTCCGCCCTCTCCTGCTCCGCCTTGGCCTTCTTGGGGTCCACAACTGTGGCCGTGGCGCGCACCTGGCAGACAAGCAAGGAAGGCAGCAATGGCTGACTTCGTTGAGAGGAGTGAAGAGTCGTACCGATGCCCACATGCGCGGCCAAGTTGAGCGCAAATATCAAGTGCACTGCAGCATGGAAGCACACCCCAATCGACGCTAGTGGGCTGGCTGGTCGGCCCGCCCACCTTCTGCTTGCGGACGTGCAGCTTCTCCGTGGCCGCACGCAGCTGCTTGTGCAGGTTGCTCTGCACGGCAGCAAGTTGGGCAGGGCCTTGGGTCAGGGCAGGGTTGACGCGGCGCAACAAGCAATGATCGCCATCTGCTGTGCGTCGGGCACAGCAGCAGGCCAGGCGGCTGCTGATGCCGCATGGATGGCAGGTGCCAGAGCACAAATGCATTGGCCAGCAGCACAGCAGCAGCATGGTGCCTGCCGCTTGCTTGCCTGCAGCGAGGCTGGCTGGAAGGTCAGCTTGGCCGCCAGCTGGCCCTGGCCCTGGATCAGGTTGGGCAGCCGGGAGTAAACGTACACGTGCTCGTTGCTGCGGGGAGGGAGGTGAGGAAAGCACGGGAGGCACGTACGTGGCTGAGCAGATACAAGTGGGGGTGGGCACCTACAGAGCACAACGGCGTGAAACACAGCAGCGCCCCTCTGCAAGCAGCAGCACATGTGGCATGGTGCTGAGCTTGCTCACGCCTAGCACGCACTGCACACAACGTCGCAGCTGCAGGACACTAAGCCTAACCCAACAAGCTGGCCAGCCAAGCAGCGCAGCAGCAGCAGGGCTCATGTGGTGTCGTGCTCCTTCACACATCCAGCACCGCATCCCCCAGTATGAAGGCATGCCATTAGTCGAACCCCACCAGCGGGCCAAGCGGGCAGCAACTGAAAAGGAGCAGCGCAGCAGCAGCAGGGCTCACGTGGTGTCGTGCTCCTTGACGTCCAGCACCTCGTCGCCCACCAGCAGCTGCAGGCTGCCGTCGCTCCAGCGCACAAAGCGCGCGTTGCTCTCCCGCACCGTGTTGCCCGCCTCGTCGGCGGCCCAGCGCCACCTGCGCGGTGGAGGGAGGCATGTGGGAAATGGTCGGTCCCTTCAGCAGGCTGGCGGGTGGGTGGCGGCGGCTTGCAAGACCTGCTGCACAAGTGCTGCAATCCATCAGGCCAGATGTGCTTACACCGCTCGCCAGCCCCACGGGCAGGTGCCCTCGCTCACCGGACGCAGTTCATGTCTCTGAGGCGCACGCGCTTGAAGCCGCGTGCATCAATCTCCGTCTGCCACACACGCAAGCACGCAGGGGAAGGAGACGACTTGGATCGTGGGTGAAGGGAGGCAGCATGGAACCCAGCTTGCAATGCTTTGCCTGCAAGTGCACCTGCTGCTGTCGCTTCAACGGCAGCTGCCGCCCACCTCTGCGCCTGCATCGAATGTGTCGGGGTCGAATGGATTTGCCTCCACTCCCAGGATGTTTGGCAGCTTCACCTGCAGGCAACGGGGCGGGGCGGCAGTTGCAGGGCTCTTTGGCGCACACGCACAAACCTGAAGGCCGGGCTGACGCAAGCAGCAGAGCGAGGTCCAGCATGCCGAGCCACTGATTGCATCCTTTTGCATCCTTAAACGTCAAGCACCCCGGTGCCCCTCGTGCAGCTGCCCACTTACCAGCCGCAGTGTTTCTTGGGGAGGCGCGTCCAGCAGGTCGGCTTCGACCACAATGGGCGGGCCGCGGGCCGGCGCTGGGCTGGGGCTCCTGCACAGCAGTGGAGCGAGCAGGCAGGCAGGGTGGGAGGAGCCACGAGTCCAGCGGTGTGCTGCGGCCACACTGGATGCTCGGCGGCGACCACAAGGGCATCAGCAGCACACTCGGCAGGGCCAGCAGCCGGCAGGCGACCATGCAGCCTGCGGCGCTGAAACCATCTGAAGCAGCGAGGTGTGCTGCAGCAGGCAGCAACAATGCGCAGCAAACACCCAGCAGCACGCAGCAGCTGGTACCAGCCCACACCTGCCGGCTTCGTACTCGTCCTCATCCTCCCCCAGGGCAGCCGTCACCGGGTGGCTGGGCCCCGGCTGCTCCTCCTCCTCATCCGACGAGCCAAACAGGGCAGCCGTGGTGGCCTTTGCGTCCGCCTGTGGCTGCCCCTCGCCCTCGCTGCCGCCGGCGCTGCCGCCGGCGGCCTGGGGTGGCCCCTCATCATCACTAGAAGAGCCAAACAGGTCCGCCTCCAGCTCCTTGTGGTCGGCCATGGCGGCTGCCGCCGGCCGGCCGGCGCGGTGCAAGCTGCACGGCAGGGAGGCGAGGGCGGGGAGTCAGGCGGGCGGCCGGGTAAGATGCATTGAAGAAAGTGTGTCACACAGCAAATGTTGACAAAGCGCAGTGGGATGTGGACGCAAAACAACTTGGCGGAAGCCGGGCGGCGGCGCCGTCAGGGGCGGTGGCGGCAAGCTGGAGGGACCGAGGGCTGCGTTCACGCAGCTATTACAATCTACAGGAGACATATGTGCACCCAATAGTCTCCATCGGCCGTAAAGCGAGCAGAGAGCGCAGAAGCGACCAAGAGCGGGCGCTGGGGCGCGTCGGCAGGGCTCCTGAACAATTTACAACAATCTATAATCACTATAGACCACACTACCGCTCCCCGATGAGCCGCACAAGCGCACTTGCGGGGCCAAGCGACCTGAAAGGGACTGTCGAGCTCCTTTCTTCACTCGTCGCTCACTGGAACATCCCCGCAAGAGATCAGGCGAGGTTGCAATGCAGCAGACTGCCCCAAAAAGCCATGGGCCGCCTGCATTCGGGTGCATGAGAACAGGGCAGCTCAGTAGGCTTGGCAGCGCGCATCGGAGAGGCCAGTGTGCCCTGCAGCTTGCTCACACTCGCTTGGATCGCCGCACGCCGCGCTGCATCCGCGGTAGGCGCAAACCCGGAACCGACCGAGCGCTAGGGCCCGCCTGCAGCCCCACACCCCCTAGCAAAGCCTTCACAGGCGGGCAGCAGCCATGCTGAGCCGGCGGCTTGCAGCCCAGGCGCCGGCGTGGCTGGCGGCGGCGGGGGCGCGCGGCGCGGCCGGCAAGGCCGGCGCCGTGGCCAAGGTGCAGCCTGCGGATGATGGCATCACCACCACCACGCACGGCCAGGCATTTGTGGGCGACCTGCGCTCCACCAGCGCTCTGGAGGTGCGCGCTCGCCGCTGGGGGCTGCTTGCTACGCGCCTGCTTGAGCGCTACTGCCCTCGCTACCACAGCTGCGCTGCCCTGGCTCCCCTGCGGATTCATGTCATGGTGCCTGCCGGCTGCCGCAGGTGGGCGACAATGTGTTCAACCACACCAAGAAGTGGCTGCAGGTGCGCTGGGCAGTACAGAAAGTCGTGCTGCTTGTGGAAATCATGCCGCCGGCAGCCGTTGGGCCCCCTTACCATGCTGCACCTGCTCCCGGCTGCTGTGCACTGCGGCGTGCTTGTGTTGCGCCACGCTCACGCTGTGCCACGCTGTGCGGCGTCGCCCCACGCGCCCACTGCCTGCCCACCTGGCCTCCCGGCTGCAACCGCAGGGCAACCACAAGAGCCCCATTGAGTACATCCAATCGGCAGAGCCCATCAAGGTCCATGGCCTGGTGGTCGCGTCGTAC
Organism: Chlorella ohadii; assembly: GCA_025026875.1. Classification (NCBI taxonomy): domain Eukaryota; kingdom Viridiplantae; phylum Chlorophyta; class Trebouxiophyceae; order Chlorellales; family Chlorellaceae; genus Chlorella; species Chlorella ohadii. Next base: position 12,810 of record JADXDR010000197.1, read on the forward strand.
GGATGTGAGCCGGGCTGGGGTCAGGCATCAGGRAGTCATTTTCTCATGGAGCTCTCAATTTTATGCGAGCGGATAGCGAGGATCGAACTCGCTGCGTGATGCGGGTGGAATGGGCATCGCTGCTGGGGCAGCGCGATGCAGTGAGGTTGTGCAGCAGCTGAGCAGGCAGCGAGCAGCCGGGCGGCGGCGGTGTCAGCAGGGGATCACGCCCGCCACGGGCGCTGGCAGTGAAGAGCGGAATGCTCAAGCAGGGTGGGCGCACAGCGGTAGCCTCACGGTGCTCACCTTGGCCTCGCTTTACTGTGCCTGCCTGCAGACGACGACCCCGCACTGGGCTGCCCTGTGGAGTACATCAACCTGAAGGTGCGGTTGCTTGGGCTTGCAAGCAGCAGGACAGCTGCCTGTTGAACTTGCATCGCTGGCCTGCTGCCGGTGCCAGTTGCCACAGTTGGCGGTGCGTGCTGCTGACGGGCACAGGTGCTAGTTGGCCGTGTGGGAGGCGCAGCAGTCCTTCAAAGCTTCTGCACCTATCATCATGCAGGGCACGACTCGGGAGAACCCCGCCGTCTGCAAGTACACCGGCAACAAGTGAGTGCAAGCTGTGGTGCACCTGTAATTTTGGGGGATCATGTAGCTGGCCTCTTCGCCTGCCCCAACCTCTGTTCTGCTGCGGTGCTGAATGCACGCAGCTCACGTAAGCCACCAACGTGTCCTTGCACGCAGCTGGCTGACACCTGCTCACCCTGCCTTCTTGCACTGGCTGCAGGTACTATAGCGACGACTGGGTGGGCGGCGGCGCGCACTAAGGCGGCCCAGCCCCGCAGCTGCACTCCTGACGCTGCTGCTTGCACTGCTTCCGCTTGCACCCCTCTTGTTGCTTGGCGGGATAACGCGGCTTGATGCCTGCACCCCGCGATCCGTGTAATGCTATCTTTCCCCTCATCAGCAATTGTATGTTACACGGGAGGCACATCATACATGTTGAGTACAAGGCGTGCATGGCAATGTCGCACAGGGATGTGGATGGTAGTCGGCGGCCACATCCTGGGGCCCCGCAAGGCAGTCGCTTGCATGCAGTTTGTCCAACTGCTTCTTTGGCCGTTAAGGTGCCTACCACTGTGCTGGCAGCCGTCTGTGCACCGCCTGCGCCGCATCACCTGCGCCGCTTGGTGTGCCTGCCAGCAGTGGGGCCAGGCCGGGCATCCTGGCTGCCCTCCAGATCGGCCAGATTAAAGCCTTCCGCCTCGGCATCCATCAGCACGCCGCTGCTGTCCGCCTGCGCCTGCAGGGCAGCCACGGGCAGCAGGGGTTTGGGAAGTGAAGCCGGGGTAGCAGCGGCGAGGGAAGGGTGTGCATGCCACATTTGCCAAGCCACCCTTCTCCCAGCTGGCGGTTGGAGGCACAGCAAATCAGGCACTCCCACCAGGACAGGTGCACCCACCTGCAGCTCAATGGTGGTTCGAATGGATTTGCGCTCTGCATCCAGCATCTGCGGCATGAAGCGCAGAGGCAGGGTTGTAGAATGAGTGCTTTGCCAGTGCAGCGGCTGGTGATCAACTGGCGCGACTGCTGTCTGCCTCCGTGGCCACGGTTGGGGCGAGTCCAGGGCTGATTGCAAGCCATTGCAAATTGCTCCGTCAGCTGGCCGCCTTCGCGCCCCACCTGTGTTGCTTCTGCGCGCTGCCGCTCCGCTGCTGCGCAGGCGTTTTGTGTCCAGTCGATGCGCTGCTCAATGGCTGCAGGGCAGCATGGGACACGAGGTGTTTAGCAAAGAGTCAGCCGTGCTGGCGGCAGCAGCGGGCCGGCCGGCTACAGCAAACGACACAGACGGGGCTTGGTGCACAGCAGACCTAATGTTGTCTGCTGCAATGTGCAAGCCAAAAACGCCACTGCACAGCACATGCCACCCGGGACTCAGCAAGCCCAGCACCACAGGGAGCAGCAGCGCAAGGGGGCCTCCAGCAGCAGCACACACACCTGCCAGCACGCCATTGGCGCTGTCCAGCCACTCTCCCAGGGCGCCTGACACAGAGGCCAGCTGGTCGGGGTGCACGTCCCGGCAGAACGCTTCCTCCACATGCAGGCACCTGCGGGCATGGGTGGAGTGCAGCAGCTTAATGCGCTGACCCAATTGTGCAGCTGCCAAGCCCGGCCTCACTTGCCCTTAGGCACCCAGGCCATGGCAGGCCAGTGCGCAGAGCGGCTGCCTCCAAGGGCCACCATGGCTTCGCCCGCCCCGCCCAGCACCTGTTGCGCTGGTCCAGCTTGCCCTTGAGCAGCCCCGCGTAGAAGCACTCGGTGATGAGCAGGTCCTCCAGCGCACGCACGCTGGGCAGCTCCAGCCGCCGCATCAGGTCCTGCACAGCGGCAGGCAGGGGAGCGGTTGGCCTGTTGGTGAGCTAGCAAGCGTGCGGTATGCACCACATGCCCTCAAGCCTGGGCAGCCCACACATCCCACCCCAGTCTCCTACCTCATATCCTAGCGTGCGCACGCTGTCCGCCGCGCTGACTAGCGTGAGCAGCTTGAGCTTGTGCTGCTGCGCCGCGCTGAGCTGTGGGTACTTGCCAGGGCTGGCTGCATGGAGCAGGCGGGAGGCGTGGGGAGCAGGGAGGTTGGCAGACATACAAGGCTGTGCCACACACTGCCCCAATGCCATTTGAGCAAAGGCATGTGCCGCCGGCGCATGTTCCATTCCTGGGATCTCCGCACCGCGGCGCACCCTTATAGTCATCCCATGTGCCGTAGGCGTACAGCTGCAGCAGCTCGTACGCCGACGAGTGATCGGGGCTCTGCCGCAGCTGTACATGAGAAATTCGGCAGCAAGCACCAGCACGTTGGCGGGCAAAGCAAAGAACGCACTCCGTCGAGCGGCGGCGGCGGCGGCGGCGGCAGGCGGCACAGCTACCTCAGCGCCCATCATCGTACCTCCTGCACGCCTGGTAGGCTCAGGATCTCTCCAAAGGTGAAGAGGCCCGGCTCGGCAGTGCACTTGCCAATAAGGTCCACCAGCGCCAGGCCCCGGGCGCTCTTGGCCAGCAGCAGGAACGCCTCAACTTTGGACTCGTTGTCGGTCATTGTGGGAGGGCCCAGAGAGGGCTGGGGAGCTAAACGGGGCGAGGCGAACGCCGATGGCACGCTTGGGAGGCTGTTCCGGGGCGGCGAGCGGTCGACAAGGTAGATCGGCTCTGCCACAGATGATCGAGGCAGTCAGCAGCACCTAGCATGGCATGGTTGCGGCCGCCCATGAGGACGCCGCCGCATTTCCGGGCGACGTCACTGCAGCGCGCTTGCAAGCGGCGCATTGTCCTTTGGCATTGATATAGTCGCCATCGACGACCGCAGCCCGCCCGCCGGAATCCTCCCGCGGCTCGTCTGGAAGCAAGAGGCGCCATGAAGCTTCTAGTGCAGCCTGCAGCCATCTTGAACGGCGCACAATGCTCCATGCACGTAGCCAAGCCCGCCGCGCAGCCGCTAGCAGCCCTGGCGGTGGGCCMGCGACGACCGCTGCTGCCGCTCCCGCCGGCGCCGCTGCCGCGTTGCGGCCGCTGCCCCTGCCTGGCCGTGCGTGCAGCAAGCGACACACCACCAGACGTATCTGAACTGCTGCGGAAGTATGGCAGCACTGATGGTGAGGCAGGCGGCTAGGGGCAAACTGGTTGCTGGTCGAGCACAGAGATCTTGTTCCACCAGCGAAGGAGGCATCATGCGCACCTCGGTACAGCTTGCCTGCATCATTGCTGAGCTGCTGCGTGCTCACACTTGCCCTGCAGCTTCCAAGCGGCAGCTGGCGCAGCAGCAGCGGCCAGCAGAGTCCAATGGCGGCATGGGCAACGGGTGTGACTGGGCAGGGCGGCTGGGCGGCACGGGGGAGGGAAGGAGCTTTGCGCATCGTCTGCAGCTTTTCAGTTTGATTTGTACCAATACAGTAACACCTGGATGGGCTGCTGGTGCACAGCATGCGTTGGAGACCTGTCCCGGCTGCCTGCCCCCTACCCCGCAGGCTGTTTGCCATCCTGTCCATCAATTTCCTGCTGTTTGCGGGGGCCAACTTGCTGCACATGCCGGCGCTGGCCAGCCTGACGCTGAACCACTGGCACCCCCAGTGGTGGCAGGTGCGGCTGGCGTTGGGTAGGGGAGCCGTTGTGCATCCTGCTTGCTGGATGTGCCTGGCAACTGCACAACACGAGCGGACGCAAGTGATGGTCCAACGCGCTCCAGGCCACCCGCTGCACCGCTTCTCCCGCCCTGTGCAGTTTGTGACGGCCACGTTCATGCACGCCAACTGGCAGCACCTCTCCTCCAACGCCTTTGCGCTGCTGGTGTTTGGGCGCATGGTGGAGGAGGAGGAGGGGGCCCTGGGTGTGTGGCTCACCTACCTGCTGGCGGGGGTGGGCGGCACCTTGGCCTCCTATCTCACCTCCCCACACACCCACACCATCTCCCTGGGAGCCTCGGGCGCCGTTTTCGGCCTGTTCATGGTGAGCCTGCAGGGCAGCAGAGCAGCATGGTTGCAGGGCAGCAGAGCAGCAGGGACGAGCAAGCAGGGTTGGCCTGCTTGGTGCGAAGCCGCTTGGCCAGGGAGGCTTCCCGTCAGCAAGTTTGTGGCGGCGCGCTGATCTCTGTGCACTGCAAGGCCACAACTGTTGGCATCGCAGCGTTGTTCGCATTGTGCATCGCTGTATGCCAAACTCCGCTCTCTCCGCTCATCCTACCCTGCTTGCCCGTGATTACCCCCTGCCGCAGGTGTCCCTGATTGCCAAGTTCAAGCCCTCGCTCAAGCGGCTACTGGAGTTTGTGATCTTGGGGCAGTTTGTGGTGCAGCAGGTGCGCTACGGGGTGTGAATCGAGCAGCATCAGATGTGCACGGCCGGGGCGCGAGGGGCTGCCGCCGCACTGCCCGCCCGCTGCCATGTGTGCCGCACGCCGAGCCGCCCCTGCCATTGCCCCCGACACCTGGCCGATTGATAGGGTTTGCCTGTCATTAACCTGCCGCAGGTGCTGGGGGAGTTCCAGATGGTGGCCTCCAGCACCAGCATGCGGGTGGGCGGCATGCAAGTGGGCCACATTGCACACCTGGCGGGCGCGGCGGCGGGCGTGCTGCTGGTGCTGCTCCTCTCGCGCCTGCCGGAGCCCGCCGAGTGAGGCGCGGTCCCCTGCTGGCTATGACTGCAATTTCATGACGTCTTCATGCCATTGTAACATAACTCCTCACTCATCACAGGCATGCGGTGCCCTGCAAGTAATGCAGGCGTTGGGTGGCGGCCGCGGGCCCGCGGGAGGTGCTGGCACATGCCGTGAACCTTTTGCATCGGTCGCAGCGGGGGCTGTCATTGCTTCGTGTTCAACCCAGTGTCTCGCGCCCCGCTCCGAACGCACAGTGGGCCCAGCAAAGGCCACTTGCATAATCGCGTAGAATTGCGCCAGGGCCATTTGCGGGCATTTTCCGCCTGTCGCAGCTTGGTCGAGGTTTCAGAAGCGGCCAGGCGTCCGCCGCAGGGGTGGAGCGCTTCGGCGCGCGACTTGCGCTGTTTGCACGCACCCTGAGCCTCCTCACAGCCGATGACCCAGTTCAGCAGTGCCACACACGCAGGTCGAAGAGGCGAGGTGAGCGGCGCACATGTGAAGAGCTTGTTGGCGCACGGCGGCGCGTGCGACACTGCCGCCGCCGTCCTTGCAGGGCAAACAGCTTCACCCTGCACCGCATCTGCCCACTCCCTGTCTACCATGCCGCAGGATCGGCTTGTGGCGACACGCCTGAAGGCTTCGGTGGCAGGCCAAGCCTGCTTCCTGTTTGCAGTCTTTGACGGGCATGGCGGCGTCGCCGCCTCGCGCTGCTGCGCTGCCCACGTGGCGGCCATTGTAGACGTGCTGCTGCAGCCTGTGGCCCGCTCGCTCGCCACCAGCCCAGAGGAACTGGCCAGCCAGCTGCAGCACGTGGCCGTTCAGGCCTGCCTGGAGCTGCAGCGCGCGTTTGCGGCCAGCGGGCGCAGCGGCGGCTGCACCGCCACGCTGGTGCTGCAGGCGGGCCGCCTCGTCACAGTCGCCAGCCTGGGCTCCAGCCGCTGCGTGCTGAGCACCGGCAGCAGCGGGCTGGCCACACTTAGTGCGCAGCATGTGATCAGTACCAACCAGCAGGAGCTGCAGCGCCTGCTCAAGGCGGGCTGCCATGTGGCGCCTCAAGAGCCGGGCAGCCCCGGGCCGGCAGCCAGCCCACGCAGCGGCGGCGGCGTGCTGCGCCTCTGGCCAGGTGGGTGCACAGGAGGGGTGGCAAAGAAGGAATGCGGGCTGAAGCGGGCCGGCCAGCGTATACTCACGCCTTGCAAACAAGCACGCAGTCGGCTCAATTTGACTGCATGCACAAGGCGGCCCTGCTCTACAACGCAGGCGGCCTCACGCTTAGCCGGTCGATCGGCGACTTTGGCGTCGGCGAGGCGGTGCTGCCGCTGCCGCACATAAAGCAGGTGAGCTGGCCAGCATACAAAGGTGCTGCTGGGCCTCAGCAGTTGGCTATTGACGGCTTCATGGCTGGCCGGGCAGCAGCGCTGAAGCCCTTGAAATCTCTTCATCACACACCGCCGCTTGCCCACCCTCCTGCTGCCCTGTTGTCCCCGCCTGCAGGTGCTGCTGCCGCCCAGCGGCGGCCGCCTCGTGCTGGCCAGCGACGGCGTGTGGAGCCAGGCGGGCGATCGCCTGCTGCACAGCCTGCGCAGAGCGCCCATCCGCTCAGCCGCCATGGAGGTGGTTCGAGTGGCTGCTGCTGGCAGTGGGAGCGGCGTGGATGCCAGTGCGGTGGTTGTTGATGTGCTGGATCCCGGAGACACCTGGCAGGCGATGCTGCAGCGGCAGCACGGCGCATCAGAAGCGGAGGCAGCCAGGCCAAAGGCTGCTGCGCCTGGCCAGCGCACGCTGGGCCTGCTGCGCAAGCTCAGCCTGGGCAGGTGCGCACGGAGGCTGGGATGCTGTGGCCACCAGCGCATGGGGTGGCCTGCTTTGGACTTGTGGCCTGCATTTGCTTGCAGCGCACAGCACATGTGACGTGCTGATTCGAAGAGCCTAAATGCACTGACAAGCGGTTGTGTATACACCCCACCCCCCCTGCAGGTCGCGGCAAGGGCTGGGTGGACCGGCCGAAGGAGCAGCGGTGCTTGCTCAGCTGGACGGGCTGGTGCAGGCTGAGCTGCTGGCCGACTTTGACACCGCGGCGCTGGCGGGCCTGCTGCAGAGCGGCAGCACGCCGCAGACGCCTGTGCGCCAAGGCAGCGCCAGCAGCAGCAGCAGCGCCAGTAACCTCACCAGCGCCTTTTGGGCGCTCGGCAGCAGCAGCTTCAATTCCAGCCGCAGTGGCAGCAGCAGCCCTGTACTGGAGGATGGGCTGCTGCTGAGGGAGAGGGAGGGCTGCCGGCTGGGGCCCGCCTGGTGGGACGATGCGATGGGCCAGCTGGCGCACCACATGATGGTGAGCCGCTGCCTGGTTGTTTGTTTGTGTTGCAGGCTGGCTGTTTGTTTGTGTTGCGCCTGCATTGCATGCGACGTTTGGTGCAGTTTGGAGCTGCTGCCATGCTAGCCCGCACGCCGGCCAGCCTGCCAGGGCAAACTTGCACTGCGACTGCATCTACGTGTGCACAGCAACCTGAGATGTCTCTTGCACCACTTCCCACACACGCAGGCCGACGCGCGAGCGCTGTGGTCTGCCAAATCACGCAGCAGGCTTCGCAGCGTGCCGGTGACGCCCACGGTAGCAGAAGCGCAGCAGCCGCTGAAGCAGCGGGGCGGGCAAGCCCAGGGCCTGTCGTGGCTGCAGGCAGCCGTGGCAGCAGCCATGGCGACTTCCAACTGAGCATGTGACCAGCATTAGTTCCTTTGTAGCACTGCCTACTTTCTGTGGTTGTGACTTTCCCGGGTTGAGTTTTGAGCACCTCAATTTTTTACCTTTGATTGCGTGTTTTGAGTTCTGCCGCCTGGCTTCTGAGCGCCCAAGCGTTGTGTACCACCGCAAAACATGCCTGTGAATGTCCCCATTGACCCCGCCTGCATAGAGCCACCATTTTCTCCTGTTCCTCTGAGCCAAAGTCTCCCCCTGCCATCCCCAATGTGGTGGCTAACTTGCTTGACCACAGCGTCCCGAGAAATAAAAGGTGACAGATTGAGCAAGTGATGAACGGAGTGCCGCAATGTAACCAATAACCGCGTGTCAGGAAAAACACGGTTGCAGGAGAGCCCACAATTGCGCTGCCGTCGCTGCGCACGGGTGCAGTTGCACAGCGCCATGCGCCTCAGGAATAATCAGTGCCACCTCAGCTTGCGCGTGTGAAGTTGGCGGGTGCCAGGGCGGCCTCCAGCCTGTCCAGCGCCTTGGTCAGCGTCTCCATGGAGGCGGCGTAGCTGATGCGGATGCAGGTGGGCGCGCCAAACGCGTCGCCCGGCACCAGCGCCACGTTGGCCTTCTCAATGAGGTACCTGGGGCAGGTGCAGTGTGGGGTCGGGCAACCAGTGAGGATGGGCATCCAGTGCTGTGGTATGGGCACGGGTGTGCATGCTGGGCTGGTGAGGAAGAGAGCCGTTTTCCTCGCTGGAGGCCAACATTAAGCGCGATCTGCAACAGGCCAGCCCCTGCACTGCCTGCCCAGCGCTGGGCCCAATGCTGTCCCAACACGCTCACCGGCACAGCGTGTCAACGTCGGGCACGGGCCCAAAGCCCTTGGCCTCAACGCCGGGACCCGCAAATGCAGACACCTGCTTAATGAAAGGGCGGGGCAGGTTCAGCAGGTGAGCATGCTAGCAGGGCAGGCATGCCGCCAAGCTGAGCGCGCCACACATCAGCAGAATCTCAGGTTCAACTAGCTGCCCACGCAACTGTGTAGGGTGGCAGAGAGGTCTGCACAAAGCAACCTGTTCGACACGCAGTGCAGTGCCGCCGTAGCCACACTAGCAACATGCAACCATCCTGGCTTGCCTCAGGCATGACATAGAAGGCGCCCTGAGGCGCATCCAGCTGCACGCCCGGCATCTGCTGCAGCCGCTGCGTCACATAGTCCTGTAAAGTGAGGGCGTGAGGGCATCGAAGTGCCAGGAAAGTGAGTTGAGGATTAGTGTGGTCCCAGGGCTGTTGCAGGCCTGCAGCAAAAGCAGAAGGGAGATGCTGCCGAGCAACCGAGCAGCCACGCCAACAGCCAAGCTGCAAGCAGCCTATGCACAAGCCCTGCTATGCCAGTGACACACCACAGCCCCCCGCGCCTCACCCGCCGCTGCTCAAAGGCCGCAATCATCTGCTGCACCAGCGGGCCGCCGCCGGGCCCCAGCTCCAGCGCAGTCACCGCCGCGTGCTGCGCAATGCTGCTGGCGCCGCTGGTGCTCTGGCTCTGGATCACTGCCGCCGCCTTGGCAAAGTGCCGCGGCGCCGCCAGGTAGCCCAGCCGCCAGCCGGTCATGGCGTAGGCCTTGCTGAAGCCATTCACTGCGCGCAAAGGCAGAGGGAGGTTGCAGGTGAGGGCCGCAGCTTGCGTTGTGCACTGCAGTTGCACAGTGAGCTAAGACAAGCTGAGGCAGAAGACATAATGCCCCAACCATGCTGCCGTTTGCCATGGACTTCCCAGCCATTCTGCAGCCCAGAGCCGTCCCCAGCGCCGCACCCGTGAGCGTGCGGTCCCACATGCCGGGCAGCGCGCCAAAGGAGTGGTGCTGGGCGGGTGGGTACACAATGTACTCGTAGATCTCGTCGCTCAGCACCTGAAGAGGGCAGGGCAGGGAAGCTGATGCACTGCTAGAGCCTTCGCCATGGGGTGTGCGCGGAGCAGGGCGGCAACGCATGCAGCCTAGCAAGCCCATGGGCCTGCTGCGCGTGTTGAGCACCGCCTGCACTCTGGCCATTGCAAAAGCGCCGGGAACGCACCAGCAGGCGTGGGTGCTCCGCCACAACAGCCGCCAGCGCCTCCAGCTCCTCCCTGCAACACCGGCCAGCCAAGGGCGGAGGTGGCAGCAATGCAGGGCGGCACGCAGGGCAGGTGCAGCGCAGCCCCAGGCAGCAGCAGCGGCAGTGCAGCAGCTGATGGATAAACCTGCATGACATGCACGCCCAGCATGCCCCATTCCATCCCCAGCCCATCAGCCCTCACTTGGTGTACACGGCGCCGGTTGGGTTGGAGGGCGTGCAGAGGATGAGGAGGCGGGAGCGTGGCGTGATCGCCGCCCGCAGCTTCTGGGGTGTGAGGCGGAAGCCCTCGGCAGGGGTGGCCTCCACGATGACCGGCTCAGCACCGGCCAGGCGAGCCATTTCAGGGTAGGACACCCAGTAGGGCGCAGGGATGATGACCTGACAGCCAGAAGGGTGGCAGCGGGACGGGAGGGGTGAGCTGCCTTGCTGGCTGGGACGGCGAGCAGTGCGGAATGGATGGATGCTCAGCGGGTTGCAGCGCAACCACGGCAATCACAATGCTGCGATGTCGGCGCCGCTGCACTGCACTGCTTCTAGCGGCAGCGCAAGCATCCTGGAAATCCAGCATCATTAGCCAGCAGCCATGAATGCAGGCAGACAGCAGCCCCACTGCACCTCGTCGCCAGGCGAGCAGACCGCCAGCAGTCCTTGCCAGATGCACTGCTTGGCGCCATTGCTAACCACAATCTCGTCTGGGCTGTACGTCAGCCCGTTCTCCTGCTGCAGCTTGGCACAGATGGCCTGTGGGGCAGGGCAGTGATGTGGGGTTTCAGGTTTGTCAAGCGTTGTTGCAGAGAGTGTGGGCAACGGGCCCACTTCCATTGTGGCAGCTTGCCGGTGCGCACTGCAGCAGTTGCGGCCGCAGGGGCAGGGCTAGTGCTGCCGGTGTGCATGCACAGCCGGCACCCCTTGCTGCAGCCCACCTTGCGCAGGGCGGAGGTGCCTGTGTTCGGTGTGTAGCGCGTGTAGCCCTGACGCAGCGCCTCAACGCCTGCCTCCACAATCGGCGCCGGCGTGTCAAACTGCAGGCAGCAGCGCATGCATGGCATTGGGAGTGGATTGATCACGGCAACACTGATGGAGAGCACGGTACAAATAGGGCTGCTGGCAGGCGACGGCAGCCGCTGCTGCACTGCACTCCATTCCTGCACTGACTGCCAACATGCCGCTGCACGCTGCTGCAGCGCAAGAGCAGTCCAAAATCCAAGAGGCGCTGCCCATGTACAGCCAGGGGCGCTCGGCAGTGCGTCTCACATCGGGCTCGCCGGCAGCCAGCCCAATGATGTCTGCCCCCTCCTCCTTCAGCTTGGTGGCCAGGTCTGTCAGCGCCATGGTCTTGGAGGGCTTGAGCGACGCCACCCGCGGGTTGAGCGTTGTGTCCACTTGCGTTGCTGCCATGGCGGCGCAGGGCGCGGCTGCGGGAGGGCAGGCGGCGGTGGCGTGAGCGGCGGCGGCGGCAGGGTGGCGGGCAATCGGGATTGCAGCGGCACAACGCAGGGGAACTACACAACATCCACGCTTGCCTGCACCCGCCCGCGGCGTCCTGCGTGGGAGCTGACGGCCGACCGGCTGGGCGCCCACCGCTGCAGCGCGCATTGTGGGCCGGAGCGGCACGCTTGGAGTGAATGGACTCCAGCACAGCGCAAAGGAGGGTCGGGCGAAGCGACCGACCACTTGATGGGGCACCGCCGCCCGGCTGGAGGCAGCGGCGCCGCCAGCGCAGATGGCGCCAAGCATGCCGGCAACCAAGCTTGGGGCTCATGTGGGGCTGTCTGCAACAGGCCCTTAGGGTTGTTTGAAACGTTACGAATGCCAGCGGTATGGCATTTTGGCCACATTGCTGCCGTGCTGCTGCCCACATTCGAGTGCAAGCTGGGCAAGCCACCGATCCTGCAGTCGTGATTGGCCCTGCGTGGCAGCATTTGCTGCCAGTGCTGGATTGAGGTGGATCCTCCAGCCACTGCAGCGATGCCATTCTATAGACAACTATACACAAATGGTCCTGCCATGCGACCGTGCCCGCAGGGCCGGCTGGAGGATGCAGTGGCAGCCGCTGCGCTCGCTCCTACCGGCAGCCGTGCTTGAATGAGCATCCGTGACTGACTCCGTGACTGATCGACGCATGGTCGCATGCGGGAAGCAGCTGTGCCCCATGCTACATGCTTGAAGTTGGCCACTGCTTGAGATGATGCGGGAGACCAGGAAGTCCGTGCTAATGCAGTGCGAATGGCCTGTAGCTGTGCTGGCAGGCGTTGGACCAGCAATGCTGACTGTAGAGCCATAGAGTGGTGGCTGCAAACTACACAGTGGTAGCTGCAAACTACACAGCAAGACACAGCAAAATGGCTTCACCCGGGATCGAACCAGGGACCTTATGATCTTCAGTCATACGCTCTCCCAACTGAGCTATAAAGCCTAGGGAAGGTCGTTCACTCCTCGCAGCAACGAGGCCGGATGGCAACGGTGAAGGTTCGGCTGATTTGCATTTTCCTAACCAAGGCATTACTGCCAGATTGTGTCTCCTCGTCTCCTGTCGCCTTTTTCGCTTCTCTCGTTTGTTCATCCTTCCTTACTGCAGCCCCCCGCCGCCTGCGGCCCCGCCGCGCCCTCAGCGCCCCTCTGGGGCCCCCTCCAGGCAACACCCGCTTAGGCAACGGACGAGCGAGCGGCCGGCTTACACGGGGCGGGGCGGCCCCTCGCGCACCTGGCGCGGGCCCCTCAGCGTGGCAGCTAGCGGCATGGTTGTGGCTGCAAGCGGCGGGGGACGGCGGTTGAGGCAGCGATGGCAGCCCCACGGGCCCTGCTGGCCC
>JADXDR010000197.1:27366-57379 GCA_025026875.1 Chlorella ohadii
GGGCAGGCTGCGCTGTTTGTACGGTGGCGCCGGTGCCTGGTCGCCGGCTGCCCCAGGTCTACCCCACTTGCGGCCCCGCCGCCTCCCCATCTTCTYCCCCAGCCGCTGGCTSGGCAAGCATGTTACCAGGCGCCCGCCGCTCTCCTCCCCCCCTCTGCGCCCGACCCCAGCCTCGCTGTGATTCAACCCCACATGCCTTTCCCAGCCAGATGGTTTGCAYCGCCTTTCGGGGCAGCAGAGCTAGTGGATTCATTGTTCCAATGTWTCCCCAGCCCGTTAACGGGCATCGCCTCTGTAAGCACACACACACACACACGCCTTTTTCCTGTGCCAGCCCTCCAGACCGCTCTGTTCGTGCACCCTCCATGCAGCGTCCACCACAAAACTGCCTGTTAATTCGGCAAAATTGAAAACACGCCCAAACAAAGTCAGTCGGTCGGGTTGGGTATCRACGTGCATGTGGCATCAGCGCYCGAGACGAGCGCRGGAGAAAAGAGGGTACAGTCAAAGCAGCGAAAGCGCTGGCAGCAAGGGCACTGCCACAGTCGGCGTAAAGACGGATTGTACATGCGATGTAGTTGCTGCCTACGGAGCGCTTAACCTATGCACCGCCTACCTACACAGCACACAGTGCTGCACKGGCTGGCTGGGGCTGGTAAAGGGACAATACAGGGCGGTCTGGGGCGTCTTGCACAGGAACCTGAGCTGTGCAGTGACCAAAACAAGTTCCTCGAAAAACATGCATATCAGTCGGCCCTCAGGTTGATCATGGCCAACCCACCCGCCACCTGGTGCCCCNGCAGGCGTGGCAGGGTAGGCGGCCGCCAGGGGCTCCTCGGCAAACCGCCCCAGCGGCTGCAGCACCACATCTGACGCTATCTGCACACCAGGGGAGCGTTGAAACAGATTGATGAAGGTGGGCAGGCTGCGCAGTGGGCTGGCAGGAGAGTGCTGCCTGCAAGCCTTGAGCTGGGCAGGTTCGTGCTTGTGACGTGACGGCAAGTGGTTCAGCCGGCGGCCTAGGCATTAAGCTGCCCAAGCGGCAAGGCTGGTGACAGCATGTTCAACAAGTTGCTTAGGCTTCCCGATGCCGTTGGGCAAGCCTCCTGCCGATGTACAGGGCTCTTGTGCTGATCTTGACTGTTGGCCTGTTCACTTGGACGCCAGGGCTGCTATACTCTCCTGCGTCGCTGGCAGACATGCTGCCAATCAAACGGTGCAGAGTGGTTATGCTCATGGTGCCCTGTGTGCTCCGTGACCTACATGTACCATCCCCTTGCAACAGCTTGCAGTAGAACTGGTCCAATTTTGTTGCAAAGCAGCAGACTTGGGGCTCTGTCCAGCCCAGCAAGCCCTCCTGGCCGTGCATCAGAGATGCACTGTTTGTGTGTCGGAACATCCAGTTGTCTGCTTGATGTGATGATGTTAGACAGCGCTGCATCAAGCCTGCAGTTGTTCATGCATGCGTGCGGCGCCGCCGCTGGGCGCCACCTCGCAGCGGCGGCGGGCTGGCGCTGCCTGCAAGCCGCCCAGCCCCTGGCCCGCTGTCTGACATTCATCATTACTTGATTGCCGACACTCCCATCAAGCACGATGCCCAAGCGCAGGCAGCAGGCGCCGCCCAGCAGCGAGAGCGAGGAGCCGGAGGCCTCTGGGTCGGAGCCCGCCGCCTCAGATAGCTCCTCGGACGATGGGGATGAGTTTCCAAGCGGCGCCGACGACAGCAGCAGCGAGAGCAGCGACGACGAGGCGGGGGAGGCCTTTGAGCAGATAGACGTGGACTTTGGGTTCTTCTGCCCCCAGGAGAAGGACTTTCAGGGCCTGCGCACGCTGCTGCAGGGCTACCTGGACGGCCAGCAGTGGGCCTGCTCGGAGCTGGCCGATGCCATCATCCGGCAGGCACGCAGGGGCTCCGCCGCTATGCTCTGCCCTGCTGGACTGGATGCCAGTGTCGAGAGCTGCCTGGGGGATCCGGGGGAGGGCCGCATGCATGTGCCCAGCGGCCGCCGCCAGCCGCCGCCGCCAGCCGCCTGCCGCCTGCCGGCCGTGCGCTTCACAGCTCTTGCTGCCCTCTGCCTGCCTGCCATGCAGGGAGACAGCGTGGGTGTGGGCAGCGTGATCAAGTGCGGCGAGGAAGATGACCCCATTGGCGTGTCAACGGTGCTGCCCCTCAGCAGCCATAGCAGCGCCAAGCCGCTGCAGGAGCTGCGCACATTCCTGCTGGCGGCCGCCGGCGACTGCAGGCAGCGGCTGGAAAAGGTGGGCAGCCGCTGGCTGGGAAATCCATTGCGGCGGGCTGTGGAGTACATGCCTGCTGGCAACTGCCTGGCATGCTCTGGTCGCTGCCCATGCTGGCACCTCCCTTCCCTCAGCTGTGTGCCGCCAACCTTGCGCCCTTGCTGCCCTGCCTCAGGCCTGGGAGGCGCCCGGCACAGGCCTCGTCATCAACGAGCGGCTGGTCAACTGCCCGCCCGAGCTGGCAGAGCCCCTACAGGTGCTCAAGCTGGGTGCCACTGGTTGCAATGGATGCAATGGGATGCCACTGGTTGTTGTTGCAACGCCTCGCCAAGTGGCACAGCTCTGCAGCCCCTGCTGCAAACTGTGGAACGCAGCCCAAGCGCCTGCCGCCGCGCAACTGCTGCCAACGTTACTGCGTGGCTGTTTGGAGCCTGTGCAGCGAAACACTAGGGTGCGGCAGTGCTACTGCTGCGTCTGCTGCGCCCCTCGGTGTCACCCCAGGAACCGCCCTGTTTCACTGCTCATTGCAGGAGAGCCTGTACAGCGAGGTTGCGGAGGCAGCGGAGGATGAGGAGCTGCCAAAGGTGGGCGCTGCGCTGTGGGCTCTGCATGGGCGCTGTTGTGGCAGTGCTGTGTGCTGTGTGGTCGCATGGCTTCAGAGCTGCTGCGTGCAAGGGGCAAGGTGCCTGTGCTGTGGTGTGGCATGGCTTCATAGCTGCTGCGTGCAAGGGACGAGTGCCGCTGGTGTTCAGCAGCGGCAGCAGTCCGCGTTTTGGCACGGGCTGTGATGCCAGTGCATGCCGTGCAAGTGAGGATGTGCAAAACACCAGCCTGCTGTCACGCGTTCACCCGCGCTGCTGCGCCGCCTGCTGTCCCCTCTGCCGCGCAGGCTGAGCGCGAGCAGTTCAAGCTGAAGCAGTTCCTCATGGTGGTGCGAGCCTACTCAGACCCCTCGCAGCAGGCAGATGCAGCGGGCGGCAGCGGCAGCAAGCAGCAGCAGCAGCAGGGCAAAAAGNAGAAGCAGAAAGGGGCGGCGGCGGCGGCGAGCAGCGGCGTGGTGCACTTCTTGCCGGAAGCCGAGTGCTACCAGGCGGCCGCAGACTGGTCCTTCACCTTCCCGGCCGCCGACCGGCTGGTGGGCAAAGATGAGCTGCAGCCCTGCCGCTGCGTCATGCTGGTCAGTGCGGCAGGCGTGGCCGCGGCCCGCAAGCAGCTGGCGGCGCTGATGAAGGCGGCTGGCCAGTAGCGGACGCATGCCGGGGGCAGCTTATTGCAGTGGCCTGCTGCTTGCGCATGTGCACACTGCCATGGTAGCGTGCTGCTGGTAACGTTTCGGACAGTCACCGTCACAGCAGGGTAATGGGCAGCACAGTGCATGTCAACATGGCCTTCAGAGCAGCAGCAGCAGCAGCAAGCGGTTGTGATGCCAGGCAGGCTGCCGCTCTGCTGCCGCTGCCGCTGCTGTCAGCTGGGCGCGGTTTCTGGAGTGGCTAGCTGTATGTGGTCCACCAGCTGGAAGCTGCCGGGCTCGTTGGGGCCGCTGCCAGGCCGCTTCTGGATCACGCCGCTGTGCACGCTGAAGCAGCCGCGCTCCAGGTCCCGCACGTAGCTGCAACAGGGGGCGGTGGGAAGCAAGGAAGCTAGGTGTCTGTTCACATGTGCTGCTTGCGTCAGGGAAGCAAGGCAGGTGCGGCCACTGCCTACATACAGCGCACAGTGGGGAGCTGCATGGAGGCTCTGAAGCAGCTGCTGCGCACCTCGCATGCCGGCGGCCCAACAGCACGGAGTGAAGCAGGCTTCAAGGCTGGCCGTGCAGCAACGCCGCCATGCTCCTCCCGCCGGCCACAGCCACCAAAGTGCCAGCAAGTAGGCCCCCACTCACTGCTTCAGCGCAATAGACACGGAGGAGAAGGCCAGGCTGTCCCAAGGAATGTCCTCCGGCCGGAACAGGGCAGCCTCCAGCGACTCAGGCTCCCGCGCCGCAAAGGTGAAGGGCGGCGCCAGGCGGGCGCGGAACAGCAGGTAGATCTGTGGGGGCGGGGTGGCGAGGGGTGCAGTGCAGGCTGATGAAAGGGGGCTTGCGGCTGGGAGGACGGTCAGGCATGGATCAGCAGGTAGATCTGTGGCAGGGGCAGGGGACAAGGGCGGGCGAGTGTGCAGTGCAGGCTGCGAGGAGAAGTGAATGACCGCTGAGGTGGCGTGGACGGCGGCCACGCATGAAGCAGCACGCTGGCCTGCGGCGCAGCACCACATGCACCACACACCACAGCCTACACGCCGCAAGCAAGCACCTGAGAGATTTGGGGGATGTCAAACATGACGTAAGGTGCATCGATGTGCACTCGGGCCCCCGCCTCCTCCAGCGTCTCCCGCGCTGCACCTGCTGCTGAGGACTCGCCGCATTCTAGGTAGCCTGTGGGAGGAGGAGGTGGGTCATACTGCACTAAATCCTCTGTGGTTGCGAAGCCAGCTGCATGCCTGCCTGGCTGCTGAGCACTGCTCGCAGGCAGGCAGTGCATCTGCACGCGCATCTGCACCGCCCCTTTGCCATGCATGCCCCGTCAGCCAGGCTCACCAACCAGCGCCTCAGCCAAGCCAGCAGGCAAGCAGCAGCCACCAGCCAGCCCCCACCTGCCGGCACGGTCCAGAGGCCGCGCTGCGGCTCGATGCCGCGGCGGCACAGCAGGATGCGCCCCTCGTGCTGCACAATGGTGCCCACCACCATGCGCGGGTTTTGATAGTCCACGTACTGGCACTGCGGCGCAGTTTTGGGCGCACAGATGTAGCAGTCAATCGGCTGGCAGCCATGCCATGGCTTCCAGGAAGTTGACATCAAACCAGCGCTGCCCCAGCGATGCGCAGGGCGGTCGGCAGGCAGGCTGGCAGGCACTGCCCTGATCCCCACCAACTTTGGCAGACGTGCCTGCGTGCACACGTGCCGCCAGATGCCGTCTGGAAGCGTCAGCTCCAGCGCCCCGCCGCACATCCTGCAAAACTTGAACTGCTGCTTCGGCTTGGGCGGCGGCTCAGCCCCTGCCGGCTCGCCCTCACCCGCTGCTGCCGCCGGCAGCCGGTGTTGCCGCCGCTGTTGCTGCTGCTGCAGGTGCTGCTCCTGTTGGTGCTGCATTGCACTCCGTCTTGTGCTTGCCGACCAGAAGCTGCGGGCTGCCGCAGGCTGCAGCAGCACGCGGGCCGCCGACGCCCTGCAGGCGGCAGGAACAAGCGGGCGGCGGTGGGTACGAATGACAGCAGTGATGGGGCTGCAGCGCTGGGCATCGCAATCAATGCACCGTCCCACGCACCTGATCATGCCAGGCGGCCGTGGGAGGGACCTGTGAGGGTGGGCGCCAAGCAAAGTTGCGTTTCGGGCCACCGATTGTGTCGTTGCTGCGCTGCTTGGAATGGTGTTGACGCCAATTGGCCATCCAACGTGCGCAGCGCCCTGCAGGAAGTCCCTTCTTCCGCATTGGACATGGCAGCCAAATGCGCTACCGGGAGGCCCCATTTGGGCGGTGCAGCTATCGTGGAGGGCTCCGTCACACTGTCTGTAGCTTTTGCAGGTCAGGTAGCGGCTTGCCGCAGTCAGCTCGCGCGTAGCCAGCGGTCTTCTGCGCGCTGCAGTCTCGGCGACTGACGCCGATCATCGAGAACTACAGCACTGCACTGCATCATGCATCAGATAGCCTGCCTGCTGGCGGCCCTGCTGCTAGTGGCGGGGCACGGAGCCACAGCCCTCCAGCAGGCTCCTAGCGCTGCAGAGGCGGCGAGCCTGCGCCCTGCGATCGATCTGGAGGTGAGCCGAGCGGCGAGACTGCCGCCAGGGCGCTCCCTGCTGCTTGGGGAAGGCGGCAGCGGCGGGAACGAGGGCATCGCTGAACCGACCCTGGCCCGGCTTCCCATCTTCCTGTGACTGCCCACCAACGCTCTTGCAGCGCCACCACCGCGGAGCGGAAATCCGCTCGCTTCCAGGCTACGCCGGCAAGCAGCTCCCTTCGCGCCACTTTGGCGGCTACATCACGGTCCGTTGCATTGTGGCTGCCGCCACATGTGCTGTTGCTGCCAAGTGCGAGCCAGTGCCGTGCCGTCACTGCTCCACAATGCCTGCTGCTGTGCTTTGCAGGTCGATGAGGAGCGGGGGCGGCACCTCTACTACTACTTTGTGCACAGCCGCCGCAGCCCCTCCACAGCCCCCGTGCTGCTCTGGCTCAATGGCGGCCCCGGCTGCTCCAGCTTTGATGGCAAGCACTGGGAAGGGAGTGGGCCACACTTGGTGTGCCTGCCGACGCAGTGGTTTGCCTGCGGAGCCGACACTCATGGTATTGTCCTGACCTGCAGGCTTTGTGTACGAACATGGACCATTCACCATGAGCTTCAAGGGAGGCAAGGATGCAACGGGGCGCGTGCGGCAGGTACGGCAGCTGCAGCTGTGCGTTCAGCCCCTGCCAGCACATCAGTTACAGACAGCCTGCTGTGCTGCCGCTCAGCGCACCATGCGGTGCCCCAAGCAGGCTGCTGCTGCGCTTGCCTGGCAAGCATGCCTGCAACCAGCAGCGGCACCACAACTTCAGGCCCTGCCCCTCACATGCAAAGCAGGAGCTTGAGCTGAGCGACAACCCTCATAGCTGGAGCGAGGTGGCCAATGTGCTGTATGTGGACTCGCCCGCAGGAGTGGGCTTGAGCTACGCAGGCGCGTGCTCCCTGGTTTGGTGGTGGGTGTGGATTGGTTGCGGGGTTGCGTGGCTCAGCCATGAGGGTTGGTGTAAGTGCATGCTGGCTGTGGGCTGCGTGCCTGTGGCAGTTGGGCCGCAGGCATGCTTTCAAGCCGACCGCTGGCGCTGCATGAGGCGTGATGCGGTACTCCTGTCTGATCTTGCAGAGACGGCAGAGGACCGGGACACCAACGACACGCAGACTGCAGCAGACATGAACACGTTCCTGCGCCGCTGGTTTGCAAAGTTTTTGGAGTTCCAGGTGAAATCTCAGAGGAAAACAGGCGGGGTTGGCTGCATCAAAGCCGTTACTGTGGTGCGTGCTAGCGGCCAGCTACCTGCAACCTTGACTCCTGGCGGCATTTCTGTGCTGGTGGCTCCCAGGCGCGCGGTTGATGCCGCCTCCACTGATGCCCTTACCCAACCCACACTGGAATCCTCTGCAGGGCAACGACTTCTTCATCTCTGGAGAAAGCTTTGCGGGCGTGTACGTGCCGCTCATCTCCAAAGTGAGAGCCTGCTTGCCATCGCTGTACAGCATGCGCTGCCTGCGTGCCGAGCATGCCTGTTGCGACGCAAACCCGCAGAGCAGAGCTGTGCCTGTGCTGCTGTGCTGCCCTAGCTGCACATTCACCCGCTCCCCAACTGCCTGGCTCCCTCCACCCTCCAATCCTCTTGCCAGGCGGTGCTGGACGGCAATGACGCCGGGCAGGAGCCGCACCTGCGCCTGCGCGGCTATCTGGTGGGCAATGGAGTGACCGACCCACGCTTTGATGGCGACGCGCTGGTGCCCTTTGCCTATGGCAAGAGCCTGATCAGGTGTGGGCTGGCTGGGCGGTAGAGCTGCGGCCTTTGCCGGTGCAGTGGCTGTAGACGGCACGTGGTTGGCCTGCTGATTGTGCGCTCGCAGTGCCATGCTTGACTGTGAGCTGCGCCTGCGCGCAGCCAGCTGGCCTAGTGCAGCGCTGGTCTTTGCACTCAACATCCTTTGCCTCTCACCACCGCAGCCGCGAGCTGTATGAGCACACGGCCAGCGTGTGCGGCGGCGTGTACTGGAATGCAACCGAGGGCTCGCCCTGCGACCGTGCCCTGGGGCGCGTGTGGCATGCAGGNTTGGCGTTTGGGTCTCTGGGCATGCTTGGCGTTCTCGTGATGGGGTCTCAGCAGGATTGNTGGGCTTGCTTGCTTGCCAGCTGTTGCANCTCCCTCGGCTCACGGAATTGTGTGCCTCTACCNTCTTTTCCTGCTGCAGTGGCGGGCCTGAACATCTATGATGTGCTGGAGTCGTGCTTCCATGGGCACAACCCATACACTGCTGGAGAGCAGCCCAGCGCCGCGGCCAGCCCCATGCTGCAGCGTGCATCCCTGGCGGAGGCCGTGGCGTCGCACCGCCAGTGGCCGCTGTTGGGTGCTGCGCAGCCGGGGCCGGTGCCTGGGCTGGCAGATGTGCTGGGCACGCTGGCCCACACGCCGCCCTGCCTGGACAGCCGGTGGGTCTGGGAGTGGTGGGGCTTTGGGTGGGGCGGATCTGCTGCTTGCCGCTTTCTTCCGGGGCTGGTCTTCGAACTTTGTAGTCAGAGCAGCAACCGACGACAGTGTATGTTCCCTTGACAAGTGGCATGGCTGCGCTCATGTGCCGCAGGGAGATGTGGGCGTTCCTGAACGACGATGCCGTGCGAGCGGCCATTCACGCGGAGCCCATCAGCAAGATTGGGGCATTTGATGAATGTGAGCCACATTAGCACTCATACTTAACTCGTTCTTGCTCAAGGCTCACATTTAGAGTGCACCCTGCTGGCCAGCTGGCCTGGTGGTTCATCCGCCCCTCCTCCCTTGCCTGCTGCAGGCACCAACGGCCAGCGCATCCACTACACCCACAACGTGCCCTCCATGCTGCCCATCCACCGCGACCTCATCAGCAGGGGTGCGCCTGCCCACATGCAGCCGGCTTGGGTTGTGTTGCCAGCTGCGGCAAAGCAGCCCCTCCCCACCCAACAGCCTCTACTGATCTGCCCCAACGCCAGCATGTGCCGAGACTCCCCAATCTACCATCCCAGCGCCACTCTTCCTCCCTGCTTCACTGATGCGCGCCTGCAGGCCTGCACGGCCTCATCTTCAGCGGGGACCATGACATGGCGGTGCCACACACCGGCAGCGAGGCATGGACCGCCTGGATGGTGCGCACCGCTGGACTGACACTTGCCTGTGCTGGCTGACATGGGCATGCATTGATGCGGCAGCTGCACTGCTGCTGGCTGCGCTCGTTGTGTCAGCAGCATGCATTGCAGTGGGGCGGAGTTTCTGCCAACGCAGATGATTCGCCCGGCTTGCCTGCCCAAACAAACAAACACCCCGCCTGCTGGGTGCAGGGCAGCGCGCTTGGGGTGGAGCGACCATGGGCGCCCTGGCACACCGCCGACCACCAGGCACGCGCATGCTTTGTAGCTGCAGCCGTTGCTGATGCTGGCACTCATGCTGCTCCCCACCGGTTGCTGCTGCCGTTGCCGCTGCTGCTGCTTATGCACTCCAGCATGCATGCGGCTGGCCAAATCTTGTGCGAGCACAGCTAGCCTAAACCCTACAACTCATACGGCCCTCAAAACGACTTCCAGACCAAGGCTAGCCATCCACAGCTGAGCGTAACTGAATGTTGCTCCCATCCTGCTTGCCTGCAGGTGGCGGGCTACGCTGTGCACTACAACGGGCTAGTGTACGCCACAGTGCGAGGCGCTGGGCATATGGTGCCTCAGACCAAGCCCTCCGAGGCACTGGCCATGCTGGAGCGCTTCCTGACGGCCTTCCGACTGTGATGACATGACATTGCGGCGGCGGCACCGGGCACATGCGCCCTGCGCAGGCCCGCCGGGTGCAAACCCCAGGCCCCAAGCCTCCATTGCCTTTTGCCTGAGCTCCCCTGGTTGCGGCCTGGCCATGTAATGCCCTGATACTGCATATGGCTGCATGTGGATTGCTAATTAGTCAAGGCGGCCGTTGACCAGGCAGGCGCAGCGCGGCGCGTCGCGCGCGCCGCTGGGTTATGAGGCGGCGGGTTTGCCGCATTGCTGACACTGCCGGCGTGCTTCTACTGCTCCTGGCCTGTCCTCGCGGGTGTGCAGCGCCGCACTCAAAACCTCTCGAAGCCTGCTGTGTAGACTGGTGCAGGAGCCCGGTGCAGGCTGTGATCTGCGCTTGTGACATCTAGCAGCAGCATGGCGACCGCCAGCCTGAACGTCAGGCCTCGGCCTGTAGGTGCTTCGACCGCTCGCACGCCCCAGCGCCTGCTGGTGTCTGCAGTCGCGACGGGCNTAGTGGCGCCGCCGCCTCAGCCCAGGACGCGCGCCCCAGGCCTGCTAGACCGAGTGCTKGGCGGCGGCGGCACCACACCCACCGACTCCGACGCCCGCCAGCGGCGGGTCGCCGAGCCSCMGCGCACCGGCACGCAGCTGCTGCCGTGGTTCAGCAAGCCAGCGCAGACGCCAGAGGCGCCGGTGGAGCTGCGGGAGACGGCGCGGCAGCCCATCCTTTCGTTTGCCGGCGGCGGTGAGTACGGCGCCGGCGTGTTGGGTGGTGGTTGCGCCCCCGCCCGCGAACGGGGCAACCGTGGGAGGGGTAGAGTAGGAGGCTGCAGGCGTGTGAGGTAGTGTAAATTTGTGCATGTAGTGTAGCAACTGGTCTGCAGCAGCTGCAGCCCTCTGCTGCAGCAGCAGAAGGCAGCGCCGCAGGACCGACGAGCGCCCGCGGCGCACCCGGCGTGCCGCCGCCACCCCGGCTTCCCTCCCACCCCTACCCTCTTCACACCCCTCGCTTCCTGCAGGCATCTTCTTCTGGTGGGAGCTGGGCGTGCTGCGCTACCTGCACCGCAACTTTGACCTGCGCGGGGTGCAGATGGTGGGCGCTAGCGCCGGAGGCCTCATCTGCGCCCTGGCCGCCTGCGGCGTCGACGAGGACAAGGCGGTGAGTGCAGGATGCTGGAGGGTGCTCATAGTGCTGCTTGCTGCAGCGGAAGTGCTGCAGTGGAGCCATGGGGATGCTGCAGCTGTGTGCGCCTTGCGCCTTCACCCGCAGTAGAGCAGCGGTTGTGACTGTTAGCATGTGTGCCTGGGAGGCTCGCCTGGCCTGACTTTGTTCCTGGACGCATGTTGCAGGTCCGCGTGGCGCACCGCCTGGCCCAGGAGTACGGCGTGTTTGAGCGGCCCGCCGGCCTGGCTGGCATCTGGGGCGCCCTCATCCGCGAGGTGAGAGCCGCCGCTGCACCATTTTGTCTGCTGCGCCAGCCGCCCGCTGTTCGCCTGCACTCATGTGTGCCTCGCTCGCCGCTGGTGGAAGCAGTTCTCTCCACACAGGCCTGTTGCCCTGCTGCCCAACCGCGCTGCTGCACTCCCCACCTCATCAACCTCTGCACCTGCACTCCACCCTGCTCCCAACAGTGGCTGGACGAGCTGCTGCCGGAGGATGCTGCGGAGCGCTGCCGCGGCCGCGTGCGCCTGGTGGTCACCGAGGTGCCCTCGCTGCGCCTGCGCTACCTGGAGGACTTTGAGAGCAAGGAGGACCTGATCGACGCATGCAGTGAGTGCGGGAAGTCGCAGGGCATGTTCGATTGGTGTGGGCAGATGGCAGCGGAGCAGGACGTGGTTGAGGCGAGTGATATGCAATGAGGTGCACTGTACAGGTGCCTTTGCCGGTGCGCTGCAAAAACTGCCTGCACGCCATGCTCATCCCTGCTGCGTTCCTGCTGCTGCCAACCCCGCCTGCAGTGACCACGGTGCACATTCCGTTCTTTCTGGATGGCAACGCCTCGCGCACCTACCGCGGCCAGCCCTACATTGACGGCAGGTGCGCCGCAGCAGGGCAGGATGGGATGGCTGTGCGGACTTTGCGCTGCCCGGCGGCTGGCTGCTGTTGCAAGCATTGCCCTCCATCTGTGCTTGCCCAACAATCCTGCACTCTTTGTCTGCACGTGCAGCCTGTGGGACTTCCTGCTGGCCGACAACTCGGAGCTGATCAAGTGCAACGGCGAGGCGTGCGTGGTGGACTACGTGAGTGCGCTGCGCTGTGCTCCATTGGATGTGCAACCGACAGGAGGGAAAAGCGCAGCAGCCCATACCCAACAGCTCGCGTTGCTGTTTGGTTGATGTCTCCCAACATCGCCACCAGTGCTCCTGAACGCCGCTCCCYGCCCATCCGCCCACCCTTCCCCTGCAGTTCAACGACGACCAGCTCAAGTGGGGCCGCCTGGACTTCATCAAGCTGGCCGACCTGGAGCAGGTGCAGGCGTTTGTGCAGGCGGGCACCGACTACGCGGAGCGCACCGACGCAGCCAGTGAGTGCTGGAGCAGAACTGCATCAGTTGACAGCATTCTGTGCCCGTCTGGGCTGGCTAGGACGACTCCAGCCCTGCCCCGCCCGCTGAGCCTGTCGTTGACCGCCCTGCCTGCCCGCCCGCCCTGCCTGCAGGCGACTGCTTTGAGCGTGTGATGGGCGAGACGCGCAAGGGCACCGTGCGGCGCGTGCTGGAGGTGCCGCTGTGGGCTGCCCGCCGCACCCTGGCTTCCATCGACGGCTGAGCGCTGGCTCTGCCTTGCTGCACTGGTTGAGTGATGTTCGCTGCCCGCAGCCTCCCTCCGTGTGCCCCTCCCTCTGTGTGTGCCTCTCTCCGCCGAGCCTGCCATCTGATGACTTTCTTTCCTCATCCACTTTGGCTGACCTCCCGGGGTGCACGTGCTGCTGTTGGACGCAGCCTGCACGCCCTGGCTTTTGACCCTCGCTCTCCCGCACCGCCTTTCTGAGCTGCCTCCCGTCTCCTCTGCTCCCCCCTGCTGTCCGCCGCTTGCCACCAGCGCCTCTGGCCCCTTCCCCCCAGAGGCCCGGTTGCACAGCTGTATTTACCCTGATGGATGCCCTGCCGATGTGTTGATTGGTGCCGCGGTGCCTTTTGCTGCTGCCCACAGGCCCCCACCCCGCTCCTGCCTCGACCAGAGCTGCGATGCTCTGCCCTCTGTGCCTCCCCGCCAGCGGCCTCCCGCCCGTCCCTAACTTATCCTCCGACCGAACCAATGTGCCACCATGCGCTGGCGTCCCATACCCCTCGCTGGCATTGCCCTGCACATGCCAAAACGAACGAACACATACCTACCCCCGGCGCAGCCCTTGCGGCCTGCTGCCTTTTGTACACGCCCTTACCCTCCGCACTCGCATCACTGCCTCGCCTACCACTTGTGCATTGCACCACCTGTAAGGCCAATTCGACAGCATGGAGCTGACAGTTGGTGCTGCCCTTGGAAGGCTTGAGGGGCAGCGAAGTTACCGGGGCGGGAGTGCATCTCCCGCTGGGGATGCTGCCGCCCGCATGGGCGATCTGGCGTGCTCCCACATGCTTTACATGCGCTCCTCACGTGTATCACCCTGGCGCTGTGACACAAGTTTGTGGGCAAGGCGACAGCAGCGCAGGGCTCTCTGAGCACACGGCAGGGAATCACCCAAGCGCACGACTGTTGGCAAGCTTCGCGACACGCTCCACACGCTTTATCGAGATGCAGATCTGTGTCCCAGCGGGGCTGGGCTGCGGCCTGGCCCCACGGGGCGGCGCTCTGAAAGCCCCGAACTTGCAGGCCCGCTTTGGGGCAGCCCCGCAGCGCCGGCGGCCATGCAGAACGATGGCGGCGCGGCAGGTGTGGAACGTGGTTGCGGTGGCCAGCATGTGGGAGGACACTGCGTGGCGCCTCCGACCGCCGCTGCCGGGCATGGTTTGAATGCCGCCGTGTGTGGTTGTGTTGCCGTGCTGAGCTGCCCGACCCTGCCGTAAATCCCTGTGCAGATGTCGGTGGCAGCTCCGCAGCCACASCCSCCCCCYCCCGCCGGCAGCACTCCGCCACAGCTGCCGCCGCGCTGGGCGTTCGCCGCCGGCGCCGCCGTGGTCGGTGCCGCCGCCCTGCGGATGCTGTGGATGTGGTATGCGGGCCGCACCAGCAGCGACCTGGTGCCCGGAACGGCTGCAGAGCCTGGTACGGCGGCGGCGCCAATGGACCCTGCGCAGCCGGCAGCGGAGCCTCTCGCCGGCGCAGCGGCGGTGGATGTCGCCCGTGCGGCGGTGCAGCTGGCGGTGGCGGAAGCGGGCGCCCAACTGGCAGCAGCCAAGAGCCCCGAGGCAGCAGCTGCAGCACAGGAGGCCGCTGGGGAGCTGGCTCCCACCAGCGCTGCCAGCCCAGAGGCGGCGGCGGCAGCTGCAGCTGAGGCAGTTGCGCCAGTGGTGCTGGCGGCAGAGACGGGCGGTGCTGTCAACGAAACGGCCACGATGACGCTGGAGCAGCTGCAGAACATGGCCACGGAGCTGTACATTGTCATACAGCAGGTGCGGGGGTTGCTCCTGCGGACCAGATCTGCTGCAGCTGCTGTGCACCTGCAGTCACATGAAGATGCTTTGCTGCCCGGCAAGCACGGCGCCTACATTCATGGCATGTTGTGCACAGCTGCCCGCGGCGGCATGTTGCGCTGCTGATCCTGCTTGCCCCTCATGCTTGCCATCCCTTGCCCCTNCCACAAACCTCAACTGCGCAGATGGAGCTGCAGCTGGGCGAGCTGGTTGACGAGCTGACGGGGCGGCTGCCTGAGGCCAGCGTTCACATGCTGGATGAGCTGGCGGAGCAGCTGGAGGAGGTGGAGGAGCGGCTGGAGAGATTCAAGGTACCAGGGCTCTTCAGAAGGCTGGGGGACGGGTCTGGAGTGTGCAATCGGCTGAGGGAGTGTGCGGATGCGCTGCTGCCCTGGTGGCGCCTGCATGCTGGTCTGTGTTTTGCGGGCTGAGCAGCTGCTGGCGAGGAGGCTTTCCAAGTCATGTGCCAGCTGCTGTGCTCCCCCAACCCTGCGCAGGGCACCGAGGGGGCTGAGGGCGATGTGGCCGCCTCTGAGCGGGAGTGGAGCGACCTGCAGTGGCGCAAGTTTGATGTGGTGGCACGTGGCGCCAGCGACACCGACCGCCGCACCTACCGCTCCCTGCTGTTCAACCTCACCACGCAGCGCCAGCTGCTGCGCCAGGTGAGCGCCGCTGGCGGGGGCAGGGATGCCTGCTTGGGATAGCAGGGGTAACCAGGCGCTTGCAGGTGGCCAGCTGCTGAAGTGAAGATCTGCTGCAGTGTGCTGCTGCCTCTTCAAACGCGGCTGGATGGGCCATTGCTTCAACTTTGTGGCTCTTCTTTGCATGTGTGTCCCTGCCTGATTGTGAATCTCATGCGCAGCTGCCACACCTCTTGTCTGTGTGCAGGTGGAGGGCCAGGAGGCGCTGCGGCTGCGCATGCGTGAGGTGGAGCGCCGCATTGCCGCGCTGCTGGGAGAGGATGGCGAGGCTGAGGAGCAGCAGCGGCAGCCGCGCAAGCAGCAGCAGGCGCAGCCGCCCAGCAAGCAGCAGCAGGAGGCGCAGCCGCTGGCGGGGGCCCAGCAGGGAGCATCGCTTACAGCTGAAGAGCAGCGCCGCATGCAGCCCAAAATGGTGTACTGGGATTCCAGCGGGCCGGTGCAGCCGATTGTGGGGCGGCAGGCGGCGGTGCCGGGCGGCGGCGGCAGCACCCCCGGTGAGCTGCGCTTGGTGGCTGCTGGTGTCAGCATGCCGCACCCAGCCAAGGCTGCCACCGGCGGCGAGGATGCCTTTTTCGTCAGCAGCTGGGGGCAGGGCGCAGTGGGCGTGGCGGACGGTGTGGGCGGCTGGGCGGCAGAGGGTGTCAACCCTGCCCTGTACCCACGCCGCCTCATGGAGGCTTGTGAGGAGGCGCTGGGCCCGTCTGGCAGGGGCCTGCTTGACGGAGAACCGTGTTGCCAGCGGGCGAGCTGCCGGGACAGCGAGCCAGCCAGCAGCAGCGGCAGCGCCAGCGCCAGCAGCAGCAGCACGGATGGCGGGGANGGCGCAGCCGCCGCCCCGCCGCCGGGGCCCGCCCTGTCGGTGCTGCAGTCGGCGCACCAGCGCACCAGCGAGCCCGGCAGCTGCACAGTGATTGTGGCGCTGCTGCAGCCGGGGGGCCAGCTCAGCGTGGCCAACCTGGGCGATACAGAGCTGCGGGTGGTGCGCGGCGGCCGCGTGGCCTTCAAAACCAAGGCAAGTTAACGGGTCAGAGTGACGTGTTTGTTGCAGAGCCTGGCAAGGCATGCATGGCTGGTTGCACCACAGGGCAGGATAAGGATGTGTTCCCACTTGGAACTTGCTTGGTTGCACAGCAGCAAGGCGGTGGACACAGCCCTGGCATCTGCCATTGCTGCGGTTGTTGCGAAGCACGCTTCTTGAATGACACGTTGCATGCAGCAGCTCACAGGCTGGCTGCACTTTGCAGCGAAGCGTGGCAGCTAACCAGCACAAGCTTTCCCCGCCACCCTTGTCCCCCCCGCAGGCGCAGGAGCACATGTGGAATATGCCGCTGCAGCTGAGCTGCCCCACCTTTTACGACTGCGGCAGCCGGCCCACGGATGCGGACCAGGCGGCGCTGGAGGTGCAGGCGGGCGACATTGTCGTGCTGGTGAGACGCTAGCTGCCTGGTGGATGGATGGATGGGTGTGCGGTCTGGGCTTAGCTGGCGCAGGTCAAAACGTGTGGCTCAAGGGGTGCTTTGCCTCTGACCGACCGCCCTGGGCGGTCTCTACCATGCTTGCTGGGAACCATGCACTTGTACCCACTGCAGGGCTTCATGCATGCTGGTTTGCAAGGTCTGCTGCAGCGATCACTGTGTTTGCACACGCCTGTCATGCCCCATTGCCTTGCTGCAGGGCAGTGATGGCCTGTTTGACAACATGTGGGATGACCAAATCCTGGAGGCAGTGGAGGAGGAGCAGGTGTGCGGGGCATGCCCCACTACCTTTGGTGCACGGCTGTTGCTGCACCAGTTTGCATGTGCCTCTCGGAAAGCTGCAGGCCCTCCTCTGCTTGCCACCTGCCCTGCCGCTGAGCCTGAGGAGCTGGCGGCAGCCTGTGTGCTGAACCACTTCCTGCCACCGCCTGCCTGCGCCCCACACCGACTCGCCGCGCTGCCCCGCCCCTGTGATGCGCTGCGCTGTGCGCCTGCAGGTGGGCGGCGCCGGCAGCGTGGAGGAGCTGGCTGAGGCTCTGGCGCTGCGCCTGGCGCGCACAGCGCACCGCCAGTCGCTGGACCCCAACTTCCTGTCGCCCTTCACGGCGGAGCTGCAAGAGCGAGCGGGCCCCGACATGGGCCGCATCCTGCCGCAGTCGGGCGGCAAGGCAGACGACGTCACGGCGGTGGTGGCGGTGGTGGCGCGCGGCTAGTGGGCGCGGCGGTTGGCTAGCAGGCTGGGCTGCCGGTGGCAGAGGGGAGGCGGCAATGCGCACGCAAGCATGCGGCTTGGGGAGCGAGCGCCGCGGCGCCGGCGCTGCGTTGTCCCCCAGCTGCCTGCCCGATGTAACTGTGACACTGCCAGAGGGAGCCCAGCCCTTCAAGCAGCCGCCGGGGGGCAGGAGCAACGGGTGCGAAGCGGGAGGCGGGGCGCAAGGCGAGGGGACGGCGAGGCGGCGGGACCGCCAGGAGCAGGTGCCGGGGTTTGCGGCGCTGGAGGTGCCGGGCGGCTGCACGCTGACCTGCAAGCCTGGATCGCCGGCTGCCCTGGCAGCAGGTCCTGTGGCAGTGGCACTTGCAAGCACGGACCGACGGCCCAGTCGGCGGGCGGCGCTCCCGGCGCTCTTGGGCTGACCTGTGTGCACCAACAAGCGCGATGAGCGGCAGGGGGGTGCATGAGGAAGGCTGTACAGTCGTAGGCGGGGGCACGAGCGCAAGGTGTAATAGCTGAGTACCCCGAGCGGTAAATGGAGCGGCCTCTGGGGTGCTCCACCGCCTTTGTTTTGGCGTTGATATGCAGCCATGAACGTCCCAGGGCATGCCAACTTATACTGCCGTGGTTTCTCCTCTGCCTTCAGCGAGGCCGACCTGCTCGCGCTGTTCGGCCCCTTTGGCGAGCTCACAAGCTGCAGGCTGGTGTCTGGGGACCAGCAGAGCGCCACACAGGCCGCGCCGCACGCCTTTGTGCGCTACAGCACGCCCGAGCAGGCAAGCGGGGGACGCGATCGTGCTGGGGGCGGTGGGATGGATCGCCACCAGTCCTTGCAAGCCGCCGCGCCGGCCCGCTGCGCTGGTGGCGCTGCGCTCGCCGGGCAAGGGCGGGTGGGCTGCGCCTCCCGGCCGCCTGCAGCCCCCTCGGCACTCCCCGAGGTGCTCTGGGGCGCCGCTGGGCCGCTCACGGCAGCCTCAGGCCAGGGCCTGGCCGGCGAGCAGCTGCCAGTAGGGTTGGACCCGCCGCCGCCTAGCGCCGGCATGTGTGCCCAACTGGGCTTGAATTCCAGGGCACACCAGCCGCCTGTAGCGCCCCACCAACGGATTGGCCGGTTGTGGGGACACTGTGGGGGCAGCACGCGCCCATGCAGGCCGGCGCCGCTCCTTGCGGGCCCCTGCACCTTCCCGCCCGCACTGCCAGTATTGGCGGTTTGTGCCGCAGCATATGCCCAAGCCCTGCTGCCGCCTGCCCTCCATCATCACACTCAGCATCACCTTCCCAATGATGTAGCGGCCACTGGGCTCCTTTGGCTCGTTCCTTGCGACCCCCTGCTGCCGCGCGCTGTGCCAGCAATCTCACCCTCGCCCGCCGCTGCTGCACGTGCCCGCCCCGCAGGCAGCAGCAGCCATCCAGGCGCTCAATGGCGCGCCCGTGCCGGGCGGCCAGCTAGTGGTCAAGTTTGCGGACGCAGATGTGCAGCCACGCGTGGAGTCGGGGCGGCAGCCGTCCGAGTGGTGGTACGTCTWTCGGCAGCCGCCGCCGCTGAAGCCATTGTACCAGCAGCCGCTGCCCGGGCCACTGCCGCCGCTGTGCCCTGGAACGCGCAGCTGCGGCGCCCTGTGCTGTGCTGTGCAGCCTTCATGCCACGCTCTCAACCCAAGGAACTGAAACCAAGCTGCCGCTCTTCGATTCCCTCCCTCCCCGCGCAGCTACTGCCGCAACCTGCCCGCCACGTACAACCGGCAGGATGTGGGAGAGATGTTCCTGCCCTTTGGCACCGTCCTAGAGATCCGGCTGTGAGTGGGCTGCCGCCGGCGCTGCCCTGGGGCTGCCCTGGCTGGTGCGGGTGCGGCAACCAGGCCCCCAGCAGCGTGCTGTAGCGGCGTTGGCGTTTGGTTTGCCTGCAGCCGCCCGCAGCAGCAGCTCACACTCAGCCTGCGCCCACCTGCTGCGCCGACCTGCCCATCCTTTCCTGATCTGTCCCTCCTCCCTCCCTCCTCTCCCTGCCGCAGCTTCCCCAGCACTGAGCTCTACAAGGGCAGCGGTGCGCTGGTGCAGCTGCAGAGCATGGAGCAGGCGGCAGCAGCGATCCAGACGCTCAACGGCAGCTTCCCGCGCGGCGCCACCCAGCCGCTGCTCGTGCGCTACGCCGACAGCCCAGGTGCGGGGCGGGCGGGTGGGAGGGCGCATGTGCTGTGTGCCCCATGTGCTGTGCTTGCTCATTGCTCTGCATGGCGTTACCGACAGCTGTGAGGCATGTGAGGCAGGCCACGGTGCGCGGCGCTTCCAGTGGAAGGCGTGCGGTGTGCAATGCCATTACCTGAAGCTGACGAAATGTTTACCTGCCATGCTCACGCACCTCCCCGCCCTCCCTGCCCCCTCCCACTTTGCCCTCCTGCAGCGGAGAAGGCGGCCAAGCAAGCCCGCAAGGAGCGGCTGATGCAGAAGCAGTCGGCCGGCATGGGCCTGCTTGCGGGCAACAACAGCCTGCTGGCGGCGCAGCTGCAGCAGCAGCTGCTGGGCCTGGTGAGCAGGCCGGTGGTGAACAGGCCAGCTGGCGCGTTGTTGTGCTGGCCTGCCTTCGTCTTCACCACTCGTAACCTCGTTGAGCTTGCGTGCTTGAGACCTGCATACTTGCACCGCGTGCATGCATGCATACAACTCANCCCCCTCGCTGCTGCCCCACCCTCTGCTCCCCCTGCAGGCCATGAACGGCAGCAGCCGGCCGGTGGGCCTGGCCGGCAGCCTAGGCGCCGGCAGCCCGCAGCGGTCTGAAGACCTGGGCATGCCCGGCCTGTCGGTAGATAGCTACGGCGAGCTGCCCGGCGCGGCAGCCGTGCTGCAGCCCTCGGCGCTGCCGGCGGTGTCGGCGGCATCTGGCGGCGCTGCGGCCTCGCTCTACATCAAGGGCATGCCAGAGGATGCAGACAAGCTGTGGCTGTATGAGAAGTTCGCAAGGTGGGTTCGTTTGTTGGGCTCAGCACCCACCCTGATCAGCGGCAGTTGAGGTCGCCAGGAAGGGTGGATTTTGGCGTGCGCTTACAGCGGCTCAGCACTGCCTGCCTGCCAGTGTACTGCACACAACTCGATGTGCAGAACAGCACGCCAAACAGTTAGCAAACAGCTTGCAGACCAGCTTGGGTCCGGTACGTGCGTACTGGACGCGAAGCAGCTGAAGTGCCGCTGCTGCCCCGGTTACTAATCAGGCGTCGCACCTACCAAACTTGTTGTGCCGCAGGTTTGGCGGCATCACCAGCGTGCGGGTGCTCATCGACGACCAGACGGGCAAATGCAACGGTGCGTTGGGGCGGGACACGGTATCCCGGTGCAGCGGCACCGCGCTGCTGCACCTGCTTGATGCTGCTGCTGTGTCTGGTGCGTGCCTGCCCTGGCATGTTGTGGCCTTCCTCGTTTCAACCCCTGCCAGATCTGCAGCAGTTTGGCTTGCTTGCCAATGAGGGCCTGGTATCTCTCATTCCTCGGCCCCTGCACCCTTCATTCCCCCCCGCCAACGCCGCCCGCTCGCCACGCCAACCTCCCCCACCTCCCCTGCTCCCTCCTGCCTGACCGCAGGCATCGGCTTCGTCAACTACACCAGCACAGAGGCGGCGCGCGCTGCGCAGGAGGCCCTGAACGGCGTGAGCATGGGCGACCGCCTGCTGCACGTCATGGTGCAGAACCCGGCGGGGCGGTCCAGCCGCACACCCTCGGGCACCCCCGTGGGCGCGCCGCCGGTGGGCATGGCGCAGCTGGGCGGCGTGCAGGGCCTGCAGGCCCCACGCTCCTCGCTGCCCCCGGGCATGATGCAGGCGGCCAACAACCTGGGGCTGAGTGCCAGCACGCTGGCCAGCCTGCAGGCGGGCCTGCTCCCTGCCGCCTCTACCGGCATGCAGCTGCAGCCCAACAGCTTGCCGCTGGCGGTGGGTGGCCAGGCCTACAACGGCTCCATGGCAGGCCAGGGCACAGGCTTTGGCAGCCTGCAGTGGTAGCCGCGCCGGCCAGCCGAGAAAAGCCCATGCCCACCCGCCCTGCCCTGGCACCCCGCCCTGGCACCCCGCCCGCCCGCCCGCCGACGGCTGGCGGCCGGCCAMTTCTTTCCATCCGTCGCGTCAGTCCACCACAATCCCGCCCAAAGTCTGTCTACATGCCCTTCATTGCGCCGCGCTGCCGAGGCTTTTGCCCCCAACCCCAAAGCTGCGCTTCAAGCTGCGCTTACATTTTTTTNCAGATGCCCAGCCGTATTACCGCCCTCCCAGACGGTCGTTGCAGGCCCACCTGTCGTTTCCGGCCCACCCCGCTCCCCCCATCCCGCTTCAAGCAGCAGCAGAGCGTACGTAGCAGTACACTGCGCCACTTTATCCACCCCGCGCCACCCATCCATGCATGCCATGCCACGCAAACACCACGCTGTTTCAGCCCTACTATCGCCGTACTCTCCGTTGGCACTTACAACTCCCCGCCCTCTCGCCCGCACCGCCACCTGTCCCTGGCCCTCTCTCCCCCAACAAAGTGCGCTGATTTTTGCGTAGACTGAAATCCCCTTGCAGATTCGATGCCGCGCACTCCCCAAGTGCCTTGCGTGCAGGGCCGCCGCCTGCGTACAACTCTTGTGTCGCCCCACACCCAACACCAACACCAACCCCACCCAAACACGCCACCCGTCCAACCCCATCCCGCCTCACCCACCCAGGCACCCGCGCCTCATTCCTACTAGTTGGCATGCTGCAAGCGTGCGGCGTGCTAGCCTGCCCCGTTGCTCCCGGCCAGCCGCACAGCCCCCCTGCATGCACCAACGCTCCTGCTCATCGTTCCGCGGGCCCTTCGAACCAGACGAACCCTGCCCTTTCACACACTGCCACCCATACCCCCTCGAGCGTCCAACCATTTCTGCAGTTGCACCCCGTCTCTAGGCAGTGCCTAATTATTTCTTGTCTTTCCAATTCCAGGCGATCGCCGCCGCTGTCTCGCCCCCTTCTTTTCCCTCGGCACCCACTCTTCTTCCCCCCGCCGCGCACAGCAACTGGGAGGCCGCGCGAGCGGAGCTCTGCCCTTGCGCCGGCCCCATCCCCAACGCAATGCATGCCTACAGTCATATTCCCATGTTGTCCGCGTTTTCTGTAATTCATGGCTTCTTACAGGCACGGGGGCAGTGGCACAGGCACAGGATGGCACTTGCTGCAGAGTTTGGGCAAGCCTCAACAGTTTGGCGCTGGGGGGATCAGTCGTGGGCGGAACCAGGCACTGTGTATCCCGGCCTGCGTGCGGAAAGCATATGGGTGGGATGGGCAGAGGTCGAGCGCATGCTGGGTGGCTGCCCCTCTGCTTGTTTAGTTGCCACTGCACAGCATGCAGACACAGGGATCACGGGCCCTGTTCAGCAGCAGCAGCAGCACTTTCCCAGAAGCCCAAAGTGCACCTGTGCACTCGGTCGTACGCCTTCTCCCGTGGGCCGACTGGCCGCAGGTCGCTCAGCGCCGGCGGCTGCGCCGCCTCTGGAGCGGTGGGCAGAGCCTGCACCCCCGGAAGCGCCGGCAGCGGCTCGGTGTCGTGTCCGTGCAGCTGCGGGTGCTCTGCGGGCAAAGTGAGTAAAGTGGCATGAGAGGTCAACGGCCGGGCAGGTGCAGTGTTGAGGCAACTAGTAGGCAGATTGCCAGCGAAAAATGAGCAAGCACACCTTGCTTCTTTGCCCACGCACCTGCCATTTCAGCGCGTGCGGCGGCGGCCGCCTGGTCAGCAGGCAGAGGCTGGAAGGCCAGGCGCAGGTGCACAAAACCCTGGGCTTTGCCGGAGGGGTGCGCCGTCAGCGGCACAGCAAGGTCCACTGGAGAGCCGCCCTGCAGCGCCTCATAGACTGTGCAGGAGGCAGGCAGGCGGGTGCCTTCAGTGAATGCGGGGGCTGCTTGCAGCTTGCAAGTTGGCAGTTACCCAAGAGGCGCCGGTTGCACATGCCTGTGAGCATGCTGGTTCCCACATGAGCTGCCTGACATGCACGCCCCAAACGTTGGGCAGGTAAGCTCGAGAGTGGCATGGCAGGGCAGTCCCCCCTCACCCAAGCACTGCCCAAACCCAACCTGCAGTGGTTACCAGAGGCAAACAATCCGTGTGCAGCATTTCTGGATGCATTTTGAAGCCGAATGATCTTTGTCTGCCAATTGCAGCGGGTGTCCATGCAGCAACCGCCAATCACAAGGGGCATTCAACTGGGCATTGCAGAAATGCAGGCGGCCTCACCAGGTCGTCGGGGGCGGCTCGGTTCTGGTTCCACACTTCTACCCGCAGCTGGCCGGGGTCGGCAGTGACAGGCAGTGCCCTGCTGGCAAGGCGGGAGATGGCGGCAATTGTGCGGTATCAAGGCATGGGCTATGCTGTTGTGTGGCCTTGCTCAAGCTGCATTGCATGTGCAGCTGCATGCGCTGCACTGGCATGCACGCAAGCAGCCCGGAGCGCATCAGTGCTGCGGTTGTGGCGCACTCACAGGACCTCGTCCTGCCACGTGGGGTTGGTGCCACCCTGCAGGGCGGGGGCAGGGGCGCATCACACGCTCAGCCAGGAGGCCCAGGCCATGGAGATGACAATGGCGGGCCCTGCATGCTGCCACTGCGCGCAGCAAGCTTTTGCCCCCTCCTGCCTTCATGGCTGTCCGGGTGGCAGCGGAGGCGGCTCCCTCTGGTGTAGGACTGGTGAATGCAAGCGTGACATAGGGGTCCATGTCGCCCCACTGCAAGTAAACTGGGAAACGCACATCGGTGAATGTCAGCGCCTGCGGCAGAATCCCACCCAAGTTGCAGCAGCAGGGCTCGCTGCCAAAGCGAAGCCTCGCCAGGGGTGTGGCTGAGTCAAACATGCACACTCATGTGCAACACTGCTGCTGCTGCGCAGTTCAAGCCATGGACTACACGCACCTCCTCACAGTCCTGGAGATCGCTCGCACCATGCACGGTGACGAGCAGCTCGCCTGGTAGGCAGGGGGAGCTGGCGGCGTCGGCAAGTTGCAGCGCTGGCCGCCGGCGCTGGCCGCCGGCGCTGCCGCCACTTGCACACGGCACCGCCAAACGAGGCTGCCAGGTGCCTCCCTACCTGTGGTGGCTGCCATGGTTTGAGGCTGGCTGCTGAAGGAGCTGTGAAAACGGCGCTGGGGCCGAGCTGAGCCTGGCCTCCTGGACTGCTGCTAGAAAGCCTGTGCAGCAGTAATAAGCCTTGGAAGCTCGCCAAGGGGCTTGCAACGCGCCCACAGACCGCAAGGCACCAGGATGCACACTGGGCATCGCTTGGCGTCATGGGCGGCGGCACAGCGCTGAGCGGCGCCATGCAACAGTGCGCCCGCGATGGTCGCCCTGACAATCACTTCATCTTCCCAGCCCAGTCGCCGACAATTTGAGCCCCGCAGGCCAGCAGCCGGTGCCTTTGGTGCAGCGAGCAGGGACCGAGCAGCGCTGGGGCGCCAGCCCATGGCAGCAAATCGCACTGCAAGCACGCCGTAGTTGCAGCAGGTGAGCGGGGCGGTCCTGGCCACCGATCAGCAGAGTTTGGCTTGCCAGCCGCCGCCTGCTTAGCCGGACGAGGTGCCGGTGCCTTGCAAGTTACTCGCAGTCGCGGCGCTCAGTCATCCTGAGCGCCACAGCCCGCGCTGCCGTCCTGGTCGGCTTGCAGGCCCTATGGGGAGCCCGTCCAGGGAGCGGGAGCGCTCCAGGCGGGACGACAAGCACAGGAAGGATCGCGATCGGTCCAGGGACCGCGACAGGGACCGCGATGAGCGCCGGCGGCGGTCGCGCAGCCGGGAGCGGCGGCGCAGCCGCAGCCGCGACCGCCGCGACAAGCGCTCGCGCAGCCGGGAGGACCGGGAGCGCGACAGCCGCAAGCGCAGCAGGTGGGGACCAGTGTGACCAAGGTTGGGCAGCACTTGCTGGCGTGGCTGCACTGCATGCGGTGCTTGGCTGCCAGCCATTGTGCGGAGCACCGCTCGTACTTGGGCCGCTGGCTACTCGGCTGTGCCACTCACCTATCGCATATCTCACCCTTCCCCGCTTTGCCGCAGGCGAGAGAACAGCCAGCCCGCAGCTGAGGCCGCCGCGCCAGCACAGCCGGCACCCGACGCTGCTGCTGCTGCGGCGACAGCAGCGGCAGCGGCAGCGGCAATGTCGCTGCAGGCGGCGCGGCAGGCAGCGCTGCAGGGCCACGATGCTGAGGAGCAGCGGCGGCGGGAGCGCGAGGCAGAGCAGGCCAAGTTAGATGCGGAAATGGAGAAGCGGCGCAAGCGCATCCAGGCGTGGCAGGAGCAGCGGCGGAAGGAGCAGGAGGCGGCGGCGGCAGCAGAGGCAGCAGCAGGTGGCGGAGGCGCCGGCGCCCCTGCGGAGCCTCCAGCCAAAGCCAAAAAGTGGAGCCTAGAGGATGAGTCGTCGGATGATGAGGAGCAGCAGGCGGCGGGTGCAGCAGCAGGCGGCGACGGCGAGCCAGGAGCGACAGACGGCGCTCCTTCCGGCGGCGACCAGGCAGCCCCTGCTGCAGCGGCGCCAGCGGCGGCAGAGGATGACGAAATAGACCCTCTGGATGCCTTTATGGCGGCCGAAGTGCTGCCGGAGGCTCGGCAGCTGGAGGAGGCGGCCAAAGCAGCTGAGGCGGCGGCGGCAGCCGAGGCGCAGCGCAAGGCGGAGGAAGCGGCAGCCAAGGCGGCAGCCGCAGCGGCAGAGGATGGCGAGGTTGATCCATTAGATGCATTCATGCAGGCCAATGTGCTGCCAGCTGTGCAGCAGGCGGGTGGCGGCGCAGGCCCGCGGCCGGGCAGTGCAGCAGGGGCGGCCAACGGAGAGGCGAGCAGCAAGCCGGCACGGCCGCGGCGCAAGTCACGCTATGACACCGATTCCTCAGGTGCACCGGAGGCTGCAGAAATTTGCGCTACTTTCTGATGCTGTAGCGTTGCTGCGTTGTGATGCTGTGGTGCTCAACTGCTCCTGCCTGTGTGCGGACTGAGCATCGCTGCCCGCTGCCGCATGCGATGTTTCCTGCGGATGCGAGCGCCTGTGCTAGCAATCAACACCAGCCCCATGCAGCTACAGAGCTCCGTCAGGCTGCCCCTTTTGTGTCTCGCCAGCGCAAGCTGAACCTGTTTCTGTTGCCCTGCCCTCATGCAGATGAGGAGGCCGACAGCTCGGATGAGGAGAAGGCAGAGGAGAGCGAGGACGAGGAGGAGTGGATGCGCAAGCTCATCGCGGGTGCGCTGTGCCGCTTTGCAGGGGGATGTTCAACTTGCATGGGTGATTTGCTCCGTTTGCCTCTGCTTGCGCGCCGTGCTTTCATGGGGTGGCAGCGGTGGCGTGCGCTGCCCTTTCCTCTTGATCGTTTGCATGCAGCCCACGCGCCTAAGGCGGGCTGCCTAAGTGCAAGCCCGACCCCCCCTCTTATGCATGCCTCCGCCTCTTTGCGTCTGACCAATGCAGGCAAGCTGTCCAAGGGCGATAAGCTGGTGGCGGTGGACCATGCCCAAATACAGTACCCGCCCTTCAGGTGCGGCCACCAGCTTGCTTGATTGCACCAGCCTGAGCAGCCGCGGCTGCCGAATTTGCATGGCTGCAGGGCTGCATGAGGAGGAGGGTAGTAGAGGGGCTGGTGGCCATCTGTTTTGGCCCCGTGCAGCAATACAGGCATGCAAGCTTTAGCTCCTTACAGCTCCAACCTCACCAAACCGGGTATTTCCTCCCTCTCCCTCCCTGCCCGCCAGGCGCTCCTTCTACATCGAGGTGCCTGAGCTGGCGCGCATGAGCGAGGAGGAGGTGGAGGAGTACCGCAGCCAGCTGGACGGAGTCAAGGTGCGCTTGCCTTCTCGCCTGTGGTTGATCTGGCTGCATTGGCCGCGGTGATCTGGCTGCCTTTGGGGGCTAACCTTCATGGTTGTACGCAGCCAGCTGGACGGAGTCAAGGTGCGCCTGGTTGCTTTGTGATGGCAGGGCTCTCGTTGGTTCTTACCTTGGGGAAGTGGAGACTGTGCCGCCTGCACGGTGTACCCCACTGGCCCATGCTCGCTGTGCCCAGCCTCCATCTGCCACCCTCTACTGCCCCCTGCTGCAGGTGCGCGGCAAGAACGTGCCTAAGCCGGTGAAGAACTGGCACCAGGTGCGTGCGGCAGGGGGTTTTCTGCTTTGCTGGATCGGAGGCGGTTGGGCCGCGGTTGGGCCTTGTGGGCTGCTGCAGGGAACGAGGCAGCGCTGCTGCAGCTGCACTTGCTGAAAGTGGGAAATTGGAGGCGGCAAGTCAGCCAGCTCTGACCTAGCTGGCTCTAAACTCCCTGCCATGCACATTGGTGCTAGCTGCTCCTCACCTGCATCTCTGCCTCACACCGTCCTGCAGTGCGGCCTCAGCTCCCGCATCCTGGACATCCTGAAGAAGGGCGGCTTTGATCGGCCGCTGTCCATCCAGGCACAGGCGCTGCCCGGTGAGCTGGTCATAGCCTGGGTGTTGTGGTCAAGTGAGAGCCTGAGGGCATGTCCTGTCACATGCTCCTGGACTGCGGTACCCACGGCCCGCTCAGGCAGTTGCTGGCTGCGCTGCCGTACCTGACGGCCCAGCCCTGCTCGCTGCTCCCCCTCGCATGCCTCACCCTGCCCCCTCACTCTGCTTGCCATGCGTCCCCCCTTGCCCTTGCCTCGCAGTCATCATGAGCGGGCGGGACTGCATCGGCATCGCCAAGACTGGCAGCGGCAAGACGCTGGCATTCGTGCTGCCCATGCTGCGGCACGTGAAGGACCAGCCGCCGCTGGCGCAGGGCGATGGACCTGTGGCGCTGTGCATGGCGCCCACGCGCGAGCTGGTCACACAGGTGCGGGCAGGGCTGGGCAGCTGGAAAGAAGGTTGCAATGGGAGGCAGGAGAGGTTGTGCTGATGTCGCGACCTGTGCACACTGTGGTTAGTTTTGCTGGCGTGTGCACACCGCGGCTGCCCAGCTGGCCACTCCATCCTCCATCCCAAGCACGCAAGTGCACACCCGAGCGCTTTATTTTACTCCACTGGTGCATTCCCTGCCTTGTCAACCGCCCTACAGATCAGCAAGGAGGTGAAGCGCTTCGCCAAGGCGGTGGCCCTCACCTGCGTGGCGGTGTATGGCGGCAGCGGCGTGGCCAACCAGATCACGGAGCTCAAGCGCGGCACCGAGATTGTGGTGTGCACGCCCGGCCGCATGATCGACATCCTGGGTGAGGGACGGGGGCTGGGCCAGTTTGTGTGACATGTTGGGCAGATGTGCTGCGTGGCCGGGTGCAGTGGGTGTGGAGCGACGTATGCTGAGCATCCTGGGTTAAGCAGCGGTCTACACGCTGCCAGCTGGTGCTCGACCACCTGGCTCAATTGTCTCTGCTGCTGCTCATCCCACCCCGGCCTCGCAGTGACGAGCGGCGGCAAGATCACCAACCTGCGGCGCGTTACGTACCTGGTGCTGGACGAGGCCGACCGCATGTTCGACATGGGCTTCGAGCCGCAGGCAAGCCTGGGTGCTCGCTATGTTTAGGATGCAGCTTTGGTATGCTGCATAGCATGTTTGGCATGGGCTTCGAGCTGCAGGCGAGTCTGGGTGCCGTGAGCGCTGGTTGGGGCCAGGCTGTCCATGGGCCCGCTTCCAGTGAGGTGCACACGAGTTGCCCTCCCTGTGCGGCTCACCCTGCGCTGCCTCTTCCCACCCACCCCTGCCCTCCCCCGCAGATCATGCGCATTGTGCAGAACATCCGCCCCGACCGCCAAACGGTCATGTTCTCGGCCACCTTCCCCCGCCAGGTGCGGCGCCAGGCTCGCTGCCACTGCATGGTCTGTGCAGAGCTGCGTGAGTCACCAGAGGAAGCCAGGCAGGGCACCTTGGGTGCCCCCCAGGCCCGCAAGAAGCTCCTCATCACGCGTTTCCCAACATGCGTGTAAGAGCGTGTCATGTCCCGCCCGTCTCTCTCCCGCAGGTGGAGGTGCTGGCGCGGCAGGTGCTGAACAACCCTGTGGAGATTCAGGTACGCCTGTGCTTGCACTTACATGTGTGCATGATTGTACAGTCTCAGGGTGCCTGCTGGTGCACGGCGGCTGAGCTCAAACGTGCGAGCTGCGAGGCGGCTTACGGTGCATCTAGCTGTTCCCAGGCGACCCTACTGCGGAGGACAGCACAGAACCTTCACTCACCTTCACTTCTTGCGCTGTGAGCCCATCCATCCCGCAGGTCGGCGGCCGCTCGGTGGTGAACAAGGACATTGCGCAGTTCATCGAGATCCGGCCCGAGGAGGAACGCTTCCTGCGCCTGCTGGAGGTCCTGGGGGAGTGGTGAGTGGGCGGCCTCAGTGCCTGCTGCTGCAAGCTTTGTTTTTGTAGCTGCAGGATGTTTGGCAGTAGCTTGCTAGTGCTTACAACCTCTCGCCCCTGCCTCAGCACATTGCTAGCTGGCCCATCGCCGCCAGTATGTCTGCATGCCAAAGCCTGCGCCCAGCACGCTCCGCCAGCTGACTCGTTGCCGCCCAACACACCCCTGAGTGCTATGCTGTGCCATGCTGCCCCCTGCCGCAGGTACGAGCGCGGCAAGCTCATCATCTTTGTGTCCTCCCAGGACCGCTGCGACGCGCTGTTCAGGGACCTGCTGCGCGCGGGCTACCCAGCCCTCAGGTGAGGAGGGTTAAGACGATCAGGGGAATGGTCGGCTGGGCAGGGGCTCAGGCAGGAGATGGCTGTGTCACAGCATCCCTCTTGCCCCTCCGTGCTGCTTGCTGTATGCTGCTGCGAGAGCTGCCTGCACAAGCCGCCCCACCTTCCCACCCATCCTCCATTGTTTCCATCCCAACTGCCCTCACCCCCCC
>JADXDR010000197.1:59106-69696 GCA_025026875.1 Chlorella ohadii
GCAGCACCCGCCGGCGCAGTCAACCCAATCCTGGCGGCAGCGCAGGCAGCAGCGCGGCGGCTTGCCGAGCAGGCCGGCATGCCGGCAGCAGCAGCGGCGCCCGCAGCAGCCGCAGTGCCGGGTGCCGCCCCCGGCGCCCCCGGCTCGCTGCTGCAGCAGATGCTGCCGCCGGGCAGC
This sequence comes from Chlorella ohadii, assembly GCA_025026875.1. Lineage (NCBI taxonomy): Eukaryota > Viridiplantae > Chlorophyta > Trebouxiophyceae > Chlorellales > Chlorellaceae > Chlorella > Chlorella ohadii. The sequence continues at coordinate 59,284 of JADXDR010000197.1, forward strand.
GCGGCGCCTGCAACAGCGGACGCAGCCAGCGCAGTGCTTCAGCAGATGATGGGACCTGGCGGCGTGCTGCCAGGCGCGCCGGGTGCAGCTCCCGGCATGCTGCCCGGTATGCCTGGTGCAGTGCCGGGAGCAGTGCCCGGAGCAGTGCCCGGTGCGGTGCCCGGCGCTGTGCCTGGCATGCCGGGCGTGCCGGGAGTGGAGCAGCCAGCCAAGCACTTTGAGACGGAGCTGGTCATCAACGACTTCCCGCAGCACGCGCGCTGGAAGGTGCGGTGGTGGTGGGTGCTGTGGCCATGGGTGGCTGTGCATTTCGCACCTGCGCTGCCCTGCAGGCGCTGGCTGAATGCGCTGTGCAACATCACGCAAATCGCCACTGCTCAGCATGACACAGGAGACAAACCCACNAGTCACGGCTGCATCCTCTGTGCAGGTCACACACCGCGAGACCATCCGGGACATTGGAGAGCTGGGTGCTGCCCTCGTCGTCAAGGGTGCGCGGAGGCTGGCTGGCCTGGGGTGTGGCAGATGCTGGCTGGTGCATCGTTGGGCCTGCTGAGCAGCTGCTGCGTCGCTGCGCCTGCTGCCTTCCCACCAGCCCAGCAGCTTGCATCCCAACCGCCGGCGCTTGCTCTGCTCCTGCTGCAAAGCCATTGCCTCACACCAGCTGTCTGTTCTCTCGCACCCTCCCTCCCCTTTGCCAGGCAAGTACTACAAGCCCGGCACGGCGCCAGNNGACCGCNTGGACGAGCGNCAAGCTNGTACCTGCACATCCAGGGTAAGCATTGGTGGTGCAGTGCCTAATGCAACATGCAGGCTTGGTTTGTGCAGCGGTTGCATACATGCTGTTGGCCAACATNGGGGGAGGGGCCCCTGAGAGGCTACNGTTGTGCGTTCATACGCTGTGTGTCGCCTACTCCGTTGCGAANCGTGCNACTCCCTTTCTTCCAACCAGCACCTCTCGTCATCTGCGTCCTCTGGTATGCAAGNCCTTCGCTCACCTCCCGCCTTTACTGGCCTCCCACCCACCAACTGTCCCCTCCCCGCCGCAGGCCCCTCGCCAGAAGTGGTGAAGCGAGCCAAGCAGGAGATCAAGCGCATCCTCGAGGAGAGCACAGAGAAGGCGATGCGGCGAGAGACGCCCGCGGCCGGCCGCTACTCGGTTATGTAGCGCGGCCCCCTGTACCAACAGCACCCACACATCTGTACCCCAGGTGGGTGCTGGGCGTGGGTGGGTGGCTGCACGCCAGCGCAGCTGCGGCAGCTGCACGGCGGTGGGAGGCTTGGGTTGTGCCCGGCTTGGCAGTGACGCCTCGCCCGCCCCGCCCGGCGCGCCCCGCTCTGCCGCAGCGGCAGCAACATTGCAATTTTGAAAACATGGAAGCAGCAGCGGTGGCATTGATACATGCGGCCACCGTGGAGGCCGGCCAGCCTGCGGTGTTGCGACGCTGCCCGCACCTGCCACCGGTGGGTGCCACGCAAGTGGGGGTGCACTTGCTGCTGCCCTGTGGCACGCATGGCACGCTGTGCTCCTGCTGGGCAGGCTGGGCGGGGCAGCCATGCCTCACGCAAAGATAGCCTACACTTGGCCTTGCCACTGCTGAGCTGCTGACTCCCAGGAGACAGAGGCACGCACACGGGCCACGGCCCCGCACCGCACGGCGCACCCCCTGGCACCACCATGCGGCGCTGAAGCGGGGCTGCCCTGTTGCGCTGCCGGCTGGGCATTGTGCATGGGGCGCCCGCTCGTCTGCGCCGCCTCTGCATGTCAGATGCGGCTGCCGGCTCACCCAAAGTGCTGCTGTGCCCCCTCCCTGTATGCAGAAAGTCCTCCACCCTGCGGCCCAGCCAAGCCGGCATCAGCCAGCAGCATCGTTGGCGTCGACAACAGCTCATGCTGTTTTCGTGCCTGCTGCGGCACCCTCGCTGGCCGGCCCTGCTTCCCCCACATTGACCTCCTACTCCTTTTGCCGCTCCTACTCCTGTATGCTCGTCTTCCTGCCATGCTCTCAATTGTGCTTTCTTTGGCTCGAGTTGTGAGACACACATGCATCTGGACAGGTCGGCGGGCGGGCAAGACGAAGACAGCCAGGCGGCCCAGCGGGCACGGCGGGCCGGCAGGCACAACAGTGCAGTCAAACGACTGCCGGGCCACCCCTCATCATCACTTCCTCCTGCTGCTCGCTGTGCTCAGGGGTGCTCGATCCTTGTGCCGATCCGGCTGCAGCTTGGGCCTGTGGCCGCGGCTGCCGAGCAGGCAAGATCGCCAGCCCGCCTCCCCACACGGCACATTCCCCTTCACTGTGGAACAGCAGCCATGAGGCGCGGTCTGGCGGGCCTGCTGGGCCTGCCCGAAGACTGCGGCCAGCCCAGTCTGTCCGAGCACAGCGGCGAGGGCTCCTCCCCGCTGCTGGGCTCCGCCCCGGGGCAGCAGACGTGCGATCAGGCTGCTGCTGCAGGCGGCCTGCGCCGCCACGGCAGCGGCATCCCCCTGCCGCCGCCACCAGCGGTTGACGCCGGCCTAGTGCGGTCGCTGAGCGGAGTGCCTTGCCCTCCCAGCCCCACCAAGCTGCCCGCTGCCGATGGGCTGGCCCGGCAGCTCAGCGGGCTGCCGCTGGCGGCGGCGCTCAGTGAGGCGGCGGCCCAGCCCAAGCCACGCAAGCGGGCGCGGACCACCCGCACTGCCGGCAAGCAGGCGGCGGCCGCGGCCGCSGCAGCTGCCACGGCTGATGAGGAGCGTGACGAGGACATGGACGAGGCAGAGCAGAAGCGGCAGGCGCGCCTGATGCGCAACCGCCAGACCGCCGCGGCGTTCCAGGTGAGTTGGGGCACAGAGTGGGACCCTGCATTTCAAACGCCACATGCACCTGTATCGCCTGCCCTCGTGTGCCAACTCGCTCTTCACCCGTGCCGCTCAACACTTGTCCCCATCCCTCCTTCCGGCCCCACCCCCTGCAGGCAGCGCCGCCTGGACCGCATCGCCACCCTGGAGGCACGAGTGGCACAGCTGGAGGAGGTGCTGGTCCAGTACGGCATCCAGGTGGGTGGGTGCTGCTCAAACTGATGCATTCCGCTGCTACTGCTGCACAGCTGGGAGGCAGGTTGCTGCATACGTATTCGGTTGCCTCCAGCCATCTGCCGAGCACAATCATCAACAGCTCGGTGCAGCACTCCTTGCAGTGAGTGAACCAACCACACGTTGCCACTGGCTGAGCATTGCGCTCCACTCCCTCTCACCAACCCCATGCAGGTGCCGGAGCCGCTGGAGGGGCCCAAGGCCGCAGCACCCAGCGGTGCAGCACCCATCCCAGCTGCCGCACCCCCGCCGGCCCCCGCTCCCCTGCACCGCTTCGCCTCCCTGCCCGCCGGCTTCGGCCTGACGGCAGCAGCACCCGGCCTGCTGGCACGCCCCTGGCCTCCCTGCCCCTCGGCTTCAGCGCCAGCCTGGCCCTGCCCTCCTTAGAGCTGCCGGGCGCCGCTGCCGCCGCGGCTGCTGCCGCAGCACCCGCACCCACCGCCCTGTTCACACCTCCCAGCCAGAAGCAGCAGCCGCCGCCGCCGGTGCCGGGAGCACCCACAGTGCCCTCCACCCGCCAGGCGCCCCTGCTGGTGCCGCAGCCCGCCCAGCTGGACCTGCCCAGCACAGCTGGCGGTGCGCTGCCCTGGCTGACCCCGGCACCTGCATCTGCCCTGCTGCCGACCCCAGCAGCACCCGCCGTCCTGCCAGCAGACGGCCCAAGGGCGCCAGGGGTGCCCCTGCAGCCAGCAGAGGCGGCCGGCCGGGCGGCAACCGCTGCGGCCACAGTGGCAGCCATGGGCCCTCAGCAGAAGGCGGCCTTCCTGGCGCGCCTGCAGCAGCTGCACCCAGACGTCCTGCCCCAGCTGGAGGCGCAGCGCAGCATGCAGCTGCAGGCGGCCATCGGAACGAGCGCCAGCGCAGCCCCCACCGCAGCACCGGTGCCGGCCGGCATGCCTGCAGTGAAGCAGGAGGCAGCAGAGGCAGCGGCGGGCCCTGCTGCTGCGGCACTGGCCTCCCCGCACCRGCCGCTCCTGGAGTTCAGCTCCCCGCTGCCGGCAGCGCTGGGCAGTTTCCCCTCGGCGCCGCTGTCGTCGGGCACCCTGGCCGCCCTGCTGGGCAGCCCTCCCTCCCCACTGCTGCTCACGTTCTAGGCGCTGCGCTCGTGATAGTTAGGCAGCTAGAACAGGKACCCTCAATTTCCAAGCACTGCCCTTCAAATCCAATGCACCATCCCTTAGCTCTCCTGCACTGTCAGTTCCCTCTGTGAGAAACCGCTTGCCCTGCTATCCCCCGTGACTCCACCACCCTAGCGCCCGCTCAACTTCCGCTATCATCTGGCCCTTGCATGCCTGCCTGCTGGTGTGCCCCTTGACTCGGCCACCACAGGAGGCTGGATGCAAATGTAACAATCAGTTAGCTACTGCAGCACATGGAGAGTGGCAGAAGGCACACATGCGCCGAGCGGACGAGCGGCCGCCACCCGGGGGCGGCAGCAGGCAATGCCGCAACGTTGCGCCTGGATGCAAGCCTGCAAGCTGTGCACTGTCAACTGATAACTTGGAGCTCCTAGCAGCACTTGCCAGACGCCGGGCGTGTCCAAGGGAGCTGCTCAGGGAGCGGAGAGAATGGCAAGCGGGGCGGCTGGTGTGAGAAGCTGTTGGGGCAGGGCAGCKCGCYGGCAAGCCGTRCGACCAGCCTGCCTTSCCCACCGCCGCCGCCGCCGCTGCCGACGGGGGCAGCTGCGCCTCGCCGCCCGCCAGCCGCCTGATGCCCGCCCGCACTCCCCTTGCCTTTCCACAGCCGCCAGCCGCTGATGCCCGCCCGCACGCCCCTTGCCTTTCCACAGCCGCCACCGCAGCTGCCCACCAACGAGTGGGCAGCAGCCAAGCTGGAGCGGCTGGTTGAGGATGCTGCCCGCCTGCTGAATGAGCTGACCGGCAGCAGCGCTGGCGATGGAGAGACCCTGCGGCCGGCCGGCATGCCACTCACTGCTTTGACACATGCGCAGGTGGGTGCAGGAAGTGCAGCTGGAGTGCAGTGCGTGCAGTGGACAAGTGAAGGGCCTGCTGTGTGGCATCGCAATGAGGTTTCAATCAAGTTGTGTCTGCCGACCTGCTTGCAGGCCCTGGCGTTTGTGTTCCGCCGCAAGACCGGCGCGCTGCTGTCGGTCATGAACGAGCGAGCGTTCTTGGTGACGCGGCAGGGCAGCGAGGGCGGCGGCATGCAGTGGAGCGCCCCTGTCTTCTGCCGCGGCCTGTTCCTCAGCGCAGGGCTAACTGCAGGTAGGCGGGGGGGCAGCACTGCCTGCTGGGAAGCGCGTATGTCCCGCTCACAGCTGCGGCGACTCCGCAGTTGCAGCGTGCCTGGGCATGGGATGAGGTGGCAAAGTATAGCACTAGTTGTGAAAGCACACTCGCCCCTTCTGCAAATTGCTGCTGGTACAGGCTGGATGGACCTGCAGATGTGCCTGGCCATCCGCTCGCAGCAGGGGCTGCAGAAGGTGCTGCGCCCCTACTGCTCCTTCTGCGGCCTGAATGCCCAGTTCCTGCTTGACATGAACGGCCCCCGCGTGCGCCAGCTGCACACCAGCAGCGGCAGCAGCGGCGTGGTGACGCAGGTGGGTGTTGAGTGGTTGGCGGGGGCAGCAGCAGATGAGACGACATGCCATGAAATGCGCCAGCCGCCACTTCCCTGCCATGCTTCATGTCGGTCTCCCTTCGCCTGGGCGCAGGCGGACCTCACCAACATGGCCAAGTACTTCACTTTGGATGCCGGCATGCTGGACGTGTCTGTGCGAGGTGAGCCAGCCGCCGCGCAACGAGAGTGCCCGCCTGACTTCCTGCTCATGATGCCGCCCCTTGGCATTAGTAAAAAGCCCTCGCCCTGGGTTTGCTCGCTGCCTCACAACCGCAATGCCTGTTCCACATCCGCCCCCCTCTCGCCAGTCGGCCGGTTCCAGCTGGACAGCTCCCTCAACGAGGCGGTGTATGGGCGGGGCGTTGACATGGAGGACATCCTGGCTGGGCGGGTGCCGCCTCTAATCGAGTTCGGCCCCTTCTACTCGCTGCTGGACAATTATGTGAGGGCAGCATTCCGCACGCCCAGCATGGCGCGCCTGGCGCTGGGTGTGGGCAGCGGCCGCTCGCCGCGCCTGCCCAGCCAGCTTGGCGCCGGCAGCGGGCGCGGGTTGTCCCAGGCTAGCAGGCAGGGTGGTGGGCTGGGCAGCAGCGGCGGCTCGCCGCCCGGGCAAGGCAGCTCTCTTGGCAGGGGCAGCCCGCCGGGCTCCCTGCTCAGCAACCGCACAGAGGCCAGCTCAGCGGGGGACCTGCAGGCCATTGAGGAGGAGGTGGCGGGCAAGGCATCTGCTGAGCGGCGGCGCACACTCGACTTCTCCCTTGCCTGAGAGCTGCGCTGCATGTCTTCGTTTGTTAGGTGCACGATTGTAGGCAGGCAGCTGGACAATGAATGGCATTATGGAGAAAGGGTTGAGCAGCGAAGGCGGGGCAGACGGCATGGGCAGCGGCGCCGCCGCCCGCTTTGGATCTTCCCAGCCGCTGCTCGCCTCGTGCCCCAGCCACCTGCAACGTTGTGCTCTGTGCTCTGTGTGGCTCATTCGTCAGGCCTGCGTTGCACGAGCTCTCGTGGGGGAGGGCCACCAGCCCTCGCACCTCCATTCAGCAGCCTCGTTGCGCTGCTCGCTCCATGCCGTGATGCCTGCAGCAGGCCTGGTGATGTTGGCCTGCATGGCGCTGGCCACAGGCGCCGCCGCGACGGGCGGCAGCGGCAGCGGACCCACAGCCCGAGCAGTGCGCCAGGAGGGGCAGGCTGGTGGCGTGCAGGGCGGGCAGACCTTACCATACAGACACCTGCCGCGGCCATCAGAGGGTCCATCCATATCAAAGGAGCGTGCGGCGGCGGCGCATGCGGCAGTGGATGCCTGGGTCGAGAGGTGCGCCGCTCGGATCGGCAGCTGGCTGGGGSCSGGGCTCCAGCAGGCTGGAGCCGATGCTGGTTTGCTTGCAAGCATGACTGCCGATTGGACATGGTCGAAAGTTGTAAGCAATGAGCACCCTGACTTGCACCGATTCTGCTGCTTTCTGCAGGTTCCTGCGAGAGCAGGGCGCCAGACGAGCGCAGCGGCTAGAGGAGCTGGTGAGACTGCACGTGTGGGCCCTGCTCTGCCCACAAAAGGCCACAAATTTGCTGCTGGATGCCTGCACATATTGCAGGTGCAGGTCTGCACCTGCATTGGGCATGGAATTGCACAAGCATGGCCCCTGCCATGCACCTGGGCAGCTCTTTGCAATTGACCTGCCTCTCTCTGGGCAGGCGCCACGCAACAACGTGTCCTTGCTGGAGCGCTTGACTGGGCGGCAGGACCATCCGGATGCGTGTGGCGTGGATGACCGCCAGCTGTGAGCAGGGGCGCTGACATAGCAATGGGATCCGCCTACCTTGTGTGCATGCGGATGTGGCGTGAGTGCAGCATGCACCGCATATGTCTGCCGAGCCTCGATGGTGCTGGCCCTTGATGCCACTCGCCCTGACTTGTGGCGCTCAATGCACTGTTCGCAATGCAGACCTGTCAAGCGGGACTTCTTAGTGGTGCTGCCGGCTGGGCCCGACTTTGACGCTTCCAAGTGGATGGGGCGGCCACAGCATGCCAACTGGGACCTCGGTGGGCGCAGCAGGGTTCGCAAGGCATTGCATGAGCAGGGTGGAACTTCAGCGGGGTACTGTTTGAACTCAGAGCAACTATTCAGTTCATCATGTGCCGACCAACAAACTTCTGTATAGCTTGCTGCCCTGCAGTTGTCATCTACTACAGCAGCGACCCCTCGTCCTTCAGCTGCCCGCTCTGCAAGGCAGTATACATCGGCAATGGTGCGGGCGCACTGCCCACTCTCTCACTGCGGTGTGGCCCGTCCGCCAAACCAGTGCAGTCTGCTGTGCTTGAACAACATCTTGACCTGCAGCATCGTGTCTTATTTGTCATGCAGGCCCCAAGTGGCGCCTGGCGTACCGGTTCACGCTGCTGCCTGAGTGGAACGCCACGTTCAGCAAGGACTACAAGGCCATCATGTTTCCGGGTGGGAGGCTGCAGCGTTGCTTGCCGTGATTGCTCACAAATCAGTTTCGCAAATCATGTTCGTGGTGCTTGCAAATGGACCCCAGTACTCACTGCTTTGGCCCACCCGCAGCCATGCCCTGCAGATGACGACCTTGTGATGGACACCTGCACCATCAACCGCATGTTCAGCGTGGTGCAGGTGGGCAGAGTGTTCATGTTGCCGGCGGCAATGGTTTGGCTGTGCAGCCTGTAGAAGCCCCTGGACGTATTGCTTCCAGACACATTTGCCGGGTATTGGCCTCCCTTTCCTCTCCCAAACGCAGGCATATAATTTGTTGCTGGCCCAGCCCAGTCTGTGCCCTGCTGCCTGGAGCCACACGCCCTACCAGGCACTGTGAGCTGGGTTTGGTGGGCAGCAGTGGCTGTGGCTCTGAAACTTTGAACAGTCTGACCTTCTGCTGGGACTGAACGACAACGCTGCTCGATTGCTGCCCCCTGCTTGCAGCTACCAGCAGCCCAAGAACATCCTGCGGTTCACAAGTAAGCTGTGATGGTTGACAATGAGCGGAGCCAGCAGTGGCCAACCCACTCTCCACCGACCACTCGTGCTCACGCACCGCCCTGACAGCTCCCTCTTGCCGCCATGGCCACTTTGCTCCCTGCCTGCCTGCTTGCCTGCAACCCGCAGCATTCATAGAGATCATGGCGCCCGTGTTCAGCATGGCCTTCTTCAACGGCTTCGTCGCCCCAACACTGTACAAGGCACACTACGGCTGGGGCCTAGACTTCATCTGGTGCGTGTGGCAAAGTGCGGCTCTTGCATGCAGGCAGCTGACCGCCAAGTGGCGTGCAGAGCCATGCTCACTCAAGCTGCAAGCTGCCTTTGTTTAGCAGGCCCTTTCTGCTGCGCTACCCGCCAAACAAGATTGCGGTGGTGGATGAGGTGAGGTGATACACAGTGGCGGCTGCAGTTCTGCAGGCAGTGCTGGGCAGCCATGCTACGCACATCCGTCGGAACATCAGCTTACCCACATGTAATTTGCTGCCGCCTCCGCATCCCACTCATGCTGGCCAGGTCTGCATCTTCCACCCTCCCTCCAACCCTCACAAGGACAACAGCATCTACACGGCAGAGGCGCCTTGTAAGCGTGCATGCGCAGCGCTTGCTCCATATATGGCCAGCAGTTGGCCCGTGCAATTCTCCTGCTGCCGCCGCTCACATCAACCAAAACGCATCTGCATGCAGACCGGCAGAAGGAGGAGGAGCAGCGGCGCTTTGGCGAATGGAACTACTACGACAGCGAGATCGCCCGGAGGGGCTTCTGGTTCCAAGCGGTGCAGGCAAGTAGTTGCAGGGGCGGCGGCAGCTGCTCGTGAGCACATCCAACGCCAAGACCTGTCTGCCCCAAAGAGTCCCTGTCCAGCCCCCCGCCTGCAGGTGCTGGGAGCAGTGCCCAAGTCGTCTCCACCCGACAGCCTGCTGCAAAGGTCCAACCAGGCAAGGCCAGTGTGTGCCGCTGGTGCATGGGGCGTGCCGTGGCCGTGGCAGCTGAGGTCCAATGCTGGGAAAAGGCACAAAACTGTGCGCCTTGAGGTGCCCACTCAGCTTCCCTGCTCCTCCCTCTCCCCGCGGCATCTACGCTCCCCACAGATTCTGTCCACGCGCCTGGGATCGCTCTTCCCACTGCTGCTGCTGATACAGATGCTGATCATCGCCTGCGGCTGCTTGGCGGTGGTTGGCTTGCGTGCGAGGAAGGGCATGCTTGGCAGAGGCGGCTGGAAGCCGGCGGCCACGCCAGGCGCGGTTGTGTGAGCCCAGGGGCGGCAGAATTGCAGCTTTTGGCGTCAGATCAATTGTTGAATGACTGTTCTTCCGTTTGTGAGGCAAAATGCTTGCCCAGTTAAGTTTGAGGAGGGTTTGAGATTCAGACGCCGCCTGGCGATGAGCGGGCACCACGCCCCGCAGGCGGCGGGCACAACAGAGTGGGCATCAGCGCGCCTTTGGATCTGCTGATTGCTGTGCTCTGTGCGTGACCACATCCGAGCTTTGGCAAGCTTTGCTGGCCCTCGGATCGCTCGAACGCGCGAGGGAAGCACTTGAGGCGCTGATCTGCACCACCCTTTGGTTGCTGTTGTAGCTCCCACGGCCACCCACAACTCCCTGGCTTGCTGGGCCGGGGGTGAGCGACCGGCGGCAGGCCAGCTTCCTGCGCCAGCTCCTTCGGCCATGCGGGCGCCACGCCTGCTCTTGCTGGCGCTGCTAGCGCTTGCTCTTGGCAGCAGCGCTCAGCGAGCAGTGCTTGGGGTTGGCGGCGGCGGCGACAGC
>JADXDR010000197.1:69759-86041 GCA_025026875.1 Chlorella ohadii
GTTGCATCAGCGCCATCTGACAGCCCGATGGCCAACCTGCTGCGCAGCGCCCTTGTCGCCCCTGAGCAACGCGGCGAGCAGCTTGTGGGCGAGCAGGCAGGCGGCGGCGGCAGTGCAGCAGCAGCAGGGGAGGCGCAACCCACAGAAGAGGAGCTCGCAGCAGCGGCGCTCTTCCAGCACCCGTTGGCGCCGCCTGAGCAGCAGCGCAACTGGCGCGCGGGCGCCCAGACGCACGTGGAGATGCAGCGCTGGCTGCGCCGCTTCTTTGCCAACGATGCCAGCCGGCTGACCAGCACACGCCTGCAGGCGGCTCAGACGGCGGCGGCGGTCGGCGGCGGCCGTGGCCCCCTGCCGCTGCAGGTTGGCGAGGCGGGTGATGTGCTGGCCACGGCTGGCGGCCACCCCTGCAACGCCACCTGCGCCCGCCGGGCAGCAGAGGAGCTACTGCTTGCGGGGGAGGCCCCTGGCCATGGGTACATGCCACTGGTGTGGCCCCAGTTTCCAGAGGACCGCCGGCGCTGGGCAGCCGTGCGCGCCCCAGGCAAGGACAGCGCAGGCGGCACCAGCGAGCCTGCAGCAGCTAATGAGGGCTCACCGGCCGCAGCCAACAGCAGCACCGCTGCCGCAGCAGTGAGCAGCAGCAGCGGTGGCGCCACGGCGACCGACAGCAGCGCTGCCACAGCTGCCGACAGCAACGCAGCCAGGGCCACCGACACTGCTGCAGCGAGCGACCCTGCCCCATCTTGCCTGCCGCGCCGGCCTGGGGAGGCAATCAGCAGGGACTACCTTGTGGTGGCGGCTGTGGGCAACAACCTGACCACTGTGAACAGGTGGGGAGCAGCACAGTGCAGTACAGTGTAATGTGCTATTCTGCACGAGACGATGGCTTGTAGCTGTGGGCTTTCTTGCTGCTTTCGCCCATGCACCCTATTGATGCCAACTTTTCTGCTGCACCCCATCACGCCTCCTTCCCCTTCCCCAGGTGGCTGTCCATGCCTGAGTCCGCCACCTTTGACCTTGTGCTCCTGCACTACGGCAACGGCGAGCCACCGAGCTGCCCGCACTGCAGGGCGGTAAGCGCTGGGGCAGGCCCTCTGGAGCCTCGTTTGTGGGTTGTTGCTGTTTAGCTGATGCTGTTGCAAGTGATGCTGGTAGCATGCTGCTGAGGGAATGCCATGGGGCCCAGCTGGCTGCCACTGATTGCGCTCCATGCCTCCACACTTGTGCGCCCTTGCTACCGCAGATTGTGCGCGCCGCGGGCCCCAAGTGGCAGCTGGTGTGGCAGCTCACGCAGCTGCCCATCTGGCCTGAGCTGCTGGCCGGCAAGAAGGCGGTCATGGTGCCGGATGACGATGTCATTCTGGACACCTGCGCCATCAACAGGTGCTGCACAGGCTGACAAGCGTAGGGGCCAGCTGGTGGCTTAATCAAAGGGGGCAACTGACTGGTTGTGGGGCTTGCTCCTGGCCAGCAGGCTTCCAGCAGGCGCTGGCCTGCGCATCTCACCCCCTCCTGATGTGCCAACTTGTCTGCGCCGCAGGGCGTTTGAGCTGTTCACTGCCTACGGCCTGCTGCTGGGCCAGCCCTCGCTCTGCCCCGTGGAGCACCGCCCCTCCTGGTGGGTTGAATGCGCTTCATAATGCAGTGGCTTGCTCGGCTTGAGTGGGTCTGCAAGGTCGTTGCCTGACTGCCCACAGCAGACCTGCCTGAACACACACTTGCCCCTCCACTCCTGCCGCCCTCCGCAGGTACCTGCATCTGGTGCAGCAGCCGCAGTTCACGCTGCGCTTTGTGACCATGGTGGAGATCATGGTGGGTGCAGGAGCACTAAATGCAGGAAACAGAGCTTTGGGGAGGTGTAGCAGCTGCTCACCCATTGCCCTGCTTTGCAATGCCACAGCCGCTGCAAAACTAGCACTACTGATGGTTGGAGCCATCAACTGTATTGGTCCCTGCCTTTTGCAGGCGCCCATCTTCGAGGCCGGCTTCTTCCAGAGCTTTGCGCGCCCCTCGCTGTGGGACGCCTACACCGGCTGGGGCCTCGACTTTGTGTGGTGAGCGGCTGCTGCAAGCTGGCGAGGCACCGCAGTGCGCTGCGTGCTAGGATGCGTTTCTGCGGCTGTTCCCCCCTCTGGCATGCACACGCACACTCACGCACGCCTAACTGCTGCATTCCATTTTGTGCTGCCTGCAGGCCCTTCCTGCTCCAGTACCCTCGCGACCGAGTGGGCGTGATCGATGAGGCGCGNCCNNCTGCTGCTGCTGCTGCTGCTGCTGCTGCTTAGACCAGTTTGTTGCGCCCGCCGGCATATGCTCGCCTGCTGCTCTAGTGTTGCTTGGCTTGGTTGAGGGCTGAAGCTTGCCGCTTGCTTGGCCGCACAGCAACCTCAAAACTCCAGGTCTACCCTGCAACCAACCAACCCTGCAGGTGTGCATGACGCACCCACACTCTGCACAGAACAAGCAGGGGGACGGCTCCATCTACGCTGCACTGGCCAAGGTCGCTCCCTATGGTGAGCCTGCTGCCAGTTGCTCAACAGCGAGCACTGGGATGCATATCGCCGCAGCTCGGCTGTTTGGCTGCCGGCCCTACTGCACAGTGGCCGCTGCTAGCACTGATGCCACCGCCCTTGCTCGCCACTGACCAAAGCCCCACCTGCTCCCATCCATTCCTGCAGATGCGCGGGAGGAGGAGGCGCGCCGCGACGCCCAGTTCGACTACTACCCCTCCTCCTGCCACGCCCTGGGCTTTGGCTACCGCCCGCTGGAGATTGTGGGAGAAGTGCCCGACCCCTCCTATNGTCCCCCCGCCGCCGCCTCCGGAGCAGCAACCTGCCGCGATTACAAATCCCTCCCCGGTGCGGCCCTCTCCCGCCCAGTCACCGCCGTCCTCCCCCGCCCAGTCGCCGCCACCCTCACCTCCACCCACGCCATCCCCTGCCAATACGGTGGCGCAGCCCGCATCGCCTCCTCCGCCCCAAGTGCACTCGCATCACACGGTTGCAAGCCACAAATCGCAGTCTGCCGCACACCTTGCATCATTGGCCACCTCTCTTGATGCACTGGCACGCCCCTCGCCCTCTCCTTCGCCGCTGCCAACGGCCGCAAGCCCCGTCCCGCCGCTGCCGCCGCAGCGGCAGCAGCTGGAGGCGGCATCCGAGCGGCTGCGCCGGCACCTGCTGGACTTGCATCCCTCAGTGGTCTATGTCCAAGTTGCAGTGGCGGCGGCGGTGGCGGGCCTGCTGCTGTGGCAGCGTGGCAAGCGGCGGCCAGGCAGCCCCTGGCCCAGCCCACGCAGCGGGCTCAGCAGGCAGCCGTCTCTGCCCCTCCATAACGGCCACTCTGTGCGGTCCCCTCGGGCATCGCCCGTCAAGTCCCCTAGGTAGTACTTTTTTTGCTGGGCCCTGCCTGCCTGCTTTCATGTCGCCTGGTGCAGTTTACACGCCTACTCGTCTGCACGTTGCAAGCATAGTGATTGCGTGACACGCATAGTGAGCTGTCGTGTGCGTGCAGCAGTGAATGAATCAGCCAGTCAAGGTCAGTCAACAGTGGGTTCAGGATGGGCAAGAAAAACAATCAATGGTAAAGCACAGGTAGCAATCTGCAGCGCTCAACGAACACAAAAAGCTGCGCAGCGGGAGCACGACTCATGTCTGCGCCGAACCCAGCAGCTGGCGCAGCTGTGCCGCGTCCGCCGGTAGAGCCTCAAACTCGCATGACACGCGGTGCGCCGCGGGCACCAGCACCTGCCCCATCAGCTTCTCGTGGTGCCTGCAGCAAGGAGGGTAGCATAAAGACAGCGCTGGGCCTGACACATGCAGCATTGTGGGTGGGTAAAGCCAACCAGGCAGAAGCTTGCTTGGCAGCACACGCACACAGCAGCAACGAGTGAGCCACACCCCTGCTCCCGCCGCACTCACGCGCCGTTGAGCGTCATGTGCTCGTATGTGTTTGTGAGGATGATGTTGCCCTGCTTGTCCAGGCATGTGAACTCGCCCACCAGCAGCCGGCCGTCCTGGACGCGTATCTGCAGCACCGGCGGGAGGGAGCAGGCGGTGGAAACAGGCTGCAACGGCGGCGGCGGCGGCGGCAGTGACAGGCGGCAATCGCAGACACAGCCGTGGCTGTTTATTAAACATATTTGCCGCTTTCCGCGCACCCTGCAGCGCTTGTGCAGCAGCACGGCGGCCACGGCCAGCGGCGGGGAGCCACTGGTGCTTGTCGCCGCCTGATCAGACATCTTGGCAGTAAGCTGAGTTTATATTGACCTGCTACAGGTCCATCCATACACCTCAAGAACGCTCGGCGTAAATGCGGAAATGCAAGTGACTTGCGGGGCTCCCCAATGGCTGCAGAGATTGAAACTGCAATCTCAACTACACTGAGCACAGCAGGGGCGACAGAGCCCTGCGATCGCGGGCGTTGGCCTCTGCGACTCGCTGTTGCTAGCCTCCGTGCTGCTTACCGCTCGTGTATTGTGCTCTGATCACGGTAAGCAACAATCCGGCCGACTGCCGGGCGCCTCCGTCGCTCTCGCCCCTGCCGCCGCCGCCGCCCGCGCCTCTCCACCTGCCCCGCCCTCGCTGCTCACGGTACATGCCTCTCCATGCCGACAGCTGCAGTTGTGTGAGCCGACCAGCATCCCAGTTGGAAACTTTGAGGGTTGAGCGGCGGCGGGGGCGGCATGGCGGGCGGCCCGCTGGCCGGCCTGCTCAAGGACTTGGAGGCCGACTGCTTTGCCAGCAGCGAGCAGCGTGTGCTGGCTGCCTTTGTGGTGAGGCGGTGGGTGCTGGGAGGAGGTTGGATTGTAGCATGCTCAAGGCTGGCATGACTGCATAGCCGCAGTGCTGCAGCTGCATGGCCGCCAACGCTGGGCAGCCATATGCTGTTGCCGCGCCACGCATGTGCAGGTGACGAAATGTGACCCGGCGCCACAGGGGTCGCGCGTGCGCCGCGCCCTGCCCAAGGTGGGCTTTGCAGGAGCCATGGTGCTTACCTGGATCCCTGCTGTGGCCAACCGTGTGTTGCTGACCGGTGTGCCTGGCCGCAGCGCCGCGCACTCATTTGCACCATGCTCGCGCATGGCTGCTTCTGCCACTGCTTCAACTCTCGCCCTGATCATGCCGCTGCCATACCTGCCGCCATCCATATTGCCCATGCCTGCCGCCATCCATATTGCTCATGCGCTGCAGTCTACTGGCAAGCCGCGCGTGATTTGCCTCACCGCCAAGCGGCGCAGCAAGAAGCGCGGCTTCAAGGGCACGCTGCACGTGTGCAAGCTGGCGCAGGGGCGCTACCAGGCAAGCTGCTGCCGCCCTGGTACTGCAGACCAGTTGTGCGTTGCTGGCAATATGGCAATGCTATGTGGGCTGACCTGTGCCTGCAGTGGGCAAGCTGCCAGTGCACCGTTCGGAAGCCGAGCCGAATCTGCACAGCAATGCGCAGAGTACTGCTCAATGCTCATTTGTTCTGATGCACCCCCACCGGCAGGTGCGCAAGAGCGTGAAGCTCAAGCTGTTGACGCGCATCGAGGCGTTTGTGGACTCGCCCGGCCAGCAGGAGTACTTTGAGCTGGCCTTTGCGCAGGTGCGCTCCAACTTGCAGGCCCGGTTTCGGTGTGATTTCTGCTGAGATTCCTGCGTGTGCCCCAGTCGTGCTGGCTGCCTCTAACGGTGCAACATGGCAAACGGCACATTTCACGCGGCTTTGGGGGCCACCAACCACCCATCCACAATCACATCTGCCCCTGCCACCCCCGCAGCGCGGCTTCACCAGCGGCGAGGCGCGGCTGGCTTTCGAGGTGAAGGATGCGGCCACCCGCCTGGAGCTGCTGGGCACGCTGTTCACCTTTTGCAGGCAAGCACGGCCTTGTATTGGTGGACTGCCGGCCGGTGTGTCAGACGCTGCTCCGGTGCTGGCCATGCAATTCGCAAGCAAGCAGCTGCAGCATGCGCCTCGTGGCCTGCACATGAGTGGCGCCGTGGCTGCCTTTACTGCCATTTCGCCCTCATTATCAGCCCCTGCTTCCCCGCCTGCAGGGAGCATGAGAAGCGCGCTCCACAAGTGAACGGCATCGAGGTGTCTGAGCTGGAGGCCTCGGCGGCGCAGTACACCAGCAAACAGGCAAGTTGGGGCAGGAAGGCTGGGGGAGGGCGTGGGAGGTTGGCAGGGCAGCTGGTCCTGGGAGAGCCCTCTCGGCTTGCGATTGGCGTGGCCCATGCTGTAGGCGATCGCCTGCCCATAGTTGCTCCAGCTGCTGAGTGCATCCATCGCACTCTCACCCCTCTGAACTGCAGACGGCAGAGGTTGCAGTGGGCCAGACCGGCCGGGCGCTGCTGCAGGAGGCTGCGGTTCGCGAGGAGGGCGCCGCGCACGATGAGGGCGGCGATGTGCACCCGCTGTGGGGCCAGCGGGAGGACAAGCAGGTCCAGGTGAGGGAGGGGAGGGGGCAGCTGGTTGGGTGTGGGTTGGCAAGCGTGCTGCAAGCAGCAGCTCCTCAGGAGGGTATGTGCAATGTGCGAGCTTACCACGACCTCCCTTTGCGAGCTTACCCGACCGAAAGAAGCACTGAATGCGCCCCCTCCCACCCGTTTCTCCACCTCTGCCCCGCCGCACAGTCTCTGCTGGAGATGGTGTCAGTGGGGGCGGCCTCCATGGAGGAGCTGCAGCAGCGGCTGGAGGCGGAGCTGGCGGCACTCGAGGTGAGCGCTGTGTTCATTTGCAAGCATAGCTGGCGAGCTGCAGTCAGTCGGTGGGGCGTGAGCCCTATTGCAGCGCCGGAGGCATATGCCTCCTCTGGTCCACAGAACACACGCAAATCAAACTCCCTCCACTCTTCACTTTGTTTGCAGGGCGCCTCTGTGCACGGGATTTTATAGAACGGCGAGCCGATGGGGGCGCGTACACATCTTCAAACCTCTGGCCCTCTCCCACTCTTCTCACTGCTCGCACAGGATGCCTCGGTGCACGAGATCCTAGAAAACGGCGAGCTAGTGGGGCGGGTGCTGGGCGAGCTGGGCGGCACGCTGCGCCTGCTGGACGACCTGGAGGAGAACCTGGCCGTGTTTGACGCGCGCCTGCGCCACATGCGGGAGGACATCGCGGGTGCGTGCACGAAGGGAGCAGGGCTGTGCGTGTTTTCCTTGTGAAATCGAGCACCGCAGCAACGAGCATGGAGCCATGTTGGCGGCCCTGCAACCTTTCCACCTCGCGATCGACCTGCTGCTGCTGCCTCATCAACGCCCTGCAGCCATCGAGGACCGCAACAACCAGCTGGAGCTGCACTCGCGCAACAACCAGAAGCTGCTGGTGGCGCTGGAGGGGCTGGTGGGCCGCCTGGCGCTCAGCGAGGGCGCGGAGCGCGCGCTGGGCGCCCGAGCCATCACAGCCGCCAGGCGAGAGATTGGAGCGCAATAGCTGGGGGCTTATGTAGTGCTCAGATGGTGCTCGGAGCGTACAAGGCTGCTACGCTTGCGCTGTATGCCTTGCGATCTTCCCACACTTTGCCCGGCTTCCCTCTGCTCTTTGTTACGCAGCCTGCCAGCAATGGTGGACGCGGCCTGGGAGCTGCACACCCGCCTCCTGGCGCTTACGCCGTCGCCCGATGGCAGTGGCGCCGCCTCCGCTCCAAGTGCAGCTGCAGCACCAGCTGCGGCTGGTTCAGCGGCGACAGCAGGCGGGCGTGGCGGCGGCGGCGGGGGGAATGAGAACCGCCTGGCCGCCTCCATGACCAACATGGCAGCTGTCGCATCGCAGCGGCAACGCTTGCACGGCCTGCAGCGCGCCTTCCTAGAAAAGGCCACAGCCTACCTACAGCAGGAGTTTGGCGCCGTGGCAGACGGCCCGCTGCAGCGCCTGGCAGCTGCCGGCGGCAGCGGCAGCCTGCGGCTGCGGCCAGCAGACCATGGGCAGCTGCGGCGGCGGGCAGCCGAGCTGGCACCGCTGCTGGAGGTGGTCGGTGTGCTGCGGCCCCCTGCGGCGGTGGCCCCTCGGGAGGCTTACTGCCAAGCAGTCAACAGCCTGCTGCGCAGGGAAGCGCACCAGGCGGCAGCGGAAGTGCGGCGCATGGCGGCGGCGGCAGATGCGGGCGGCGGCCATGAGCCTGACTTACTGGACCGGGCTGCTGCAGCCGAGTCGGCAGGGTGAGGTTTGGGCTGCTACATGTTGTCGCTTGTCGCTTGAGGATGGCATGCAAGGCAGGGGATGGTTGGTTTGGCTGGCTGGTTTGCATGAACTTGCGGTGCTGTGGCATCCAAGGCGTGCTAAGGCAGTTCGCAATACGCCATTTGGAAGCAACCGCAAAGCTCTCACTGCCCTGCTCTTACCCCTATCTCTCACAGTGCCCTGGAGCGGCTGAGCGCCCGGCCTGGACAGTCGCCTTCAGGCCTGGGCGCCTCGTACCGCGACGCAGGTCAGTCTGAAATGCAACCACTTCAAAGGCATGCGGTCGCATTTGAGTGTTGGGTGGCGGTTGGCGGAACCTACTTGTTCGTCCGCAGCACCCCTCGATCTTCCTGCTGTGCCTCCTTTCCTTGTTTCCCCGCAGGCATTGTGCCCATTCACGAGGGTTACGAAGCGCTGCTGGAATGCCTGGTGCCCATACTGGCTGAGGAGGTGCACCAGCTGGTGGCGCTGGCCTTCCCCAAAGCCCTGCCACAGCAGCAGCAGGGAGCAGCGGCGGCAGCAGGAGCAGGAGGCGGCGCTGCCACCCACGGCGGCGGCCCGGCTGGGCGGCTTGCGGCCGGCGGCGAGGCAGCAGCACACATGCCGACCGACCCCGGCAGCGCAGAGGTGCAAGGGGCGCTGGCTGCTCTGCTGGCCGGCGTGGACTCTGAGCTCCTAGGGCTGATTGACAGCGTGCGGCCGCAGCGCCTGCTCCTCTGCCTGCCCATGCTGGCAGTTACTCTCGCCTGGAAGCAGCGCCTGGCGGCTCGAGGCGCCGAGGCACGGCCCCTGCTGGCCCTGCTGGCTCAGTGCGAGCAGCGGCTGACCGCCAGCCTGACTGCCTACTTTAGCGAGCGTGCAGCGGCCATCCAGAGGTGCGTTCTTTGGCATGCTGATCGAGGCAGTTCTGGCATGGCGGTGCGGCGTGCCTTGAAGCGCCTCTGCCTTCAGCCTGTCACGCAACATGAGCAGACTACCCTTGCTCACCTTCATTGCAGGTATGATGCTCGGTCCTCCATGCCATCCATGAGCGGTACCAACGTCAAGTACCAGCACGTACTGCCCTTTATCGCCAACTTCCCTGTGGTGGCCAGCCGCATAGAGGCGCTTCTGGAGCGCTGGCCGCCCGAGGCGCAGCAGGCGCAGCAGGCGCAGCAGCAGGCGCAGCAGCAGGCGCAGCAGCAGCACAGCACACCGCCCGCAGCGAGCACTGCCCGGCCTGCGGCACCTGGCACGAGCGGTGGGCGGCCGCCGCTGCCCCCTGGTGCAGCTGGGCGGCCACCGCTGGTGCCCTCTCCTTTCCAGTCCAGCGCGAGCAAGCAGACGCCGGTGTGGCGAGGGGCGGCGGAGTCGAGCGTCTCGGAAGTCAGCAGCGTGCCTCTCAGCTCAGAAGCAGAGGAGGTGTCCGAAATCAGCTACATGGAGACTGAGGATGATGCCAGCAGCCGCCGCACAACCGACGCCAGTGCGGATGCAGAGTCGGGGGCAGCTGGAGCGGCGGCCGGGGCAGCGGGAGGCGCACCGCCCGCAGCGCAGCAAGCGGCGGGTGCTGGGCAGCAGCAGGGGTCGGTAGCGCCAGGGCCGGGCGACGTGCTCAGGTGAGGCCGCTGGTTGAGTTGTGTAGACTTGGCTGAATTGCTTCTCAACTGTTGCCCAGTGCCGCCCAACATGACTACCAAGCAGAGCCTGCTGCCGCCGTTCAGCCCCCTCACTGCACATGTTTCTTTCCACCCGCAGGGAGCTGGTGGACAGCCTTTACGAGGGCTGGGTGCGCACCATGGTGGCAATTCATGCACTTCATTTCACCTTCTCTTATATTACCCGCAGGGAGCTGGTGGACAGCGGTTACGAGGGCTGGGTGCGCGCCGTCATGGCAGCCGTGGAGGCTGCGGGGGCCACGGATGCCAAGCACGGCACGCGCCTGCGCCTGGAGAACTACGCCTTCCTGCAGCTGGGCCTGCAGGTAGGAAACAGGAGGACTGTGGGACGCAGAGAGAAGCTGCCGTTGAAATGAGCTTGCATGTCTTCCTGCAGCTGGGCCTGCAGGTGGGAGCAGAAGAGCTGTGTGGCCAAAAGGGAAGCTTGCCGTGGAAGAAAAGCGTGCTTGGCCTGCCCCCGTCTCCGTGCTGCATTTTGGATCTGTTGCCGGTTGAACCATGCCGGCTGCGCACCTGCCTGGCCCCAGCGTCATCAACACTTGCCCTCTGTGCATTCACTCCGTCACATATTGGGCAGGCCCTGCCGCTGGACCGCACACCGGTGCTGGCGGCGTTTGCGGGGCAGGCGGCGGCCTCCAAGGACCGAGCCATGGCGGGCTACATAGAACAGCAGGTGGGGTGCACTGCCGGGCTGCACGTTTGGAGTGTTGGTGGGGAAAGGTTGGGTTGGAGTTTGAGCATTCGCCCTGCGCCTAGCCCGCTGTCTGATGCTGCGTGCTAGGGCGTACGTGCCGCAAGAGTCCTCAGCAGTGTGTGGCATTTTCCTCCCCTCTTCAGGTCGACTACTTCAAGTTCACACGCGTCCTGGAGTTCAGCCGGGTGGGTGCACAGCAGCGCCCAGGCCTTACCAGCGCAGCCACCGTAATTTGGCTCCAGCTGCTGGTCGCATGTGCAGCATTGCTGGCTTGCACATGCGCACCTGTGCCATGGCATTGCCAAGTAGGTGGACTTGCCACGACCTGTCAACTCATGCTGCCTTGCGCAGAAGCTGGATGAGACCATGGCCGCTGTGGGCAGCGCCGAGGTGCACCTGCAGCTGCAGTTCCAGCCCGCCGAGGTGCGTGGGGGGCTAGAGTGGGAAGGGTGGCAGAGGCAGCGGCGGAAGCAGCATGCGCAATGGGCATCATTGGCAGCCATTCGAAGAGGAGTCGATGCTCGATGCTAGCAGGTGCCTTTCTTTCTTCCACGCCCCCCCTCGTCATCCCCAGCACCTCTCTTGCAATGCCCCACTGCCCACACCTGCCCCTCCCTCCCTCCCCGCAGGTGCGCCAGCTGCTGTCCAGCACCACCTCCGGCCTGGACAAGAAGCTGGTGCAGGCAAGTGGCTTGCAACTCCCTGGTTGTTGATTGAGAGGCGCTGTGGGCTGCCGAATTCGAATTGAAAGCCAGGGTCGACACCATTGCCGCCCTGGGGTCCTTCTGCTGGGCATTTGATGCCAATGTTCCAGCATGAACCTGAGATGCAACCTGTTGCATGGGCTGGCTGCAGGTGTACCAGCGCGTGCAGAAGCACCTAGGGGCAAGCTCGCCCTACCTGGTGGATCAAGTGTGGGACAAGTGAGCGGGCGGTAGTTGAGTTTGCAATT
The DNA here is from genome assembly GCA_025026875.1 of Chlorella ohadii. Classification (NCBI taxonomy): domain Eukaryota; kingdom Viridiplantae; phylum Chlorophyta; class Trebouxiophyceae; order Chlorellales; family Chlorellaceae; genus Chlorella; species Chlorella ohadii. Next base: position 81,227 of record JADXDR010000197.1, read on the forward strand.
GGCCCACGTTGTGGTTGCAATCAATGGCTGGTTTCGCATGCTGGCGCGACAGGCTTGCAAGCCGACCAGGCCACGTGCATGCTGCGCGTCTTCATTTGATCCACTATCATCCATTGCACTTGCCCCGTCCAGGCTGGAGGGAATCTGCCTGGAGCGCTGGGGGCGCATGGAGGGCCAGCTGGCCGCCTGCTACCAGGGCATGCAGCTGCGGCCGCCGCCTGCAGAGCTACGGCGCTGGTTCCGCGCCGCGCGCCAGGCGGCGGGCTGAAAGGCCCCAGCAGTGTAGAAGTGACACTCAAATTTCCTGCTGCAGCCCGTCTGGTTGGTTTGGCAGCTACTTGCTGTAAGTTGAACAGGAAATGTGAGGCTGATGCCGAGATGGCGAGTGACGTGGCGCGCGGTGGAGAAGCGGGCGGGCGGGCGGCGGCTTAACCCTTCTTCCCTTCGTTGCTTGCGCTCCATTCGGCATCGCCAAGCAGCTAGGATGACGAGCCTCGTTAACGCCATGCTGCCGCGCCACACAGGTGCAGAGCCGACTGGGTTCGCAGTGGGGCTTACCCCAGCCTTGGACACCCTCCAGGCACTCGTTAGAACGGCCCAAGCTCAATTGAGCTGCAGGAGCCGCTGTGCTGAGCTGTGGGCGCCACACAGCGCCGCCGCCACCGCCGCCCCGCCGCTGATGCTGACGCGCGAAGGCAGCTGCCGGGCGGCAGCCTCTGAGCAAGCAGGCACCTGCTTCTGACAACCGCACTCTGCAGAGGCGCCGGCGGCCACGATCCAGGGCAAGAGGGACGAGAGCCGCAAGATGAAGTCGGTGCAGTGGTTTGGCACAAAGGCACGAAAAGCGGCCCACCGCCTGGGACAGCTGTGTTTTCACAGTAACTTTGAAGGGCCCTCACGTGTTGCAGCCTGGCTGCAGCTCACGACTGCTGCCTCTGCTGCTCTTCCTCACATTGGCAGGATGTGCGTGTGATGGACGCCCCCGTGCCACTGGTCACCGACGCTCAGGCACGCCGCTTGGGTGCACACCCCTTGAGTGTTCGCGGCTTTGCTGATTAGCTGGGTACTGACCAACCGCACTGTGCTGCGGTGGCCTTGCTGTTTGTCAACATTGCTCAGGCGCCCAGCATGCCCCATCACCCCAATCTGCACAACAAACTTCTCACGCCCAGCCCAAGCCTCTGCTTGCCCTGCACCAGGATGTTGTGCTGCGCGTGACCTCCACCGCGATCTGCGGCTCCGACCTGCACCTCTACACCAACGCCATGCCCGGCATGAAGGTAAGCGAGGATAAGCCATGCTGGGGTGCAGAGGCTGGTCCGCTGTGGCTGGGGCGCCGCCCAGCTGTTATGGGGTCCCTGCATGCAGCTTGGGCAGGAGTGCACTTTCGTTGAGCAGCCTAGTTCAAGGCACTCGCATGCCTTCTTCTAAGACGTGCCCCTCCCTCAACATCTATTGCAGCGCGGGGATTTGCTCGGCCACGAATTTATGTGAGGCTGTTTTAAGCACTCGGTTTGTGGGGTGGGGCCGTGCTTGCCAGCGCTTCCGGGGGGGCGGTGCCCCCTCGCCTTCCAGCCCACCCACAGTCTAAGACGAGGCTCGCGCCCCCCTGCCCGTGCCGTGCCTGCCTCACGTGCCTCCCTCCGAGCTGCTTCTCTGCTTCTGTACTTCGCAGAAACGCAATAATGATGAATGAATGTATCCCTTCCTCCACCTTGCAGGGGCATTGTGGAGGAGGTGGGCCCAGGTGTGCGCTCCCTGAAGAAGGGCGACCGAGTCGTCACCGCCTTTGACATCGGCTGTGGACACTGCTGGTGAGTGCACGTTGGGGGCAGGGCAGCGCATGTAGGGTGCAGTTGATGCCGCGCACAGTGTAGTTGAGCATACTGAACATAGAGGGGCATACTGAACATAGAGGGGCTTCCTGTTTGTATGGCAGAAGCAAGCTGCCGCCAGCAGAGCGCATGGCTGCCCGCAGTGCACGGCGTACAACCAGCTCTGCATCATGAGCCAGCTTCTTGGGCACCTTACCAATTGTCCTCCGCCCCACTACCCCCACTCCCAGGTACTGCAAGCAGTCTAAGAGCCTTGCTAGCAGCTCGCCAGCATCGCAGGGGCCGCTCTCCATAGGGTCGGGTTGCGGCCCCAGCGCTGGGGCGGTTTCCCCCTCCGCGACACCGCCAAAGCTCTTTGGAGTCATGTGGCGACGTCGATGAAGCCGGCGCAGGGCTGCGGCGTGGCCAACCGACCCCTGCTCCTCTCCCGTCGCCAAGGTGYGAGCAGCTCGGTGGGCCGGCCGCGTCTTCCACGCACACAGCATCACCCATGCAAGTGATCGGCGTGCAGCGCGGGTTCCGTTGTGGCGGCKGGCGCGCCCCKCRGCCSTGGCGCCCCSCCSCCATGGCGCAGCGCCGCCAACTGTTGGACTGCCTGCAGCTGTTGCCTGCTTGTGAGCAGGCAGAATCACCAGCTGGGTGCCACTGCCGACCCGACTCGCTCTGATGCAAGGGTCTCCCCTTTGCAAAGGGACCATTGCCTCACGTTCTGATCAGCGTCCGTCTGCCCGCTCCCTCACGTGCAGTCAGGCCTACGCTGCTTGCTCTGCCCGRCGTTGGAGGCATATGAAGCCCGCCAAACCCAGGCAAGTTGTGGCCTGTGTGCTGGARAGTGCGCACATGCAAGCAGGCCAYCGGCTTGGCCGGTGACCGGTCGCCCTGCCATAGGCTGCCCGCCAGCTATGGCAGTGCCGCCAGCTATGGCTGTGCCGCCAGCTACGGCCTGTGCAGTCTGGATGCCGCTCACTGGCAGCATTGCCCTTCAGCCTGCCTGGTATGCGAGAGTGAGGAAGGTTGGCTAGTGAGGCATGTGAGTTGTAGCGGCAGTACCAATGCCGCCGCTGCACCTAGGTGAGCTCAGCCCTTCCCTCTCCCCTGCCCTACTGCGCAGNCGGANGGCATNNGCCCTGNTTGGGCATNCTCTGNCTNCGGCGCNTTTTGCTTGTCTGCCCCACCAMMYTGGCSAYRAMGRGKYCKMMTMSMCMTNNTGCMCTGRMKTGNSWRGCMSKGNCAGCNAGCANNASCTANGCTGCCGGCNNCMGCCAWGCCGCTTSCATGCANGGACNNAKGCAACTGTGCGGGTGGCATTGTCCGGAATGCTGCCAGTTAAATGCGCCCTACAGCAGAGAGCAAAGCTGAACCGTGCTGTCAATGCTTCTGGTTGCCGCTGCCATCGTGTGCTGAGTGGTGCTAAGTATGCTTCCCCCCTGCTGAGGTGCACATAACCGCACCTCGCCCCCTGCCTTGTCCTGTCTTCTCGCAGGAAGGTTGCTGCGCGATGGCGATCACAAGGCCGGCGCTGCTGCCAAGCATGCCGTAGCTCCGACGCAGAACCACCATACATTGGCTGCTGCTGCTCGACCCCGCAGCGTCAGCAGCGGCGCACGGGCGAGCAGCGGGTGATGCCCAGAGCATGCTGCGCAGCTAGCGCAAGGATGGCTGATTGCCCTCATAATCAATTCAGCACACTTTTGCCTGCTCTTCAGACCCCACTGATCTTGACATTTGGCRWSTCCTCTGCACCATCTGTCCCTTTCATGTTGACYATCTGTGCGCTGTTGCAATTGAGCGTCTCAGCCCACTCAGCCAGCTTGAGCTAGATTTAAACTGATTACGGCTGTACAAGTGACTGTGCAYAAAATGTGGCAGAGCATTGGGGGTTTGAAAGGATAGCACGCAAAGTTGGGGTGGTGCTGCTGTGGCAGCGGCTTGCCGCAAAGGAACGGAAGGCGCTGAATCGACGTCAAACACAAAATGCAAAACCGTGCAGAGCGCATGGGCGTGAACATGGGGAGCGGTGACACAGGTTTCCGCCGCAATGTGTGACAGAAGCGTTCTTGCTGGTAGAATGAAACACAAACAGCAAGTCGACTGGGAACAAAGGGGCTGCCAGGAGGACTGGACGCTAGTGAGATGTATGCAGATGCAGCTGTACAAAGTATCGCAGGAACGCAGGGCAAACAGAATGCATGCCATGAAGATGTGGCTGATGGCACTGAGCTAGTACGAATCTGTATAGAKKCAGCTGATGTACAGGTGCTCCTAGCTCGACTGGCGGCGGGAGCCGCGCCGCACTGCARTAGTGGGAGAACGCAGAGAGGGTGAAAGAGTGTGGGCTGGGAAAGGCCGCCCAGTTAAGGGAAGCCCGCAGCGGTGCCGCCGCTGCCCTCCGAACGGGGGCCAAGGCCGGCGGAGGTCCCGGTGGGCAGGAAGAGTATCGAAAAGAATGTAAGAGACAGCCAGCTTTGGGATAGCCTGGCTGCTAGCTGAGCAATGTGCACGCGCCTCAGCGCTGCTCATGCATTTCCTCCTGATCCTCCTGCTGCCACCACATGCTGGTGCTGGCAAGGCCGGCCCRTGCCACGGCACGCCACTCAGCGGGGCGCCCGGCCGCGGTAGTGGCTGGGGGCCTCCCGCTGAGCGGAGATGCTCCGCAGCATCGCCAGCGCGTACCGCACCGCCTGGGGCCCTGCGTCGGCTGCCTCCTCTGCCTCCTCTGCCTCGGCTGCCTCCTCTGCCTCGGCTGCCTCCTCTGCCTCCTCCGCCTCGGCTGCATCCGCTGCCTCGGCTGTCTCACCCGCCGCGGCTGCCACAGCGGCCTCGCCCGCCTGCATGCTGCCACGCAGGCCGGGTGGCGGCGGGCGCAGCGCTGCGGTGCGAGGCGTCGTCCTGCCGAGCACGGCACGGCCGCGCTTGCTCTGCAGCCAATGTGAGGGGTTGCAGCCGACGGAGGGACAATGTGAAGATGGGGGTCGAGGTT
>JADXDR010000197.1:87181-99204 GCA_025026875.1 Chlorella ohadii
CGGTGGCAGGCCATGCGCAGGCCCGCCTGGGGCGCTGCACGGCGCCCGCCGCCGGCGCCGCCGGCGACGGCGGACGGTGGCCACGGCCATGGCTGTGGCAAGCCGCTGGAGAGGCCAGCCCTGCCCGGCTAACCCCTACAGCTCATAGCCTATCTGCAGTGGGAGGCAGGTGCCCGATTGGCACCCTGCTGGTGCAGCAGCTGTCAAGGGGAAGACTGCGCAAAGGCGGGCGCGCGGGATGCCGCAAGGTGTGAGCGGCAGGGTGAGCGGCGCCCTGGCGGCAGCGGCGCCCTGGCTGCCCTACCACTGCAGGAAGCGCTATTTGACTGTTTTCGTACAGTGATCAGCTCCAGCAGTGCCAAACCACTTCCAGCAGCCCGGTCAGAGCGCTCCTCAGGCAGCTCTCCGAGAGAAAAATGTGCTGAAAATCAGCGATTGGAGCCTGTTTTGAGGCCAGGCTCACAATCACCGCCCCGCCGCCCCACGACATTTTTGTGCGGGGCGGACTGGGAAACCTCCACCGKNTNAMCYGTTTACCACCAGCAGGGCAGCGGTGGCAGAGCAACGAAGTTAAGGCGGCCAGTGGACTGCACCGGACACAGCAGGTTGCAGCAGCAACAACAGGTGCAGGTGACCGCTAGACGCAGCAACTTTGAGACTCCATCAAGCCGAGTTTTGGCTCTCAAGACGCCAAACCCATTCCACTTTTTTTGCCCAAGCGCCCACTACTGGCCTGGAAAAGCTCTTCGCGCTCCTCAGCCGCCTTCAGCTCCTTGGTCAGCCAGAACTCGCCCCTGGGCTTCTCCAGCACCGCCTGGAGGGCATGTGACACCGAGCAGGAAGAGAGTATTGGGCCGCATACACGGGCCAGCTGCTACCAGCAACAGCGTTGACGTGTTGCAAGCACCCATGTTCAGGACGCTATTGGGTCACACGGTACAACAAGAGCAGCATGCGGCAGCCCTTCAGCCGCAGCACCTCCATCACTCAAGATAGGCTACATCGGGCACGCACCTGCACCTGCGTGCGCATGTAGCCCGCTTGGTCCAGAACATACGCCAAGACAGTCTCTTTTGGCGGKTTCAGCTCCGCTTCCGTTCGCTCGGGTGACGCCTGCCGCAGCGCACCCAGCAGCGGCAGCAGCGCCGGGCGGTTCTTCTGAGGCATGGATGGGGGAGGAAGTGGAAGGATCAGAAGGCACCAACGAATGCCACTCTCAGGTGGGACTTCAGGTGGGAGACTCCACAAGTCAGCATCCATTCCATYATGGTGTGTCACATGTGAGACAGCAACCCAATAACCATAACATCTCCCCTCACCATGTAGGTCACCGTCTGGCCGCTCAGGGTGCTGATGACGCCTTGCGCACGCCACTCCTCTGGAGGGGTGCGCCACAGGTAGTGCGGGCGGAAGATGGGCCTTATGTGCTGGCAGCCACCCTGCACACAACATTGCCAAGAAAGGTGGTAAGAAGTGCTCCGAATGAGCCAGTGTGGTGATTGCGCGCAGAGCCAGTTCGGCAACCTCAACAGGTGGTCAGATGAGCGCGAAGAGCAAGCCGGGGAGCGCATGGAAACGGGGGCCTGCACAACCACGCAGCGGGATGCATTCACCTGCTCCTGGTCGTCSTGGTGTATGCGCAGGGTGCAGTCTGGCCGGTAGATGCCGTCCAGATCCTTGCCGCCTCCGCTCACTGTGTTGATGCGCGRCAGCTGCACAAGGAACATGGCTTGGAAGGAGGAGACACAGGGTGGGAAGCCGGGTCGGGATGCCGGCTGCCTGGTTGCTGCAGCAAGCCATTCAGCAGCACCTGCTGCCACTGCAATTGGTGGACCACAGTTCGAGCGCATGGGCAGCCGCCTGCGGGCATACAACATACACCTGCAAGCACACTTGCAAAACGCGTGCACATGCACACGAGTGCACGCAAACACATGCAAGGGACCGAACCTGCAGTTGCTGCCGGATGGCCGCTTCCCGCCGCCACCGGAAGCTTCAGCAACATGCAGTGAGTCAGCACTAGGTTGCAGATGTGGAACCAACCTGCAAGTCGATGGCACCGAACCGCGAGTCCAGGGATGCATCGGAGTTGTGCGCCGCCTGCGTGCAGGTTGGACAAGGAGAGAGATTCCAAGCTTCATATTTCCGGTTCAAGCTTGCCAACAAAGTGGCTGCATGCATCTGCCAGCAACTCAGCCTGCCCAAACAGCCTCGCACCTCAAAGTTGAACTGGTACCCCAGGCACACCAGCTGCGCCGGCAGCTCCCCCTGGGCGATGATGATGGCCGTGTAGTTGTACATCTGGAGAGAGGGCAATGGGTGGCAGGCCACCGTGAAAGCACCCCTCTTGTGTTATCCAGGGCTGGGACACGCACTGGCGCAARCAGGAAGCAGGCATGCCRCAGGGGCATGTGAGATCGTGCAGCCAGGTGCTCACCTGTACCGTGACGWACACCAKGTCCGACGGCGGCTGCCACACGTCCTCAATCCGGTGGAACTCTCGGCGCGGAAWGCCGATGGACACGTGGATGCGGCCGSCATTGGAGATGGTCAGCTSCGMGGTCTTCKGGGGCGGACTCACACWGAACTCGTGGAAGCAGTGGGAGGGGGTGGGGGGCCTGTCAGGTTTGCCAAGGCAGGGTTTCTCAGCATGCACCAAAAAGAACAAGCAGCATGGCATGGCAAGATCGCAGGCGCGGTGCCCGAGGGCAGCMAAGGGTCAGTCAGCATGGCGTCTGCTCCCCACGCATGCGAGTGCGTGCCGCGCCAGCGCACCCTTTAGTGAGGCACACCAGCAGCGGCTTCTCGCCCTTCTTGCTCACAGCGTACTGCAAGGGAGGGTTGGGCGCAGGAATGATGAGGGCAAGAAGAGGGCCGAAAGGCCAGCGGCAGCCATGCCGGCAGCCGGGCGGGCGCCGGCGTGAGCGCTGGCCGGCGCTAATGGCGCCAGCCGAGGCTGACACGCTGCAACGCGCACACCGAACTCGCCTGCACGCGCCCGAGCGACACCAGAAGCTTCTCGCGGCACCAAGCAGCGTCCGCCACCGCCTCCGCCTCCGGCTGCCCAGCCGCCATTCGGCGGCGGCTGCTGAAGATGTGGTAYATCTGCGGCGATGGCATAAAGCCCTTCTCGCTGGCGAGGAAGGGCATCGCGGAGCCCCCCCCTCGCTGTGCACGCCCCTGCACCTCCGATTGTCAGCTGAGCCTAGGATACAAGTTTCAANAACAAGCTTTAACGTGAAATGGCATTGGGACTCCTGCCTGGTGTGGGCTGCTGAGCAGGCGCAGCTGCGCATTGGTGGCAAGACGGCTAGGCAACCAGTACTACACATCCTGTGATGGCACCAACCCCTCCAAGGTGCAGGAGCAGCTGTACGGCCACCACACCGGCGGGTGAGGGCTGGGGCCTGGCCGCCGCCGCTGCGACTTGCGGCTGCTGCTCAAAGCCCTGCAGGCCATGGCGCACCGCCTGGCTTACAAGCATGATTACAACTCGAGCGCTCGCACGCGGTGCGGAACCGAGATTTACATGGCGCCGGAAGTCGTCACTTGCAATGGGAAATACGACGCCAAGGCGAGCTGGTTATGGGGTTGGGATCGGTGCGGGCTGTCGTCGCTGGCTGCTCTGGCTGCACGCAGGGTGGCGAAGATATGGTGCTTGCGCCCTGCACCCGCTGCCGCCGCCAGTAAGTGCCTCAATCGGTCGGCTGGCTGCCGTCCAGACAGACAGCCAAGTCCTGCCAACGCTGACTGCTGCCGCTGCCCTTGTCTGCTGTTGCCGCTGCAGAAAGCCGATGTGTGGTCGTGCGGCGTGATCCTGTATACGATGGTAAGTGCACAAGTCGAACAGGCAGTGTGGGCGGTCAGTTGGCAGCCGCCCACGTGCCTCCGCCCCGCGAAACCGATGCATGGTTGCTGCGCCCATGCATCCCAGCTAGACAGTGCATGCAACTGGCTGATCGCACCATGCTGCCCCTGACTTTCATCGCTTGTGCAGGTAGCGGGCATCTTTCCCTGGACCCCCGGAGGAAGGGACTGCCTGAAGAACATTGTGCAAGCCAAGGCAAGCCAAGCACAGCATGAACAGCTGCCGCAGGGCGGGCGCAGGGCAGCCGTGCTGCTGCTGCTGCCGCCGACAGCCCGCAAGCCTTACCTCTCTCCTCCCCGCTCTTCCTGTGCAGTACTCGTTCCCCAAAGGCCTGCAGGTGGCCGCAGGGCTGCATGACCGGCAGTCAACCTGGTTGTACCAATGTCTTGTTCTGTCTCTCCTCCTGTGCAGTATTCATTTCCCGAAGGCCTGCAGGTGGCAGCCGGACTGCAGGACCTGCTGTCCCGCATCCTTCAACCAGACCCCGACCAGCGGTGGAGTACCGGCCAGGTGGGGCACACCATTTTGGCAAGCTTTACTTATAGCTGCTTGCCCTTGGACTATAACAGCAGTAGTTGTCTGCCTGTGGAATAGCCAGCGGCCGTGGGGCGCCAGCGAGGGTAGGTGTGCCTGACGAGGGCTCACCTACGCCCCTCTGCTTGGCCCCTAGTAACCCCAATGCCTGATGCTGAGATCCATGCTCGCCTGCTCATCTTCTTGCAGATCATGGCCCACCCCTGGTTCCTTCAAGACCTGCCCCCCGGAGCGCAGCACATGAACGCGTACTACATGGCGCATGCACCCCAGGTGGAGTCGCTGGCGACCCAAATAGGGTCGATTCTAGAGGCAGCGGCACACACAGGCGCGCCTGGCGAGCCGCTGCTCAGCGTGCAGTTCAGCCGGCCGGCGCCCTCGGTACCCCCCGCATGAGGCTCTCGGCGTCTTCAACCGATGCCCAAGGGCGTATCGCTTTCTTTCTTTCTTTCTTTCCTTCCCGCATGAGGCACTGCCTGGCAACCCTCAGCCAGGGGGCGAGGCAATGCGACCGAACGAATTCTGAACGTGTGCAACTTTCGAGCGTGTGTGGTGTCCGACTGCCTGCCTGCCCTCGTCCAAGTTATGTGACCCAAGTCGTCTGCATTTTTGTGCATGTAGCTCTGGTGTATTCTGTCGTTATTTTGGGTGTCGTGCGTGTGCCGTGCAGCCACAGCTGCCGCCCAGCTGGCAGCCGCCGCTCAGCAGGCAGCACGCAAATTTCTTTGTTTGACTTCTTTCATTACGTTCATTTGGAGCTGAGCAGTGCAACACAAAATGATGCACGCCCACTTTGATCAGGACAGCAAGGCACGATAANTGGGAGAAAAGAGTTGCGTAGAAGAACCGAAGATCAACTAAAGCCGCAACAACAGAACCAGATTGAGCATAGGACTGGCAACATTACACATCAAACAAGCACAGGCCTGAACAGGCAAGTGTGGATCTGAACTAAAGTACACACAACAGCCAGGCAGCTGCACAGCAGTGCACCCAGGCTCGCGCGCTGGGGCGCTTGCAGCTGGACGTCAGTGGTTAAAAGTCCGGTCCCAGAGGCACCAAGCCATACCGGGGCAGCGGGGCGCAGCGGGGCGCAGCGGGGCGCAGAGGGGCGCAGCGGGGCGCAGCGGGCGCAGCAGAGCGCAGCAGAGCGCAGCGGTTTGCAGCAAGGCGCTGCCTCTGCTGGGCTCAGTGGGGCAGCAGGCCTGCGGCGCGCAGCCCATCTGCCAGCGCCTTTGCAAGCTGGTTGGGGCGCAACGACAAGTCTTCAAGCAGCCTCTGGGTGACAGGCGAGCAGGGGAGCAAGCCCTGGGCCTGCTGAGCCTTGATCCATGCTGCAGCAGGCGGTGCGGACGGGCAGCTTCGTTCAGTGTGTGCGTATGTAAGGGGGCGGCGGGAGAGCAGGCAACCCCTGCTGGAAGCACAGCAACCGTGTGCAACAAGCAGGCTGGCTTCAGCAGCCGCCCTGCCTGCCGCCGTGCCCACGGCCAAACCCTGCTAGGCCCTGCAACCAATCACTGCACAGCCACACTCACTCTCAATCGATGCTCGCTCGTAGGTGCAGCCATCTGATGCAACAACAGGGTCTCGCATCAGTTGGCAAGTGATTGGACACAGCAGCTCCTTCTGTATCGCTGCGTCCAGCTGGCTGTTGCCGCCGCCGCCGCCGCCCGCGCCTGCCGCTGCTGCAGCGCCCAGGGCGGGCATTCCTGCCGGCCACAGCGCGGCAGCCGCGCCGGCCTCCCCTGGCCCTGGCGCTGGCTGGTGGAAGGAAAAGGTGCAGGCACGGCTGCCAGTGCGGCTCGTGCGCAGCGGGTGGGACCACTGAGCCCGAACTTCTCGAGCGGGGTCGAGCAGCGGCGGGGACACCGGAGGATCGCTGCTGGCCGCCCGCTGCGTGCGAGGAGAGTGCCGCGGCTGCGCTGCTTGCTGGAACGGGTGCAGGCGCAGCTGCTGTCCCTGCTGGGCCTGCTGCGGCTGCTGCGCCTGCTGCAGCGCCTGCTGTGGCTGTGCCTGCCCCGCCTGCAGGTGGCGGAAGGCCGACAGAGAGGGCTGGGAGCTGATGGCTCGAACCTCCCGCCCTGCTTCCTGCGGAGCACCCCCTGCCGGCCCTTGCTGCGGCGGCGGCTGCGGCTGCTGNTTCCAGCGGCGATGGTTCCCCGGCTGCCAAGCCGCCGAGCAGTCCTAGAGAGGGCAGCATGGACAGCCCCAGCGAAGGCAGGGAGAACAGAGRGCGCAGCTGGTCGGCTGCMCCTGCTGCGCCTGCTGCGCCTGCTGCGCCTGCTGCCTGCTGAGCGTCGCAGGGGGRRCAGCTCTTGCCGAGCCAGTCCAGCAGCGGAGACAGCTCGTTGGACAGCTGGCCAGGCGGCAAAAGACCAGAAGGCGGGCCATGAGCGCTGCCGGCTCCTGGCACCGGCCCCAGCGCCGCCGCACCAAGCGCTGCCGCCGCCATGGCTCCAGAGGTAAGCCGCGGGATGGCCGCTGCCACAGGGCTCTGCATGCCAGGCCGCTGCCTGCCGGTGCTGCCGTTCTGCAGGCCGTCTGCCCCAGCCCCCGCGGCGCGGCTGCCGCTGCTCTCGCTGCTGCTTGTGGCCGGCCCTGATGCAGCGTGCTGCGGCGCTGCCTCGTTGCCACGCTCTGCCGGTCTGCTGCCCCCGGCTGTTGCGGCTGCCACCCCAGCAGTAGCGACAGCAGGCGCAGGAGTGCCGGCCGCCCCAGCCAAGCTGCCCTCACTGCCACCCGGAGCATCCCTGCCGCTGCGCTGAAGCCTCAGCCGGATGCGCCGGGGGGCTGCGCTACCGCCCGCTGCCTGCTCAGCATGCGCAGCCTGCATAGCGCGCTCAGCAGTTGCAGGCTGCTGTTCCTCCTGCTGCTGCCGCTGCTGCTGCTGCCGCCGCTGCTGGCTGCTTGGCTGCTCCTCCAAGCTGCCCGTCTGCTGGCTGCCAGGCGGGCCGCTGCCGGCTGCCACGGCTGCGCGTTTCCGCCCCTTGGACTCCATGCGCCGTTCGCTGTGTCGTTTCAGCTTTAGCTCGCAGCTGCGCTTGCTGCCCTGGAAGTCACCTGCAAGCAAGGTGGATGCAAGGCAGCTGGGCTAGTCTAGTCGCGCCTTGTGACTTTTCGGCAGCCCCTTGGGCCCCGCCGGGGCGGCCAGCTTGTACCGGGCAGCTGGGCGGTTGGGTGGCGCTCAGGCGGGTGCCAGCGGGCAAGCCAGTGTGGTGTTCGCCAGCTGCACTCCAGCATGTATGGGCTTGCACTGTATGCAGGCATTGAACGCAAGGCGCGGCATTTTCAAAACTATGCGGCGGCAAACTGGCCGGCGCCGCACCAAGGGGCTGGAAACGGCCGCACTGCTGGCAGAAGCGCATGGTCTGCCCATCCACCTCCACAGTATCAGCGTAGCAGTGCGCCGCACAGATTTTGTAGCTGCATTTGGGGGCATGTGGGGGCGCCGGATGGGCATGGGGCAGTCGGCCAGCAGAGGCGCGGCTGCAGCGGGACAACGGCCCACAGCACGAGCATGCATGCTATGCAGCGCTAGACTCTCAGTTCACTGGCGGCCAAGCAGGCGTGAGCAACGAAGTGAGAAGAGAGCACCAGGGGCGCAAGTGATTAATTGCGAGGGTCCCAGCTTTGCATCCACCCACACGGGGCACATGCATTCATGCCTCTGGCAGGGCACTGGCCACCCCACCAGGAGCAACTACTGCTGCTGTTGCACAGGCATGCTATCCAAGCGCAAGCCAGCTCGCACCGCTTCAGGTAAGCCTTATCTTCGATCAGCTCAGCGCCACAGCCGGGGACCTGTTTGAAACAGCAGAGATGAGACAATTAAATAGTGCGCACATTAGATAGTGCACGGACACAAGCCGAAGCAAAACAGGCGGTACACGCCTGCAGCAGTTATTTCTGCCCCCTCGCGCTGCCCAGCTGCACCCCACATGTCCCAGCTGCCGTTTCAATCATCCCAGCAGTGCAGGATAGCACGGTTCGTGGCAGCTGCGAGCCTCACCTGGCAGAGAATGCTCGTGCGGGGCTTGCGGCCAGGTCTCCGCCGGTGTGTGCCCGCTGGCGCCTCGTCGGCTGTTTGGCTGCCGCTGCCAGCCGGCCCGCTGTCCGCCGCCTGCGCCTCCCGCGCTGCCTGCCTCCCGGACGTGCGAAGGCCCTCTCCTGCCATGCTTCAGGCCGGGCGGATGCCGCAGCTGTGCTCACCGTCGCTAGGGCGGCCTCGCCAGCGGCGGCGGCGGCGGCCTCCGCTGGCTTGCGCCGGTAGAGGTGGCGGCGCAGCGCGCAAGTGTGATTTGACGCGCTTGAACCCAAGCAGCAAGCGGCCCTGGGGACGGCCTTAAGCGCAGAACGTTCGCTGCCAAACACGCACTGCTCACAAGTCGCTGCCTCGCGGAATCTGAGCTTGAGAAACGAGCTGGAAGCAAAGCTGTGCTTGCTGGGCCACGGGCGTACGTGTGGGGCCGCTGGCGTGAGGGGGCTGTGGGCAGCAGTGGCATGGGCCGCTCTTAGCGCTATCTAGGCCAGCTTTCATGTCATTATTGAAGCACGCATGGCCAGATGAAAGCAGTGCTCGTCCTGCTGGCGCTCTCAGCGCTAGGGGCGGCTCAAACCTCGGCCCAGCCGGCAGGTGCGCGCAGGCGGTAGCGCCCGTCCACCGCCTGCAGGCTCGCTCAAACTGCTGCACCGCTTCTTCACGCTGAGCNGGCGGGGCGCTGCCCGCAGGACCAGAGCGCCGCCGCCAACTCTTTGCCGCCGCCTTGCGCACCCGCGTGCAGACACTTCTGATGCCGACCTCCTGCTGGCGGTGAAAGCCACGTTCGAGAATGGAGACACGGTACTGGCGGGCTGGCGCAACGGCACGGACGTGTGCAGCTGGCGCTACGTGTCGTGCGGGGCGGACAACCGCCCAGACTCGATGTGAGCGCTCTCTTGAGCTGCCGCTGGCGGCGGCAGGAAACGCTTCCCCCAGCGGCAGCCTAGATGTCTGATGAAGTTGCTGGCAGAAAACGGGAGGGGCGGTGACGTGAAGCCCTGAGAGCACAGGGGGGTTCCAATCCTTACTAGTCAACGTACTAATAACAATTGGGGGCAGGTGTGCAAGCCGGAGCGCTGCACAACGGACGGTCACAAGCCCTCCCCCTCCCCTTCTGCTGCAGCCAAATCGACGAGCTGGGTCTGATTGGCCAGATTCCTCAGTCAGCCGGCTGGGTGTTCCCCAACAGCACCACGGAGCTGAAACTGGGCAAGAATCGCATCACAGGCCCCATCCCGCCCGGCTGGCGGCTGCATCAAGGCAAGATGGGGGCGGCATGCGGTGCAGCATGTGCTCCGCTGGCCTCGTCACTGGCTGCCGTACTGACACGATGAGCACAACCGCTGTGCCACCACGCTGCTTGGCATGTGTGCGCCCTGTGGCCATCTGGACGCCATGCCTGCACTGCCCAAGTTGCGCAGCTACAGTAGCCCTGCTGCAGCCCATTGCCCGGCCGCCTTGTCTGCTGCAGCCCCCGGCCTGCGCTGCATGAATGGATTGATGAGAAATTATCGCCGGAGCCCCAGCCGCACTGCAGGCCTACTCAGCCTCTATCTAAGCAACAACAGCCTGGGCGGCACTTTTCCAGCGGACTGGCGCCTGCCCTCGACTGTGGGAAATCTGATCATGGGTGAGTACTCTAGTAGACTAGTCCAGGGGTGGATTATCTTGGGAGCGGCGGATGCTGCGACGGGGACTGCAGGTTGCAGCAGCTACTGCTGCTTTGCAGCAGCCCACATGCTGCACCACCCCACATGCGTGCGCAGAGCATCTGCCATCACCCACACGTGTGCTGCGCACCCGCCTGCCGCTCATTCCAATAGCACTTCCAATGCGGCCGCCGCCGCTGCTGCTGCTGCTGCTGCTGCTGCTGATGCTGATGCTGCKGCTGAGGTTGTGAGCCTTGCTGGGCCACATGTGTGCACTGTGCATCATCACGTCACGAACCACCACATGGGCCATACCAGCCCCTAGTACTGATTACCACTGACTCATTCTCAATTTTGCCGCTGCTGCTGCAGAGAATGTGAGCCTGTCTGGCCCGCTGCCCAGCGGCTGGAGCTGGCCCGCCAACTTGGCCTCCTTCAACCTGAGGACAAACCGGCTGACTGGCAGCATCCCAGAGTCGTTCACGGGCTCGCCGGGGCTGCAGGTGGGCGGCCGGCTTGCATGCCTTCAACCATTCATGAGTGCTTGGTTTCATTCTCTTGAGAAGTAGGGACCCCAGGGGCTGGTGCCAAGCTGTGTGTCTACGAACTTGACGAGTTGGGCGGCCGGCGTGCAGGCGCCGGGCAGAGGCGTGGTGCAGCATCCGGCCATGCAGTTTCATGGACGCCTGTTGCATGGGAGAAGTCCTGACATGCACACATCTGCCAAGTGCGCCCAGCTGCCCAGCTGCGCCCAGCTGCGCGGGCATGCCTCGCCCTGGCCGCCACCTTCCACCCATGCTGCCAAGCCTTCTGTTGCTTCAAGCCGCACCGCTTTGTCTGTTTCAACCCGCAGATCCTCAACTTGGATGACAACCAGCTGACCGGCAGTATCCCAGTGTTCACATTCGACACGGCCAAGGAGTTCTACGGCCTCACCGCGACCAACAACAACTTTTCGGGCAGCGTTCCCGCCTGGCCCGACGCGCCCAAGGCGGTGCTGGGCATCTTTCCAGGCAGCCCCGGTGTCTGCGGAGCGGTGGGTGCCGCAGCTGCAGCTGCATCAGAACCGGCTGGGATGGCGGAGCTTGTGTGAGCCCCATGCGTGCCGCGATCACAGGGTTCATGCACACTTTGGCTGCACTCTTCAAGCTTCGTCCTCCCCCATGCCATCCCCCCTTCCTGCAGCTGCCCACCCCTGCTCCTGGGCTGTTCAACAGCACATCACTAGTCACGGAGCTGCCGCCATGCAGTGGCCAACCAAGTTCGAGTGGTGCCGGCGGCGGCAGCAGCAGCAGCAGCAGCGATGGCGGCGGCACAAGCACGGGCGCTATCGTTGGAGCAGTGGTGGGGAGCGTGGCAGGCGCGGCAGGTGAGAGGGGCTTACGAGGGCGGAGCATGTCACCACACACACACACGGTGTGTGTATGGTCCGTACAGGCAGCAGCGCTTGCTGCAATGTAGGCATGCGCTGGCGGGGCTGCAACACCTGTTGCTCAGCTCCTGCCCATGTGCGGTTGCACGTGCTGCGCCACACCAGCCATCCAGCGAGACGGTTGTTTATTCACCCCACCCTTCCTCCTCCCAACTCACGCAACGTGCGTGCAGTCCTTGCGGCAGCAGCGGTGTGGCTGGTGCAGCGGCGGCGGGGCCAGAGGCTTGCCGCAGCGGCGGGCAAGGCGGGAAGCCAGGGCGCCAGCGATGTGGAGGCTGCAAGCGATGGGGTATCTCCGCAGCTGTCTAAGTTCCCTTCCAGCGGAGCCGCATCTGGACTCACTCAAACGGCAAGTTGGTTTTCAAGGGTCCGCACACAGCCCTGCCTGAACCCTGGCCTGTGCCCGCATAGTTACCTTGAGGTTGGCTCAGCATGCACAGCAGGGCTGGTCAAGCACATCCTTAATGCTTGTCTGACCTCGGGCAGAGGACACGCTCTGAT
>JADXDR010000198.1:0-29959 GCA_025026875.1 Chlorella ohadii
CCGTGCTCGAGCACCCGCCGCTCCGGGCCAGGGCCAAGCGCCGCCACTGCCCTGCTGAGCGCCGCTGTGTCGGCCACGCCCGCCAGCGCCGCCAGCGGCCGCAGCTCCGCCGCCAGCTGGGGCCGCACGGGCAGCGGCTTTCCATGGTTGCTGCCCCCAGTTCGCCCCACATATTCAGAGCTGTCACCATCATTGCCTGCTGCTGTGAGCTGTGCTGCTGTGTGCATTGGCTGCCGCCTGCCTTGCTGCTGCACTGCCGCTGCCGCCCACTGCTGCGGCGGCGGCCTACGCGCGAGCCGCGGGGCMGCCTGCATTMGCCACMAAGCGCATCGTCTTCTGTTAGAAGTAAACTCAATGATGGCAGGGCCTGCAAGCGGCGGGGCAGGMGGTCCMGAGCGCTCCCCGCCTCACCTGAGGGCGCACAGCTGCTGCGGCATTTTTTAATCGTGACCAACACGTGCCGGTGCTCATTGCAGCCATAGCAGCTAAAGCAGGCCAGCGGAGGCGGCCGGGCACCTCGAGGCGCCTCCCTGGGGCTGTTTGGGCAGGGGAGGTGGTCCTCAGAAGGTAGAAATGGCGCGAGGCATACAAGGCCCTGCGATCGAGCACCGGAAACGGCGCAGCGGAGCTGGGTGGAAAGACGGCGAAAACAATGCACGCTCGATGGTAGGCGGGGAGCCCCTCCAGGCTGCCCACATCCTGCAATCGCACAATTGTCAGCCAGTGGAGGCATCCAAGCACCGGTCGGCGCCAACCCCGTGAGCAGCACCGCCCTCCTGCGCTTTGGGGCCGCCGCACTGCTCCAGCAGCGAGATCTTGGTCCTGAAGGGCTGTTGGAAGGCTGCGGGCCCGCGAGCCGCAGGGTCCTTGCATCACAGTGCTGCGTCGGCCGCCGCCTGCCGATGCTGCCGCCCAAGCGACAAGCTCACCGCGCTTCCCCCTGTGCCACTGTTATTGCAGGTTTGCTGCAGCAGCTAGCCTCCTTTAAACGCCGGCACTTAAGACCCATCCCACCGCCACAGCAGCACCACCCGGCGGCGCGACACAAGTGCGCACACCCGCCGCAGCAGCAAGCGGCAGCAGCAGGGAGCAGCCAGCAGCAGCAGCCATGGCGCAGCCAGGCCAGCCCGACCCCGCGGCTGCCATTGAGATGGCCAAGCAGGAGATGGACTACCGAGTCAACCTGTTCAACGCGTGAGTTGCTCATTGCATGTGCATGTTCTGAACCCTTGAAGGTTGCGTGGCCGAGAGACTGCGTTTGTAACGCCATGCTCCTGCTAGCCGCTGCACCTGAGTTTGTGGAGGTTGCCCACAGCAGGCGGGGACCTCTGTGACCTTCCACACTCAGCCTGCACCTGCGTCTGTGACTGCGAGCATGTTACCAAATGCACACATCTGCCCGGGCCCCCCATGCAGCATGGTGTCCTCGTGCTACGAGAAGTGCATCGACAAGCGGTGAGGTTCGGGGGAGGGCGGTCACAGCCCAGCAGCTGGTTAGACATCCACAGTCGCACAAGTAGGCTGTGCATCAGCAGGGCCGCTGCTGCGCAGCCTCGGGCAGCGCAGTGGCCTGCTGCCGTCGTGCAGCAGGCGTGCTGGGGTGCACAGCACACAACACCGCCCGCTGTGCGATGCCCATGTGCCCAACTGCATCGACATATGCCTGTTCACTTTGCGTGTTCCACGCAGGTACAAGGATGGCGAGCTGAGCGTGGGCGAGAACAGCTGCATCGACCGCTGCTCCTCCAAGTACTGGCAGGCAAGTGGATGGAAGGGCGCCACCCATGCCACTTTTGGCCCAGCCAGCTTGCGCTCCTTTTCGCAGCTGTAGCGGCCGCCGCCCCTTCTCCAAGTGCTGGCGCATTCGGCACCTGCTTGCTTGCCCCGGAAGCAGCCTACAGCTGGGTGTTCTACCTTGTCTGCCTGCGCCTGAAAATGCAAAGTGCACTGCCCTGTCATGGCTCCTGCTGCCGCCTCTCAACACGTACGGGCCCCTGCTTCTCTTGCCTGCCCTGCAGGTCACCGGCATTGTGGGCCAGATGCTGGGCGCGCAGGGCGGCATGCAGTGAGTGGCGGCCCCTGACGGGGCGGTGGCAGCAGCCTCCTGCAGCAGCTGCCTCTCCTCACCGATACAGTGCAATTCTGCCTCAGCACACTGTCCTGTGCATTCCCTTTTCGGATTGATACCCCTACCTGTAAGTCGGCACAGCAACCCATGCCTCGCAGCTGCACGCAGCTGGTGAACCCTGCAGCTCAGCGCTCATCTCGGCTGCGGCTCGGCTGCACCTTGCGCTCTGTGCGTTTGTAGTTGTTGCAGGTTGCGCGAGGCAGTGCTAGTTGGTCGCAGGTCAATACATCAAGTAGGTAGAATGCCAGTCAGGGAAGCGGAGCAGCAGGTGAAGCGGAAGCAAGAGAGGCAATCAGCGGGGAGATGCAAGCAGCAGAGAGGAGCAAAGAGGGGAGCGACGCCAAGCTCGGAGCAGCTGGCAGCATGCGCGGCGGCAAGCTTGGGGGCACCGCTGCCGTTGCGCAGCGAGAGGCCAGCCAGCAGTACGTGGCGTTCCACACAGGTGTGCACGCTGGGCAGCAGCAGCACAATGATCACATGCCGCTGCGCGCCCGCCGCATGCGCAGCCAGCTGTACAGCAGCCGCTGCTGCACGTTCTCCATTGTTTCACTCAGCCCCGCCTGCACGCTCTTGTTGGCTTCAAGCACCTGTGTGCGCAGAATTGTGGGGGGTNGGTGGCAGGGGTGTGAATTGAGCCGCACCGCTCAGCTGCCAAGCTGGCTGCGGGGCCGGTGATCGACACAACTGAGCTGCTGACTGCACTGCTAGCAGCCTGCTGTCCCTGCCCCACTTGCACAGCTGCTGGGCCAAGCACGCAGCCGCAGCAAGCAGCAGCCGAGCCGACGAGCTCAAAGGGCACAGGGGCAGCCTGGACAACCAGCAGCTGACAGCAGCAGTTGACAGCAGCAGCTCACCGCGCGGGCGGTCGCGTTCAGCTTCTTCTGCGGCAGAATGTTCTCAGGCGGGTTCTGCAGCCGATTAGGGTGTGGGGCGGGGAGGCAGGATGGTGAGGTTGGCGTCACAAAGGAACAAGCCTGAGCTGCATCCCACTGCAGACCCCGCATGCTGCAACGGCCGTTGTCTGGCAAATGAACAGGCTTGCAGAGCTGCACACGCAGCCAGGGCAGACGTGGATGGCGGCCCAGGCGAGCGGCTCCTCCCTAGTGCAGCGTCACTTTGAGACTAGCTGCCTCAATCGCACCAGCGTGAGGTAGTACTTCATCTTCTTGAGCACATTCCCGCGCTTGGTCACCATGCTGGCTGCCTGCCGCTGCTGCATCGTCGTAGCGTGACGAGCAAGGAGCAGGAGCAGGCAGGCGTGAGCGGCGGCGGCGGCAGCGGCGGCACCACTGGCTGGCGAGCAGTGGCGGCCCCAACATGCTGCCAACCGACCACGACAGATGGCTACTACCGCTCCGGCGCGTGCGACAGGGCTGAGGCGCTGCTGGGCGGGCGGCAGCGGGCCGGGTTTGCTGCAGAGAGCGCCTAAGCGGCATCGGCCGCATTTATTACCTTTTATGAATACTTGGGATTGCAATGGCGAAGCCACAGCCGCTCAAGACAGCTCTGCAGGCCGCGAGCCAAGCTCCCGCCGTCAACCCCAAGCGTGCGCTGCGAGGCTGTGCTTGGCGCGATTGCTGAGCGGCTGAGAATCACGGGTGCTACGCCGGAAGGGCTTGGCTCCGTCCATCCACCGCTGCCCCATGCCGGCCATTTGTGGAGCCGCTGAAGGGCCTTGTGCCCTGTTCCTGCGGCCTCACTCGTTCCGTTGCACCTCAACCAGCCGCATTGCCAAGCGACAGCCCAGAAGCACCGTTCTCTCAGGCCCTGTGGCACAGCCGTTCGCCCGCCTGCCGCCTCAATTTGCAGCTTCTCACCCCTGCAACCAGCAATGCCGGCCGAGGAGCCGCGGGGAGGCCCCGAGGGCGGGCGGGCCTCACCTGCCGGCCCGTCCAGGCCGTCCGAGGAGGCGCCTGAGGCGCACAACCCGCTGTTCGACGACCCAGAGGCGGCAGAGGGCGGCGAGGCGCCCAGCAGCGCCGTCCAGGAGACTGGGCCCAGCGGCGGGAGCCGGGCRGGCGGCGGCGGCGGCGACGAGCAAGCAGGCGATGATCACTCGTCCGCTCACTCGTCCGCGGGGCCTGACAGCGGSGCTGCAACTGCAGCCGAGCAGCTGGCGGCGCTGCAGCTGGGCAGCAGCACCGCCGAAGGCGGCAGCAGCGGGGCAGGGCACGCCGGCGAGGCGGCGGCGGCGATTGGCGGCAGCCCGGCAGGTTCGGATGCTGAGCTGGAGGAGAAAGCGAGTGATGAGGAAGAGGAGGACGAGGAGGAGGACGAACCAGAGGAAAGCGGCACCATCAAAGCGCATGGCGGCCCCGCCTCGGCGCCGCGCCTGGGGGCGAGCGCATGCGGCGCCGGCAAGGTGCGCTCGGCAGTGTGGCATTGTGCATGTGGTCGACTGCTGTTCAGTTTGCTGTGCAGTGGAAACCATGCACTACGAAAGCCATAGCTGCCCCTGGGTGCTCTCTGCATCCAGTTGTGCAAGACGGCTCGTCCAACCATCACCCAAAAGTTCCGCTCCCGCCCGCCTGCTGCCCTGCCACTCAGGCGCGCCTGTCGGCACAGGCCTCCTCCGCTGCTTCAACCGCCAGCCGCGCCAGCAAGCGCCTCACCTTCTCAGCGCCGCCCAAGTGCCTGGCCAGCCTGGTGAGTGGGGAGGGAGGCGAGGGGAAGGAGCGCACAGCAGGCCTCTTCTCTCAACGCTGCATGCACTGCCGCTCAATCCAGCCCAGTGCTAGCAACTTTGCCTCCCTGCGCTCCCGTCGCTGCGCAGCCCCGCCTGGCGGCGAGCGCCAACTTCTCGCACTCGCCGCAGCGCGTGCGGCAGATCCTGCGTGACAATGCCGCGCTTGTCAAGCGCCTGGGGTGCGCACGGGGCTGTGCACCTGCCTGCAGTTGCTGCTGCCAAGGGGTGCCTGCAAGTCCGCTCCACTGCTTGCCTATGTGCAGCCAGGAGGCCTGTTGCAGCAGCGCCTGTCACGCCATGTTGAACCTGTTGGGCCCAACCCAACCTGCAACCTGCAGCGCCATCGCCTTCAAGCAGCCGGAGCACGAGCTGAGCCAGCAGCAGCACGACCAGGTGGGAGGGCGGAAGAGCAGCTGTTCTGGCATGGCTCTGTAGATGCTGTGTGCTCGCGGCTGGCATGCGCCTGTGCACACAATGCATGGCGTGATGGGCTGCCGGTCGGCATGCACATGCCTGGCTGCTGCTGGCCAGTTCACCCTTGGCTGCGCACCTGATGCACCCTTGCACTGCCTGCCTTTGCCGCTTGCAGTTCATGGCCAACGTGGCGGCCAGCAGCGAGGCGCGGCGGGCGCAGGAGGCGCGGGCGGTGATGCGCAGCAACCTGGCCATCTACAAGCGGCTGCAGGTGCGAGGGGCAGGGTGGCACAGGAGGCACGGGCGGTGATGCGCAGCAACCTGGCCATCTACAAGCGGCTGCAGGTGCGAGGGGCAGGGGTGGCACTGCAGCGCGTCAGGTGGAAAGCCGCCGGTAACCATAGCAGGAACAGAGAGCCTAAAGGGTTGAGTGGCAGCAGATAGCCTGTCCTCCTGGGGTGTGCTGCTGTCGCTGCCGACGGGCTTGGGCACTGTGCCACTCCCCATCCCCAGCAGCACATTGCTCACCCCCTCCCTCCCAACCCACTGCCACTGCCACAGGAGGTGAAACCCAGCCGGGACGTGGCGCGCGCCTCGCTGGACCGCGACTTTGCCAAGCACGAGGTGGGCGCCTTTGCTGTCGTACTCAAGATGGGATGTGGGTGGCTCTGGTATTTTGCTTGCGGGCGTTGAGCTGGAGGCAGCAGCTGGAGCCCACCAAGCTTGGGGTGGGCGGGGCGTGTGCAGCTGGAGTTGCGCTCCTGTTGACATGATGCATGCCTGCGTCCCACCCTCCCCTTCCCGCCCCACCCCCTTGCCACCAGCGCATGATGGCCACGCTGGCGGCCCTGCGGCGCCGCAGCCGGGCGCCCTCCCAGCCGGGTGCCGGCGGCAGCCGCAAGGGTACCCAGTCTGGCGGCGGCCGGCGGGCCTCTGCCTCCCCCAGCCAGCGGGCGTCTGTGTCGGCTGCTGCCCAGCAGGAGGCCGAGTGAGGCGGCGCCGTGTGCTGACTGCTGCTTAGCGCAGCAGCAGGACGTGATACGACTTGGCGCAGCAGCAGGATGGTCAGCTTCAGCAAAGGTGGCAGCACACACGGCAGCGCAGGCAGGAGAGGGGAGCAGGCAGCTGCAGATGCCAAGAGCCGACAAGGGCACCATGCACCCCGACCACTAGTTATCGAGTGATTCCCAGCTGTGTTCTGATTACACTGCAATGGCAGCAACTGTATAGTGTAATTTATGCCTGATTATCACAAGGCAAGGGGGTCTAAGTTTGATCTGGACAGCGCAAAGCAGTGCAAAGGGAGGTGGCAGGCGCTGCACCCGCATTCAGATGCAAGGCTGCTGCTGCTGCCGCCTCTGCGCCTGCGGCACAGGCTCCCAGGCTGCGGGCCGTCAGCTGGGCGCCTTGCTGCCGCTGCTGCCGGCCTGCGCCATGCTGCTGCTGCCGCCAACTGGCTGGGGCAGGGGCAGGTCCATGGCTTTGAGCCGCTCCTCCCACCCTGCCTGCTTTTCTTTGAGCCAGGGCATGTCTGGCTTGGGCGGCGGGCCAGTCTTGCCCGCCTTCTTAGCGATGGAGGTGAGGGAGAGGGCAATGAAAGTGCCGCCAGCGCACAGGCCGAGGATGGCCAGCGCCAGCCGATCGCCAACTTTGGGCATGGTGGCTGCTGGGTGCGGGCCTGCCGGGTGTCAAGTTAGGCGGCCGCTGGAGGGGCCGCTGCTAGGGGATCGAGTGTCAAAGGCCGCTGCTGAAGACGGCTGCCAACACGCCAGCTGCTGCTGCTGCTGCTGCTGCTAAGGGCTGTTAAGGGCTGCTGGTCAAGTGCTGTCGCTGCTGCTGCTTAGAAGACGCGTGCCGCAAGGGACAGCACCTGTGGACATGAGGGAGAGGGGGCAGGCACATCAGCAAATTGAGGATGATGCACCAGTGGGCTCAAGCAAACTCATTAGTGGGCGGCTGCTGGCTGCATGGCTTGCAAGCAGGCGGCTCAGCAGTTTGCCATGCTAGCGATATACGAAAGGGCTGCAGCAGGGGTGCCGGCTTCAGCAGCAGCTGAGGCGACGAGCAGCAGTGGCAGCAAGTCTCGGCAGCAAACCTGCTGGACACGTAGGTTGCGGGCAAAAGTATCCCATACATCATCAGGCAGAGCAGCAGCAGCACACAAACAGATGCGGACCTTCATCATTTGCCGCGCGCGCAGCTCGTGCGTCACAAAGCCCAGCACGCGGGTGCCGATGGGCAGCCCCTTCTGGTTCACCAGCACGCACGCGTTCTTGTCAAACTTGATCACGCTGCGGGTGGGAAGCAAGGCGGGGCTGCTTTAGCACATGGCACTGCGCAGGGGGCAGCGGAGAAGCGTGAAGCCACAGGTTTGGGCAGCAGCAGCGCATTGCATAGTGCGGCGTCGGCAAGCGGCAATTGCAAGCGAGTGCGCTACAAGCGTGGCTACAACGGCGGACAGGCAACCATGCTGTGCATCACGGCTGTTAGCAGGCTGGTATGCAGCAATTCACAACATTGCTTGCAGCAGCTCGTGCTGCTCCTGCGCCCGGCCCCGCCCCCAGCTCAGCAAAAGCGGCATTGGCGGCAGCACCCACCTGCCGTCCTTGCGCTGCACCTCCTTCTTCGTCTCCACCACCACCGCCTTGACCACCTGGCCCTGCATTGCAGCAGAGGGCAAGCAGTGGGCGACGATCAATTGTCTAGGCAGCAGGCCATCGCCGGGCGGGCAGCGGCGGCAGCCGTGGCGGCGGCAGCAGCGGTGGCCAGAGGGCCGCCCGCAGGCTTCATGCATCGGCCACAAGCTTGCATAGATGGCTATTGCATGGTAATCATGTTGGCAAAGCCGGCAGAGCGAGGGGAAGCGCGAGCCGCAGTCGCATGGCCTGAGGGACGGGCCTCCGCACCTGGCTGACTTTCCCCTTGATGGCCTTCTTCACGGAGCAGGTGATGACGTCGCCGATGGAGGCAAAGCGGCCGCGCGTCTTGATACACTCCACCTCCTTGGCGCCCGAGTTGTCTGTGACGACCAGCCGCGTGCCGTCAATGATCATGGCTGCCTGGAGCTGCTGTTGCGCCCGTCGCCGCCTGCTGGGGGCGCCGGGGCGGGGGTGCGGCTGGCAGGGACGCGCTGCAGGCCGCTGGCAGGCGCTGCAGAGGCGGGCAGTGTGTCAGTGGGTGCGCAGGTGCCGCTGGCTTTGGGTTTGCGATGCCCTGCTGCGTGGCATTGCATTCCAGGCTGGCGCCCCGACTGAAGTGCACCAGCAGAACTCCCCCCTTTACCCTGCAAATTTTGGCTTGTTCAGGCAGCACAGCCTTTACTCTTGAGCAGCAGTGTTTTGTGCTGGTCAGCAGAGCTTTTTCCGGTCGCATGGCAATTGCTGCTAACCTTGGCATCAAGGCCCCCTGCTCCCGCGCTGCTTGCCTGGAGCTTGATAGCTGACAGGTGTTGCACGATGAAACCTGCTCGAAACACAGCTTGATATAACAACAGGGAAGGGAAGTGCAACTGAACAGGTGCAGTGGGCGTCAGCAGCGAGCATCAGACACTGCCCTCTGCTTGTGGCAGCAGCTCGGGCGGCAGCAGCGCCGCCAGCCGCCGGCTCTCTGCCTCCCCTGCCGCCAACAGCTGCCGGTAGGCCGGCAGCTGCGGCAGGTGCGCCATGAAGGCGCGGTAGCGCTCGGCTATGCTGCTGCGGCTTCTGCTGCCTCCAACCGGCTGCCCAGGCTGCGCTGCTTCGATTGTCGACAGCATAGCGCAAAACTTGGCAGCTGAGAGGACGGCTGTGTCACGCAGGCCGATAAACTGTGGCTCATCTGTTGCACCCTGCCCGGCTCGCAGGCGGCGCTGCTGCCGCCACTGCTGTTGTGCTGCCCGTTTGTCTGCCACAAGCAGCGGCAGCAAGCCCTCCTGCTGCAAGAACAGCAGGCGGCCTATCAGCCGCTGCGGTGCATAATTCGCCACATAAGTAGCACACTGCTGCACAGCATCTGCCGCTGTGGGCTGCCATGGCAGAAGCTGCTGTAGCGCCAACAGGCTTGCAAGCCTGTCGGGCTTCAGCCAGTTCTGCACGAGCAACCTGGTGTTGCCCAGCCCCAGAGCAGCGGGATTAGGCACGCCCAGCAGCTGCCACACCGCTAGAGCACGCTGCCATGTGGTGGCGTCGACGGCTAGCAGCTCTGCGAGGGATGCCAGGCTGACTTGCAGCACCCGCCCTCTGCCAAACTCCTGCGAGCGCAAGGCAGGCCTGGGGTGTGAGTGGTGCAGGCCGTGCGCAGCAATGAAGCGGCAAAAGCACGCATTCAAACACCCTGCCCGCTTGCATGTACAACCCATTGCATGACCACACTCACCGCCAGCAGTGCCCGCGCCCGCTGCCGCAGAGTATCCGGGCTGCAGCCGGCCGCCCGTGCTTGGTGCTGCAAAATGCTGGCCAGCTGTCGCGTGCCATCACCGGGCTGCTGCCCCAGCTCCTGTTGCAGCACTGCTTCAAGGCTCAGCAGGTGCTCTGCTGGCCGAGTGAGCAGCAGGGCATTCGGCTGCATTGCTTCCACAATCACCACCTCCTTGTTCTCCTGCTCCCAGTGCGGCCCGTACCGCTGCGCCAGGTTGCTGATCCGCTGCTGTAGTGTGCCCGCGTTCCACTCCAGCAGCCCAACAGCCGCCGGCTGCTTCCGCAGCAAGTCGCCCAGCAGCTGCTCGCCGCTCCTGCTGCCGCCTGCGCTGCTGCCGGCAGCAAACAATTCAGCCAGCACTGGGATGGCTGGCTCGAAATCGGGCGTGCCGGCAGCTGTTGGCATCTGCACAAAGCAGCGGGCTGCCTCTGGCGCTGTTAGCCCCAGCCGCGCCAGCTGCCCAAACAGCACCGCTGCCCGCTGCTCCGGCGGCCAGCTGAACAGCAGCGGGCATCGCTGCAGCAGCTGGGCCACCTGCGGCTGCGGCACGCCCAGGCTGAGCAGCAGTCCAGCCACTGCTGCCCCATGCTCAAGCACTCGCTGCTCTGGGCCAGGGCCAAGCGCCGCCACCGCCCTGCTGAGCGCCGCTGTGTTGGCCACACCCGCCAGCGCCGCCAGCGGCCGCAGACGCAGCAGTTTTCCATCGTTGCTTCCCCCATAGTTGCGCCCTACCCATTCAAAACTTTCATTGTCGTTGCCTGCTGCTTTGAGCTGTGCTGCCGGCCGCACTGACTGCCGCCTGCCTCGCCGCTGCACCGCCCAACGTCGCAGTGGCGGAGGCCCACGCCCAARCCGCGGCGCAGCCTGCAGCAAGCAACCAGATGGCGACACTCGGTCACTGACAAGCAGATGCAGAGCTGGGCAGGGCCTGCAAGCCGCAAGGCAGGAGGTCCAGAGCGCTCCCCRCCTCACCTGRGGGCGCACGGCTGCCKCAGGGCAGGATCGCGCGAAGCTGTGGCTGCTAAACAGCACAGGCATTGTTGCGGCCGTTGGGACGTCGCAGGCAGAAAGGGCACGCTGCTGAAGCCGTCCTTGCGAGCCTCCACTGCCCCTGGGGGCGCACTTGCACGCTGTCTCAGCCGATGTGTTTGCAGAAGTGAAGTGAAAGCAGACTTATGTGCATGCTGCAAGCAGGCGCAGCGCTGCCGCCGCCGCTTCTGCCTGCACGCACGGTGGGCTTGCAGCATTCGCATGGCTCCCCCAGACTACAGAGTGAGCGTCGCTGGGATCATGAATATGATTGCTTGCTGATGAACACTACAAATGTCTGCATGAACAACAGATGAGTGCAGGTTGCACATTGTGCCCCACAGCAGAGCATGGTCGCTATGGCACGGGCGACACCTGCAAACAGTGTTTGCACGGCGACCCAGCTGATCAAGGTGACTGCATATTCGTGTTGAAGCGCTGCTCCGGACCTGTGCCGTGGCGGCAGATGCTGCTGCTTGACGAGGGGACGCCGCCGCCACACCGCCGGCTGCCTGTCCAGCCGCTGCCGCCTGGTCAGCCGCCGCCGGGTGCGGTGACAACATGAGCCGGAATGCTGGCAAGGCCACTGGTGCAGGCCATCAGGCCTCCATCTTGCGGCGCAGGTCTGCGGCGATAGAGTCGTCGTCCCAGCTGGCGGTGCTGCGGCGGCAGGGAGGGTGAAGGGCGATGGCACAAGCAACAAATGAGATGGCAGACAAAGGGAAGCGATGGCATTGTGAGAATGCTGCAGGCTGGTGCAGGTGCCGCGCACCAGCTGCGCAAGTGTGGTTTTGCTACAACCGCTGGCACAAACGCAGGCGGAGGGCATCACAGTGCACAGCATTGCCCTCCGACGGACGGCATGAAGCAGCAGAGCAGGAGGCAGCGATAGACCATGGTGGCAGCTGCTCCACGCGGCGCCGGCAGGCAGCAGCTGGCTGGGCTGTCTGCAGAGCAAGCGGGCCTCACTTGCGCCACGACTGCCGGCCCGTCCAGCGGTGCAGGTAGGCTTTGATGTTGTCCATCTCCTCCCCAAAGTCCCAGTTCTGAGTGGAGAAGGGGGCAGGCACTTGCAAACAAAGGCTGAATGCAGAGGAGCAGGCACAAATGCGATTCAGCCACCCTAGCTTTGCAGCAGCTGCCGCTCGACCTGCTGCCGTCCAGCACCCTGCTGCCAGGCCGCCCCGAGCGGCAAGCCTGCCAGCTGCCCTCCAGTCCCCTTGCCTTTACTTTAGCATGCAGCATCGGCAGCTGCCAACTCTGCATGCATTCCACTTGCCTTGAGCATGCGGCAGCCGGAGCGTGCCAGGTACAGGCGGGGCGCCAGCGCACAGTCCCAGGCATTCACCTCCTGCAGCAAAGCACACTGTGGCAGAAGCCCTGTGTGCTCAACATCATGATGTATGTGTGGGTCCCATGCGCGGTGCGCAGGCACATGCATGGGCGATGCACATGCGCACCACGCATGTTAGTATGGCCTGAACCGCACCTTGCCGCCGCAGTACGGGTGGTCGTTGGGGACCGCTGCCTCCACCATCTGTACAGGGTTGGATGCATGCATGGGTCGGTGAGCGAGGCATCGGAGTAGAACCAGGCAAGCGTGATGCAGCAGTCCCCCTGGTATAGCCGCCTGCCGCCGCCCATGCAAGGTTTGCACTCAAGACATGAATCGCTCAAACATCCGCTCACCTTCAGCTGCTCCAGCAGCTCGCCCCGCGCCTTGCTCTCCTCCTCGCTGCCCGCCGGCGCCTTGAGGAAGGCCTGGAACTTGGGCCACAGCTGCGGCGCACTGCAGGTGGGGTGAGGAGCGTAGCAGCTGCCTGCAGGCAGCTCAGGAGCTGCGGTGCGCTGCAGCAATACATGGCAGCACTGCAGCTCCGACCAGACGACGTAGCGCATTGCGACGGTCGTGCTGGTGCAGCCAGCTACAGCGACGCTGCGCGCTGTGCGGAAGCTCACGCCGGCGCTGTTCACACGCTGACAAGCTTCATTCAGCAGGCATGATCCACATGCGTTTCCAACAGGCATTAGCATGCACAGGGAAGCAAGCCGACAAATTTGGCAAAGCAAACCCAGGACAAAGCTGCAGCATGACTCACGGCTGGGCGCAGTCGGCCACCTTGCCCAGCCGCTTGCCCCCGGTGTCGGCGTCGGGACCATACTTGTCCTCCAAAAAGTCTGCAGGTGAGCGCAAAATAGTCTTAAGTTTGATTCCGCTGGAGTCATGTGCATGCAGACATGTGCCAGCGGGCAGCTGGCGGATCATCAGCGGGCAGCACATGCTGGCTGGGGCAGCGCTCGCCAAGCCTGACAAGCCAGCGGGCGGCCAGTTGGAAAGAGGCGCACCCGAGATGGCATCAGAATCGGGGATGAACTGGTTGCTGGATAGATCCTGCAAGTGAGCAGTTGAGCAGGAAGAAGGGCAGGCTGACTAGTGGCCAGGCGGGCGGACACCGTGGTCTGGTGGCAGCTTGTCACAAAATGCCATTCTGCACATGATGCAGCAGGCAGTACTGCAAGGCACCCCAACATGCAGTGTACAGCATATGTGCAGCACAAGCGCTTGCTTTGAGGATGGGCAGCGTGCCCTGAGGGTTGGCCTTGGACACCCTGCGGCGGTGGAGGATCCGGAGGAGCAACAAGTGAGCATCGCAAGCCAGCGAGCACCGGCGGCAACTAGCTTCAGTGGATAATGTGAGCAAGGAAGCGAGCGCCTGCGGCCACGTTCTTCAGTGGATATCGAGAAGACAACAGATTGAAGGCGCGCACCAGTCGGGCTTCTGAGTGGCGTCCACGTAGTTGGGGCGGTAAGGGATGCCCTTCTCCTCGAGGATCAGCAGCACGCGGTGGGAGAAGGGGCCTGCAGCAGAGGGAAGCAGTCGCAGGCATCAATCTCGGGATTGCAAATGCCCTGTAATTCCATAGTCAGCAGACTGCAGTGGCAGAAGGGGCCTGCAACATTGATCGATGGAGGCACATGGCGGCCACAGGCCGGTGCCTGCTGGCCTTCTTGGCAGGCAAGTCAGCAGGTGGGGCGTCACCGCTGCCACGGGCAGCTGAGCAGGCTGATAACAGCAGCAGGATGTGCCATGCACGTGCCGGTGTAGCTTTGCAAGCACACCGCCAGCCAACGGGCCCTCAGCAGGCACAGCAAGCGGCCACAGCAGAGCAGGCGTAGCGCAGCGCAGCAGGCACAGCGCACATGCCGCCAGCTGGCCCTCATGCCCCTCGGGGCCGCCGCTCTTGGGGTGCCCCAGCAGGTGCACCTCAAACTCCGGTCCTGCAGCAGGGCAAGACAGTGGAGGCGCTATATTCAGTGCATATGCATGCATGCTCACCGCAGCAACAGAGCGGCGCCGGCGGCGCGCAGCGGCGGCGGAGCACAACAAGCGGCAGTGGTCGTGCACCAAGCAGGTGCTTCCTGTCACGCAAGACTGTGCTACAACATTCGTCGCTCTGCTCCAGCAGGCGGCGGCTGGCAAGCTGGAGGGGAAGCATGCCTGCTCGCCGTCTGACCGCCGCCCCGTCACCGCCGCCGCCCAGCCGCCACCGCCGCCGCCAGGTCTCACCTTGCGAGCCGCCCCCGGTCGCCATGGCGTGCTGCTTGCTAGCAGGTGAGTACTCTGCTGCTGCTGCGCCCTTGGACGGCTGGTTAGAAGCTGACGAGCTGGCTGGGCGCTGCGGGTCCTTTGGTTCGTTTGCTTGCTTCTGCTATGCTTGGCAGTGGCAAAGAGTGCTTGTAACGCACCAAAGATGTTGATTGCTGTGCAGCTGCCACCGCCGCCCTGTTGCCGCCGCTCTGCCGCCGCTGCTGCATGAGCTGGCCAGCTTCACAGCTGCCCCTCAATCTTCTCAATGCTCGCCACCCACTTCCGCTTGAAGATCAAGAGCAGCATGGCTGAAGAGCTGGGCAAGCTCACGCCCCAGCCCGCTGCGACCGTGGTGGATCGGTGAGGAGCGCTGCAGCAGGGCACTGACGCCCAGGGCGGCAGTCCAAGGCTTGGAACTCAGCTGTACAGGCATCAGCTGCCGCCGCTGCCGCCGCCCTTGCCGGGCGCTGCCCTCCTGGGCGGGAATCGCTCCAGCTTTGGCAGCTGAGACTGTGCCTGCTCCCTTAGCTCACCTGCTCTGCCCCAAAAGTTGCAGGTCCTCTGACCCTCGAGAGCCCGAGGCGGCGGCAGCTGATGCGGAGCTGACGCAGAAGGGAGGCATCCTGCCGCCAATGCCGATTGTGCAGGGCCTGCCGGACAGGTGAGGGCAGGCGGCTGGGATGAAGGAAAGGAGTCAAGGTTTGGGTGGTGCAGAAGTCAGAGTCCAGGCATGTCGTGCTCAGAGAGTCGGCAAGTGCTCACCTGCCTGCCTCCTTGCTAGCAGCTGAGCCTGTGCGCATGCCCGGCTGCCGCTGTCCACATGCCCCATTTATAACCCCTTTCTCTGCTCCTCACCTCCCTCCCTTCCCCGCAGCACGGCTGGCATCACCACCCCAGACATGATTGCTTCAGAGAAGGCCATGGCAGAGGCAGATGCAGCGGCCGCTCAAATGGACAGAGGGCTGGCGCAGCTGGGGCGGTCCAATGTGCAGCAGGGCATGGCGGCGGCGGCAGCAGAGTCGCAGGATGCGCCGCACGGGGCGCCCTCTGCACAAGTGGCTGAGAAGCCCAATCCAGGCACAGGTGAGATTTGATTTGAATTCATGTTGTTGGTTGCTCGTAATCCAGCAGGCGGTGCCGGTGGGCGGCCGCCTTCGGGCGGGTGCCCACTCGCCTTCCATGCACAGGTTGGGCCATGCCACACTGGACAACCCTGCCAACCCTGCTGCCAGCCCCGCCCATCCTTCACATTGCAGGCAGCAGCCGGGTGGGCGCACGGCGGGGCGCCACAGCACTGGTGGACCCACAGACTGAAGCAGAGCTGGCGGCTGCCCGGCTGCCGGGCGCCTGAGCAGCGCGCCAGCTCATGCTGCAGCGGCGAGACAGCTCAGTGTCGCCCACTGGCCTCTGTCGCTCAGTCGCATGACTCGTCAGTCGAGTTGTAACAATGGGGCGCAGTGGCTGTTGGGTGCAGCCAGAGTGGTGGTAGTATGAAGGTTGCAGTGCAATGGCGACTACAGGCAGAGGGCAGGTGCTGCGACACAGAAAATGGGTACAACAAATCGCAGGGGGAGCGGCAGGGTGGTAGGCATGAAACCTGCTGAGTGGCTGAGGGGCAGGGAGGGGAGGAAGGGGATGGCGATTGGGCAGGGATGAAAGGAGCGCCCAAAGAAAGGCTGAGGGCGGTAAGACGGCTTTGCATTGCACAGCCTGGCGGCACGGAAGCAAGACCGGCGGCGGCAGGCTGCGCAATCCAAGGTATGAAGCAACGTTGCGGCAATAATAGTGCTCGTGAGATGCAGCACGCAGCGGGGTGAAGTGAGGGATGCTGAGGATTAAGGATGCATTACTGTGGCAGCCGGGCAGCGCCCCTGCTGCACAGGCCAGCGGGCAAACAATCAGCCAGCTGCTGTCCAGGCTGCTTGGCGGGCTGGGGGTGCTGCAGCATGCCAGCTGGCATGAGCCAGGGTCAGCTCAGCGGCTCAGAGCTGTTGCAAAAGATGTCAGCTCAGCTCAGAGCTTGTAGGCCTCGGAGCCGGCGCCGGTGGCGGACAGCGCGTCGTTGTGGCGCTGCCAGCCGCCCTTGCGCTTGGCAAACATCATCATGCCCAGCGCGCCCAGCAGGACGCCCGCCACCGCGCAGCCGATGCCAATACCAGCTGCCGCGCCGGAGCTGACTCCAGAGGAGCCTCCACTGGAGGGAGCAGCCGCGTTTCCGGTCAGCGAGTTGGACAGGGCGTCCAGCGAGGTGATGCCATCATAGGAGGCCTTGGTGTTGGCGCCGTAGTACTGCAGGAAGGGCACCTCCACGGGCTGCAAATGGGGGTGGGGTGGGAAAGGGGGGACGTACATTAAAAGATGCTGGCAATATTGTACTGCGGGAGGGGCGCCTCCACGGGCTGCGAAGGAGGGAGAGGGAGGGGGAGAGGAGGGGAGGGTGGGGCGGTGAGAGTGGACAGCAGGGTTTGCTAAATGCAGATGGCGTCGCAGCGCTGCAGTGCAGCCCCGGACAGGTACGTGCATCTCCAGAGCAAACCAGAACATACTGAGCGGCCAGGCAGGCAGGTGCTGCACTCCAGGCACACGAACGCATGGCAACAGACGCCGCAGCAGGACAGCAGCAGCAGACAGCAGCGGCGCACCAGCAGGCCCTGGACAGTCACATGAAACCTGATGCTTGGAGCAAACAAAGCAAGGTGCACACCAATATGCACGCACCAGCAGGCCCTGGGCGGTCTCGCCAAAGATGAAGTTCTCGCGGCCGCCGATGTTGGTCAGCGCATCCACCAGGCCCGAGCCTGCAAGCAACCAGGTAACAGACAACGCAGGACGTTATCGCCGGCGCCAGCGATGCCACGAACTGCGGTGTCCTGCGTGCGTGCAACCTGTCCGATCGCAACTCATCACATGCAGAAACCAACTTGGTCAGGGAGGAGCAGCAGTTGAACACGCTCACCGCCAGCCACCAGCGCGTCCTTCACCGCCTTGCCCATGTCGCTGTTCTGCATGTCCTTGCGGCTGAACACTGTAGCACATCGAGACGCAGGAGCGGTGCGGGGTGTGAGCGGTGGGAATCAACAGCAGTTGCGACAGCCAAGCCGCCCAAACTTGCAGCAGTGCCGTAGCGTCAAAGCCACAGTAGCAGGCAATCAAAGCTGCATTGCCCCGTTGGCAGCACATGCAGCTTGTAGCGCTGTAAGCAGCTGCAGCAT
Organism: Chlorella ohadii; assembly: GCA_025026875.1. Classification (NCBI taxonomy): domain Eukaryota; kingdom Viridiplantae; phylum Chlorophyta; class Trebouxiophyceae; order Chlorellales; family Chlorellaceae; genus Chlorella; species Chlorella ohadii. The sequence goes on from JADXDR010000198.1 coordinate 17,455, forward strand.
AAGCACGCACCGGCGCGGGCGGGCGACTTGGCGATGTTACAGCGCTCGTACTGGTCAACGGTGGCGCAGCCGCCGCTGGGGCACAGCAGGCGCAGGTCGTCCTGCGGCAGTGTTTGCGGGGGAGCAAAGCAGTGAAGGGATGCATGCAATGAGCAAAGGCTGAGAAGGCATCAGCAGCTGGCACAGCGGGCGCAGTCGTCATGCGGCAGTACTGGCGCGGAGGAGCAGGTGTGTCGCTTGCAAAGACTGAAGCGCTGAGGCATGAGTAGAGGCTGAGCAGGCGCTCAGCGCAGCACCATCACGCCAGCATGCAGCAAACTGCAATCAAACCACCGCTCAGCCATGCTAGCGCTGCCGCGCTGCCGCACCTTCTTCTTGGTTGCCCAGGGGGCGGGCGCGCTGCCGTCGGTGGGCACCTCCAGCACGGTGGTGTGCTTGGTGAAGGCCACATCTGCAGACGTTTAGGGGGCGGGGTGGATGGTTATGGCTGCGGAACCTGGGTGAATGGAAATGGCTGTGGACCGTGCCATTGCTGCGTCCCAACGCAAGAGTCCAGCCAGTCAAGCAGTCATGGCAGGTGCCTCCTCACCAGCACCCTCCATCAGGCAGCGCAGGGTGCCGTCGTAGTCAAAGAAGGGGTCGTTGCTGGAGCAGTCACCCTGCAAACGAAGGGCGGCATGCACTTTGTGTAAGCAGTCGCGAGTCCAAGCACGGCAGGGAGACAGCTGGGAAGCAGCAGAGTGCAGGCAGACTTTTGAAGGGAGGCGGTGGCCTCAGGCTGGTGCCAGCCCGCCATCATCCCATGCCAACCAGACCCACCTTGCAGCCGGTGCACATGCCGCTCCAGGCGCCGCCGCCCAGCATCGGGCCCGCTGCGTTGGTTCCAGCGGCGCACACAGCGGAGAAGAAGGAGGCCACGCTCTCGGCATCGGCCTGCACGCCGTCGTTGCCGTCCACGCGCGGGATCTGCGGTTGGTGGGGACGTACACGCAATGCAGCAGTGTGAAAATGCAGTGTTGTGTGCACCTGCTGTTGCACGGCATCTGCAATGTGGAAGTGCCACTTTCAACCAAGCGTTGGCAGCGTGCCTTTGCTGGCATTTTGCATCAGGCGCCGCTCCCACTGCTGCAAAGGAGCATCTGTCCCCATTCAAATGTCGCCTTCCAACAAGTCAGTCCACTCACCACGCCCTCCTGAACAAGGTAACCAACGGGCAGGGTCCAGCCGGCGGTGCGGCGGTAGCCGGTGTGGCAGGAGCGCTTGCCCTGCAGATAGGCACGTGGGTGGGTGGGGTTACCGGATGCAAATAAGTCTTGAGTGAGAATCAGCTGCACTGCGGCCACCCCAGCCACTGCAGCGCACCGCCATTTGGCATGCGGATGCATGATTCCTGATGGCTGCACACCACACCAAAGCACATGGAAGGTACCGTCGGTCAACCATCCTTGTTTCACCTTCAGGTTTGCCAGCGTCACGCCGTCAGTGCAGAACTCCTTGTTCACCACCGCCACGCTGTAGTAGGAGGCGCCCTGCAGGTCGCCGTAGAACTGCCAGACAAGAAGGGAGGGAAGGAAGGAGGCGTGTTAATGCATTCTTCAGTGTCAGTTGGAGACGCGCCCTGCAGGTCGCCGTAGAACTGTGTGGCAGGAGGAAGGGATGAGACTGCACGGGTTGACACGATGTACTCAAGGGAGGCGGGGGAGGCGGCGTCATTGCGCTGCACAGCATGCAGAGCACGGGGAGCGTGCAGGGCGGCCAGCTGCCCTGGGCGGGGCGCTCCAGGCAATTTGCTGAGCAGCCTTCTGAGAAGGCAAGCAAAACGGGCGCACCTCGGTAACAATGGGCTCCAGGCCGTACTTCTGTGTAAGGTGTTCTAATAACAAATCATGCTTGTTAAACGAAACACAGGTCTCACCTCTGCGACAATGGGCTCCAGGCCGTACTTCTCGTTGGCAGGGACCTGCTCAGTGCCTGCGGACAGAACAGGGGCAGACAGTGTTCAGGCTAACTGGATGTTCCATGCAGATGGCANGGGATCTGCTCGGTGCCCGCGACAGGTGGATGGATAGAACAGAGGCAAGCAGATGGGCAGGCTGGGTGAATGCTCAGAATGCTGAATGCAGCACTGCAGCGTGCTGTTGCCCAGGCGCTGCTCGGTGCGCGCGCCACACTGCTGTTGCAACACAGCGCCAGACCAACAAATGCATGATGCAAGAGCACCCTCGCACACAGGCTGCTGCATCAGCGCAATACAGCAACGCTCTGCGCTCACCGCCCAGCAGCAGCAGGTCTGCTCCGCCGCGGGAGATCAGGTCCAGGCACGCCTCGTTGCTGCCGCCCGCCACACAAGTGAAGCTCACGCCGTTGGTGTTGCCGCGCGCCACAGCGGTTGTGCAGGTCTGCAGGAAGGCGTTGTCGGCCGCGAAAGGCACGCACCAGCGCATGGTGGTGGCTGCGCTGCCGCCGGAAGTGGTTGCGGGCGCAGAGGGCGCGGCAGTGGTGGGTGCGGTGCCGCTGCCGGAGGCGGTCTGGGGGGTGGCGTCCAGCTTCTGGATACCCTCATAACCGGCACGCGTGCCGGGGCCAAAGTACTGGTCAAAGTCCGCCTCGATGCCCTGTAGAGGCAGGGTGATTGGATGGCGGTACGCATGGTTGGGAGGTCAGGCGCATGCGCATGTGCATGTGCATAGCAGCGGGCACAGCACAGCTGTTCTGTGTGGGCGCACGGCCTGCAGCGGTTGCAAGGCTATCTCAGCGTGCCCAAGAAAAGCCACCCACCAGCAGGCTCTGGATGCCCTCCCTCAAGGGAAAATGAGGGACTGCACATCCTCCCATTTTGCAAACTCCCCTTCCCTTTCGCAAGCTCCAGCCACGGCCGCCCACCCACCAGCAGGCTCTCGGTGTCCTCGCTGAAGGGGAAGCCCTCAATGCCGCCCAGGTTCTTCACAGAGGCCAGCCACGTGGCGTTGCGGCCTGCGGCCACCAGCGCTTCGCGGGCGGCCTGGCCACCGGCGCTGGAGCGGAAGTCAGCGCGGGTCATGACTGCAGCAGGAGGCGGAGGCGGGGCGGGGGATGTGGCGATGAGCGATGTGTTACCTCACTGCTTCAACCATACATAGCGGACGCAATGGTGATGGCACAGGCATGCCATGCATGCCGACATGCCGCCAGGTCGCAGGCGGCTTGCCCAATGCAAGCACCACCAGCCACGCGCCTGCGTAGGCGGGAGCCGTGGCGATGTTGCAGGATTGGAACTCCTCGAGGGTCTTGCAGCCGCCGCTGGGGCACAGCAGGCGCAGGTCGCCCTGCAGTGGGTGTTGTGTGGGGAGGCGAGACAGGCAAGGATATTTAGATAGGTGAGCGGCTTTGCATAGCTCGCATTCCCAACCCTCTGGCACCACAGGCACCAAGCAGCATCCTGAAGTGCGGGTGCCAGCCTTCCAAACAGGTTTGTTTCAGTTGGACTCGCACCTTGTTCTTGGTGGCCCAAGCCTCGGGGGAGCTTCCGTCGCGGGCCACCTCCAGCGGGGTGGAGTGCTTGGTGAAGGCCACATCACCTGCACAGCAGGCAGATGCGCAGAGCGACGCACCTCAGAACTGGACTGCTGGGTGTGCAAGTGCCGATTCACCGTGCATGCACACGAAATGTTGGCCAGAGGGAGACAGCTGCTGCAGCTGCTGCAGCTGCTGGAGCAGGTGGATGCCACAGCGCTTAGACAGCACTGACGCACCTGCGCCCTCCATGAGGCACCGCACAGCGCCCGGATAGTCAAAGTAGGGGTCTTGAGCGGTGCAGTCGCCCTGCCAGCAGGTGGACGATAGGCAAGGGTGCAGGTGAGGCGAAGGCGAGCATGCATCAGGAACCCTGCTACAGCGCACTGCTTGGAGCTGAAAAGAGGGAAGGCAAGCCACCCGTTCTGGAGGCAAGCGATCCGCGGAGTGCTGTCACGCACCCAACGGCTCTTTTGCAAGCAGCCCACCGCACGGTGGACTTCTACTGCCGCATGTCATATATCCACTGCCGGATGGCAAATAATCTTGCACAGCTTCAACACAGGCCTCTCAAGTCATCGCCAGCCCACCTTGCAAGCGGAGCAGACGCCGTCCCACTTGCCGCCCGAGGTCAGAGCGCCTGTGTCGCCAGCGGCACACACGGCCGAGAAGAAGGCAGCCGCGCTCTCGGCGTCAGCGTTCACGTTGGCATTAGAGTTGACGGCGGGCATCTGTGGGGTTTGGAAGGTGGTGCGAGGCAACCATCATGCACAGGGGGCAGCACTGGCGGAGAAGTGACCGGCTGCCATCTTGAATAAAGAGGGACCACGGCACATCGCAACCCTGGGTTGCTGCAGCATCCTGATACAGCCTTTGGCAACATGACAAGCCAATGGTGTTAGAGACCACCAGGCTGACGGTGGCGTCCATCGGTCCCCTGGCACTCACAATGTTCTCCTCCGCAAGGAGGCCGATGGGCAGGGTCCAGCCGGCAGTGCGGCGGTAGCCGGTGTGGCAGGCGCGCTTGCCCTGCGGGGCAGGTGATGGGAGGAGTGGGCAGCAGGCAGTGGATGGATGCAGGGCGTGGCATTCAGAGATGGTGGGCGGGGGTAGCGAGGGCAATTGGAAAGGGGCTGCAAGCAGCGGCCGGGCCTTTGATCGCTCGAGCTCAGCACCAGCGTGGCGGGGTCAACGTCTAGCACGTGGGATACCAGCTCAGGGCTAAAGGTTCGAGCACCATGGCGAACACCCACACTCCCAGCCTGTATACCAAAGGTGCACACCTTCCACGCGTACAGTGGCGCAGTAGATGGCAGATGTGGTGTGGCACGGTAGAAGCTTACCTTGAGGCTGGCGAGGGTGACGCCGGGAGTGCAGAAGGAGGCGTCCACCTTTGCACTAGACACACAACCGACCTACTATAAATCGATGAGTGCCTCACCTTGAGGCTGGCCAGGGTGACGCCGGCAGTGCAGAAGGAGGCGTCCACCAGTGCCACGCTGTAGTAGTTGGCGCCGGTCAGGGCGCCGTAGAACTCTGCAGGGGGCNGGGGCGGCCACGAGGGGTGCAGGGCAACAACGGTGAGGCGGCGCAGTGGTCTGCAGGATACTCCAGGGTGGAGTTATAGCCATGTTGTCGCATGCTCTGCAGGGGTGCGGCAGCGGCGGGAAAAGCAAGGAGTTGCAGTTGTGATGGCGACGTGGGGGCATGCAGACGAGCGCCGCAGAAGAGCCAGGCATACAACGCCCAAGGCAGGGCGCTGCTGGGCTGGGCTGTTGTGCAGTCGAGGCGCCGGCTGCCAGCCGCACCTGCCACAATCGGCTGCAGGCCAAACTCGTCATTTGCCTTGAGCATGCCGCGGGCACCAGAGGCGGCTGCAGGGAAGGGATACGAGGGCAGCAGAAGGTGGTGAGGAGCAAAGTGTGCAGGAGAATCGCAGTGAGCGTGTCTGCGCGGGGCGAGCGCAGCCTCACGTGCAACCGGCGCCGGCGGTACCAGTAGCTGCGCTGGCACGCTGAGCTGGCGGCGGCACCGGCCGTAACCACAGGCGAGCGCCAGCCAGCAGGCAGCAAGCTGTGCAGCTTCATCTCCCCTCACCTCCTAGGGTCAGCAGGTCGGCGGTACGGTTGCGGATGGCCTCCAGGCAAGCCTCCTCAGAGCCGCCCGCCACGCACGAAAAGGTGACTCCCTGGGTGTTGGCACCTGCCACTGCAGCGGTGCAGCTGGCCACCAGCGCCGCGTTGGCGGCCTCCGGGATGCACCACCGCACCTGGGTACCACCGCCCTGCAGGGTTTGTAAGTGGGAGGGAGGCGCATTGGGGGTGCAGATGTCAGGTGTAGGTGGGTGGCGGGGCAAGGCAGGGGGTGGCCCCGCCCTGCCGCCGCCCCGGCAGGACCTGGCGCATGCCGAGCGGCGGTGAGCGGTGGCGAGGGTAGCAAGGGCGNAAAACACGCAAAGTGAGCCGCGAAACACCATGCAAACACGCTCAATCAGCGCCATTCACCTGCAGCAGGGTCCTGCAGTGGGCCGAGCCCACCAGGAGCGCCAGCGCCAGGGCGCAGGCGGCCAGCGGGGAGGTGCACATGCCGCGGCTGGGCATGGTGGTGTGGGGGCACGGCAGCACTGCCGATCGCTGTAGAATTGAAATTGAGAGGCCGGTCGAGGACTGAGACGGCTTTTCATGCGAGGCCGAATGCGAGACCACGCGCGGCGTGTGCGCCGCCCCGGCTGCACGTGCGCAAGTTGCGCCGTCCATGTTCGGGTTCGCACGTCGCTACTATAGCAAAATACGGCATCATGGGGGCGGCAGAGCGGCGGCTGCCTGGCTGGGCGCCCTTCACCGCCGCCCCGCCCTGGTGCCGCATGGTGCCGCCCGGTGCCGCCGACGGCTGACGTCCGGATTACAGGGAGAAGGATAACTAAAGCAGAAGCGAGAACGCATGCGATGAAAGGCTGAAGTCTGTCAGGAGGACCAGGCGCGTGCTGGCCGGGAAAAGAGGCCAGGCAAAGACGCTGCAACAGCGGTTGTTTGAAAAGAGGAGGCAGGCACGGGCTGCAGGAAGAGGCAGCGGCGGCACTGCTGTGGGACAAGCGGCACGATAGTGGGACACTACTAACACCAAGGTTGTTGGGCTGGGGCGTTAGGTCAGGGGGAAGAAAGGGGGGTCGCCAGTGGCAACGAACAGCTGTGAGCACAGCACACAGTTATGGGCAGCTCGATCGAATGGTGGGCAAGCGCCTGGCGGGCGGGAAGTGAGTGCAGGGTGGGGCGAGTGGCATGTGTAGCAAAGGCTGTAGACAGCGGGGAGTGTGCTTACTCAATGCGAGGGAGTGGGGGACACACAGACAGGACTGGTGAGTGGGGGCGGGTAGTGCGTTGTGCTCAGGCTGTGTGGAAAAAAGTAAAGGAAAGGGTGGCGTAAAAGTGCTGTGGCGATACCAGCTGGGTACTGCAGTACTTCCGGGGGCCACGCAGGCAAGTCCCTGCACAGCCCCGGCCAGCTTTCATGCCTTGTCAGAAGGGGTGCTTTCGTTGGGGCGGCCTGGCCGCCGCCGCGCATGGCTGCGGCCGCATGGGGGCCAGGGCAGCGTGCGCAGCACGGCGGCGCCAGGCCGGCGGTTGAAGTGGGCGATTAAAATGGGCAGCTGCAGGCCAGCATGCACGGTGCCCAGTCTGTGGCACCGTGCAGCTGATGCCGTGCTGTATGAATTGCTGTGCTGCACCGTCGGCGATGTTCAGTTGGTCCGGCCATCTGGCTGGCTGGCCGCTGTCAACTGCCCAGGTCACCAGCCGTCGGTCAAGAGCAGCACTTGCAGCGTCTTTTCGGCGCTGGGGCGCTGCCGCGGGTCGGGCGACAGGCAGGCGGCGATCAGCTCAACAATGACCTGCAGGGGAGGGTGAGGAGGGGAAACGGGTGAGCGCTTTGGCCATGCAGGCTTTCTCGGCCAGGCAGGCTTCCTTGGAAAAGCAGGCTCTGTCGATGTCCTAAACCCGCAGGCCGATACTGTTGGCGGCAGCATAAACGCATAAGCGCACCTGCGGGCAGTCGTGGCCCGGGCGGGGCATGCGCCACTCGCCGCGGCGGTGCCCCGGCCGCTGCGTGGCAATCTCGGCAAGCAGAATGCCAAAGCTGCAGGGGGCGATTGCAAGACGGGGGCGGAGGAACGATAAGCTGCTGCTGGGCAGGGCCGCTCTATTCAGGCCCGATGCATGCAAGAGCACAACCATTGTAAATGCAGCAACCGCCTCCTGTCTCCAACAAACTAGCATCACAACGAGCAGCCCACGCAAAGAGACAATAACGCCCAGCCAGCGGCTCCCAAGCGCACCTGTACATGTCGGCTGCTGTGCTGCAGCGCTGCCCCGCCAGCTGCTCCGGTGCTGCATACATCTGTGCCACGCCATCTGGGCCAGCAGCCGCCATGACGGGGGCTCCGTCTGCCGGGCTGGTACCCTCAGCGCCAGCGCTGCCAGCTGCGCCAGCGGCACCAGCAGCAGCAGCGCTGGTGCCAGGGGTGCTGCTTGTGGTGCCCTTGCTGGTTCCCTTGCTGGTGGCCTTGCTGCCAGACACGTCCTGGTGGTTGGCTGCCGCTCCGCCGCAGTGCTTGGCCAGCAGCTGGGCGACGCCTAGGTCTGCCAGCGAGGCACGCAGCTCGTCGGACAGCAGCACGTTGCTGCGGATGGGCAACAACAGTGACGATGTGGCTTAGAGGCTCTGAGCAGTGGATGTAGCATAGTGTAGCCTGCCACACGTCAAACGCATTCGAACCACTTGCTGCATCTATCTCTGTGCTTCAGTTTAGTCGGCTCTGGTATTTGTTTTGTTGGTGTGTATTGGGGCCCTCACCTGGAGCTGAGCCCGCCGTGGCGCACGCGCAGCTGGGTGTGCAGGAAGACGAGCGCTTCGGCCACGTCCACCGCCACTTGGTAGCCGCTGCAGAGCAGGGCAGGCGAAGTAGCGAGAAGCTTGGCAGGAGCACAGCAGGCAGCTGGCTGTAGTAGGCAGTATTTGGCCAGCCAGCTGGGGAAACGGTGCAGCAGCGGCGGCAACAGCAGCAGCAGCAGCAGCAGCANNANTGGCTGCAGCCGACATTGNCAAAAACAAAGCTGAGGAGTGCGCAGCACACCAGCCACCACTGCTAATCAAGACTGAAAAGCCCTCCTNCACCCCGTGCTCCAGCGCAGCTCGCGCCGCAGCTCCCGCTGCTGCAGCGCCTCGCGCAGGCTGCCCAGCGGCAGCAGCTCCGTGGCCAGCAGCAGCAGGCGGCCCTGCGGTTGAGGAGGAGGGATGCAGGGGGCCAGGTGAATCACATGGTACCACACAAGCAATAGCAGCACCTCAAGCAGCCTGCTGCCGACTCAGGCAGGCGCTTCCGCAGGCGTTGGGTAGCTTTGTGCGCCCGCCTGGCTGGTGATCTTAGGTGTAAAAAAGCCGAGCACCCTCCCACACAACACGCTGCTCTTAGCCGCCCTGCCGCACCTGGATGGCTGCGCCGTGCACCTCTGCCACTCGTGGGTGGCAGCAGCCGCGCGTCTTGGTCACCTGGCGCCAAGCAGACTCGGGCTTGAGGCTGGGAGACAGCTCGTAGGCCTGCGACGCAAGGGCAGGCATATTGTGATAAAGTTGGGAAGGTGGATATTGGCGCCAGGCTGATTGGGGCTTCAGACTGGGGGACAGCTCGTAGGCCTGCAATGCATGAGGTTGGAGTGAGGGTCACGGTGTGCGATAACCTCAGACACCATCATGCAGAGGGGAGAAGTGAAAGGCGCAAGCAAGAACCGCACTACCGGGAACAGGCTTGAGCAGCATTAGCAGGTGCCGGCTCGGCTGATTGTGATTCGAACTAAGTGTATGCCACGAAACGCTGCGAGCTCAGTTTGAGTGCCCACCTTGACAGCCACAGCCTTATCTCCCAGCCGGCCCAGGCACACGGCGGCCGCCCGGCCGTGGCCCAGCATCACAGGCTGCCCTTGCGCGTCGCGCTCGAGCTGCAAACAGGGGTAGGAAAAAGGTGGGCACAAGGGGCCGCAATGAGGTGCAGCTTTGAGACGCTTAGGGCCCCATGGCGATGCCACTCCTGCAAAGCCACAGCATGCATGAACAACCACAGCACAGCATGCCCAGCGCACCGTCAGCTCCCCGGGGGACAGCAGCAGCAGCGTGCTCTGCAGGTTCCACTGCCCCTCGCCACAGATGCCGCCCATGCTGCTGCAGCTCTGCACGCTGTGCATGCTGCGCGCGCTGTGCACGCCGTGGCTGCTGAGCATGCCCCGGCTGCTGGGCTGGGCGCTTCGGCCGGGAGGCAAGCACTGCGAGCCAGGGAGCGAACCAGACTGCGGGGCTCCCCAGCAGGCAGCCTGGCCGTCCTGCTGCAGCTGCTGTTGAGGCGGTGCAAGCGAGTGCCATTGCTGCTGCTGCTGCTGCGGATAGCCCCACTGCTGCTGCGGCAAATGCGGCTGTTGCTCTTCAAGTGGAGTGATTTCCTCCATGCCTGCTGCTAGTGCAGGTTGCGCTGCCCTGGGGCCAGCCACCGGCATCAGGCCAAAAGTACCGTCAGCCGCAGCTGCCATGGCGCTGCCTGCTGCTGCAGCCTGCTGCTGCGCTGCCGTCATGGCACCCTCCGCTGCCTCCTGCTGCCCCAGCTGCTGCTGCTGCTGCTGCTCGGCTTGTGCCAGGGCAGCGGGCAGGGCTTCAAGCGGCATCAAGTCAATCGCTCCATGCCACTGCTCCAGCTCAGCCTGCAGCAGTGCTGCAGCCCTGGCGGCAGCCGCAGTGGGCGGCTCTGCTGCCACATTGGCAGCCTCGCGAGCCTTGAGGGCTGCTATCGCAGCAGCTGCCGGCGCCGCTGCCGGTGCCGCCGCTGGCCGAGCCGCTGCGGGCGTCGTTTTAGCGCCCCGCACTGTGGGTGCAGGGGACGGCTGCGCAGGCGGGCTGCCCTCGGGACTTGCGGGTGCAGGGGAGGCCGGGTAACCAGCCAACAGTGCCGGCTGCCCCTCCTCACCGGCTTCGCACCCGCTCAGCCGCTGCCACTGCTGCTGCCGCCACACGCGGCGCTGCCGCACGTACAACAGTCCGCCAGTCGCTACCACCGCTGCCACGGCCGCTGCTGCAGCCACGGCTGCCGCTATGGTGGCTGCCCCGGTCTGCCCGCTGTGGTGGGAGCCCACACGGCGAACATCCCACCCGGGGGCACGCCTGCTGAGGGCATCTAGCTGCACGCCACCACTGGCGGAGTCTTGCACAGCGCCGGCAGTGACGGCGCTGCTGCTCTGCCCGCTGTGCTGCCCGCTGCGTGCGCTGTGCGCGCTGTGCTGTTGCGCTTGTGGGTCGGGTACATCCAGGTACAAGCTGCGGAACACAGGGAAAAAGAAGAGGCCAGGTTTGGAGAGTTGAGGCGTGAATGGAAGGCCCTTGGCAGCTGCGGCAACGATTTGTCGCCAGCAGGCCAGCGTGCCAACATGCAGTGCAGGTTGTCTGGTGCGTCGCTTGCAGTGAGTCTGGTGGGTCGCTTGCCAGCTGAGCAGGGGCAGCATCGAGGCAACGCATGCAACAGACAGCGATATATTACAAACATACTCACCGGCCCACGTCGCGGTGGCTGTTGATGCAGGCAGGCAGCGAGGGGCTGATGGCGGTGCCCCGAATCCACCTGTGCGTGTGTGGCAGCAGCAGGGCAGTGCACAGTGAAAACAAGGCACGGCTCTGCCACATCAGGCCAAAGCTGGAGCTGCACTCTAAAGCTAGCGTGTGCACTGGCCATTTCACTGGAATTGCTGCCCCCGCCCTGCCCCCACCCCCTTACATGTGGTGCAGCGACAGGCGGAAGGGCGCGTGGCACCAGGCTTCGGGGATGGACCCTTGCAGCCCCGTGCCCTCCAGCCGCCTGCAGGGCAGAAAGTGCATTCGGTTGAGTGACTCATTATATTCGCTCCCTTGTAAAAGGTGGAGGCTTGCAGCCCCGTGCCTGCCAGCCGCCTGCAGCATTGATGCAGGATGCACCGCAGAGCAGTTAGGCTTGGCAGCGCCTGCAGTCCAGCTCAACCCTGCAGTGCAATCCAGCCGCTTTGTACCGGCCCAATAACACGTTCACAGGCTCCCAAGCAGCAGTGCATAAACGCAGTACGGCACATCTGATTTGCATCGCCTCCACAGCATGCACTCACAGCGTGCGTGGCAGCAGTGCAATGCAGCAGAGCAACACATGTAGATATGCATCGCAGCTTGCGGCACAACCAGAGCACTCACAGCGTGCGCAGGTTGGGCCAGGCCAGCCCCGCCGGCAGCTCCCCGCTGAGGCCCCGGTTGCCGCTCAGCAGCAGGTGGCTCAGCGACACCAGGCTGCCGGGCAGCAGCCACTCGGGAGGGAAGGCGGGGCCGGACAGAGCGTTGCCTGACAGCGACAGCACTTGCGCCTGTAGGGAAGAGGTGGCGAAATGGGTGCGTCGTGCTGTGCCTTGAGAACCGAGAGGGCGGAAGCCGGGCAACTGCAGCATGCGCCTGCAGCATGCACCCTCAAAATGACCAAAGCCCAGCCCTCCTTGCGGAGCCGTCCGCCCTAGCTATGACCCACCCACCTTGGCGGAGCCCCACTCCGGGGGCAGCTGCCCGCTGAAGCGGTTGCCATCGAGCCACAGGTGCGAGAGGCGGGGGTGCGCCGCAAACAGCCGCGCCGGCAGCGGGCCGTGCAGCTGGTTGTGCGACAGGTCTCTGCGGCAGGGCAGAGGGTGGGTGGACAGGCGGAGCTGCTTGAATCTTCAATCCCATCAGCACACTAACAGCTTGCAGTCGATTCACCCGGTAGGTCGGCTACCACCCAGCCATAACTGCGCATACCAAGCGCATGCACTAAAACAGATAGCCCAGGCAGCGAGCGCTCACAGGAGTTCCAGCAGCGGCCAGCTGGCGTTGACCCAGGGCGCCGGCAGCGGGCCTGTCAGGTTCAGGCCAGCCACCCGCAGCTTGCGCAGCTGCGGGAAGCCGCCCGCCCAGGCGGGCGGCAGCTGCGGGTGGG
>JADXDR010000198.1:30217-50438 GCA_025026875.1 Chlorella ohadii
GCCGCCGCCGCTGCTGAGGGTGCTGCTGCCGGCGCGGGGGCGCTGGTTTGCCAGGCTGCAAACTCAAGGAAAGCTTCCTCGCTGTCCCCTGAAGCAGGTTCCAACTCTGCACTGTCCAGTTCTGCAGGCTGCTCGCCGTCCGGCAGTGGCAGGCGGCGTGCACCGCCGCGCCGCGCGCTGCCGCCCGCCGCCCACGCCTCTGCCGCCGTTTTGACCGCGCTGGGCTGCCGCTGAGGGCCCGCCTCTGCCCGCTGCTCGATCGCATCCAGCAGAGCTGGGTCTGCCAGGGTCAGCTCTCGCAGCTGACGCAGCCCGGCCGACCAGCCGGCTGGCAGCGGCGCCGCCAGCCGCATCGCAACGCTCAGCGACTGCAGCTGGGGCAGCACTTGTGGAGAGGCACCCCAGCTGGCGGGCAGGCGGGTGGGCTGCTCCTGATAGAACCGAAGCTCCAGGGTCTGAAGGTGGGGACAGAGAGTTGCATGGAGACAGCTCATAAGCAGTGGTGCGAGAGGAGCAGCAGTAGCCACATCCATGCACTCCGCAGCAGCCTGTGCAACAGGCAGGCGATGCCAGCCCCTCCCACGCAGATTTGCCCATACCTGCAGCGCCGGCAGCCGGCCGGACGCGAGGTCTGGCAGGGGGCCGCCCAGGCGCTTGCCGCCGATCACCAGCCTGCAGACGACAGAATTGTTGCGCGGCATGAGGACGGGCGTTTGGTCAAACCCAAGACCCTCAACCAACATGTGACCATCTGCCATGCAATGCAAGCGCACCAAGCCGCCCCTGCTCAGACGCATAACCTGTAAAGCGCTGCCTCGCTGGCCTGCTACAACCTCACCGCTTCAGGCGCGGGAAGGCGCCAGCAGCGAGCCACTCGGGCGGCAGTCCGCCCTCCCAGGCCGCCATGTGCTGCACCAGCTCCAGCTCCTCTAGGTATTCCAGCTTGGCCAGCTCCGCAGGCCAGCGAACCGAGTCTGTAAGGCCGCCTGGGCCGTCTGGGGAGCCTCCCAAACCCGAGGTCCAATGCTGCACATTGGCTGCAGACAGGCGCTCACGTGGTTTGCGGTCCATGCTGTGCAGCTGGCTGCAGGGTGGGCGTAATAGGGCGGAGCGGAGGCGGGAAATGTTGGGGCAGGTTGGATGGTGCAAGGGTCGACGGCGCAGACGGAGGGCGGGGCGGCGGCGGCGTGAGAGTGGGCGTGCTAAGCAGCCGAAGCAATTCAGGCAGGTGAAGCAACCAAACACTGAAGCAGCAGCAGATTAGGGGCAAAGGTCATGGTGAACTGGGGGGCTTTGAAAGGGCATAGAGGTGCTGGGCAGCCCGGCTGAGAGTCGAGTGCTGCCTCTCACTGCTGCACACCTGCGCCCTGAGCAACTCGGCATGCATCCAGCCAGCAGCACCGCAATGCCGCCACACCGTAAGCAGCAGCAGCACAACCCCCCACACTGCACAAAACGAAAGGAGATCTTCCCGGCCCGGAATTCCCTCACATTTTGACGATGTGTCGCTGGTCGTCGCAAGTGACGAGCGCCCAGGTGCAAGGCAAGTGCGCATAGGCAGGGTGCCAGCCAGCCAGGGGCACCATCATGGGTGCAATCGCGCGGAACAGCTGGGCGCGCAGGGACTGCATGATGGCATCTGGAGGTTTGAGCGGGGTGGCACGGGCGGAGACGGGGGCAGGGTGAGCAAGCAATGGGCGGGGGGGGGNCAAGACTTGCGCGGAATGCGAGTGGCGGTCCCAAGGCGCGGCGGCTGCAAATGTGCATAGCGGCACCCAACCTCCAGCACTGCTGCCATGCACGGCAAGCAACAGCACAGCACCCTGCTCACCTTCGCGCTCATCAGCTGCCGCCAGCGGCGCCAGCAGCAGGGCCGCAAGGAAAGTGGCCAGCAGTCCCGCCGCGGCACCCCCGCTCCAACGGGCATGGAGCCGCGGGCGGCGCCACAGCGCCGGCCCACGCTGCTGTGCGCCCATGCCTGCCAGCATGGCTACCTGCTGGCCTGATCCAGGGCAGTCAGTGGCCTGGCCGGCCCGGCGCCGAAGGTGGTAGGTCGGGTCGCTGCGCCTGCCGCCGCACCCGTCGCTTGCTCGCTAGGTGGGGGTGTGGCTCCGTCCACAGCTAGCCGCCCCCCGCCGCTTGCATGCGATCGCCCTCGACCCGCTGATGTGCCCGCAGGGCGAGACGGGGCGCGCGGCGCGGCTGCGAGGACGAGGGCCGCGTGTGCCCACTCTGCAAGCCCTGGCTGGAGGCCGGCGCACCCTGCACGTCAATGTCGATGCAAAGCTGCGTGCGTTCAAGCGCTCAATCGACCCTGCAAGCGGGGCCCGCATCATGAGAAAGGCGCTCGGCAGCATGCTGCAGCATTTGCGGCTTCCAATCGGCGCAACACGAGCATGTCGTTGCATACAGCAGCACCGCCGCTGGACGGGAGCCGCTGCCGAGAGTGTTCCCTGCCCGGCCAGGGCGTTTGGCTGCGTGCCCGCACTGCTTTGTGCTTGCAAATGCATCTGCATACACCACAAAGATGTTGGGATGCAAGCGGGACCATCCCCTTGCACACCGGCTGTCACCGCCGCCGGCTGTGTGCCCATTCGCTGGCGGCCGCCCGTTGTGCCTGATCCGCTGCATTGTCGCAGTCGGCCGATTGTGCAAGTAGCACATTGTCTTCACAGGCAACAGCCTCACTTGTGCTTCGGATGGCATGTGCGAGCCAGCAGCCGCTAACGAGTGACGGGCGTACAGCGCATGCCGCGGCACCAAGCGCCGGCCACAGTTGCAAATTGAGGTGGGCAGCACAGAGCTCGTCCGCTAGGCTGCTCGAGCCGCTCCATCCAATGCCACTCCTGGCTTCGTTGGAAATAGCGATCAGCACCTAGTACACATTTGCAGATTATGAGCGGCATATGTGCAGGAGCTGTCGGCACGGTCGGTCGAGAGGCGGTGAGTAGCAAGCGCTGCTGCCGCCCGAGCTCGCTGGTGGGGTGCGGGGCGCACCTGCTGAGTCGCTGCCGCACGAAGGGTTACAATCTTGCTGCCATACTTGCCCAGTGTACGTGCTTCAAGCTCTGTGCAATCCTTTGATCCAAGCAGCTGTTTGCGAGACCAGTACCAACTCCTGTTGCCGCTAATGGTTATGCTGACCAGCTGCCGTAACCTCACTGCCGCCTATACTGCATCAGCCTCACGCTCCCGTTGCAATCAGTCGTCACACGTTCTCGCCTGCTGGCTTGGGTGCATGCCCAGTGGTTGGCGGCAGCGGGCATAGCACCTTGTGATGCATGCAGCCCAAACCTGTATGCATCACACTGGCTTGCCAGGCACGGCGCATGATGTCAGGAGCGCAACGCCTGACAGCCACCTCTCACTGCCATGTGACCTGCTGTCAAGCATTGGGGACGGCAAGCGCCGTGCTGGCAAGAGCGCCGGCGCTGCGCCCGCTTGCAGCATGTACAGGTCTGCGTTGATGCTTCCACTTGCGCCTGAAGTCATCAGCTGAAACAGGGTGCAATCACCTCAGGGGCAGTTTGCACTGGGCGGCTTGCAAGGCGGCTTCAGCATTGCGGCCTTRCTGCRMGCYYCGTCRRWACGYCRGCAYCKATGRCTSTGRTGTTRAGCAGCRACAGCTTCGCGCGATSCMGCCCTGKGGCAGCCGTGCGCCCRCAGGTGAGGRGGGGAGCGCTCTGGACCTCCTGCCTTGCGGCTTGCAGGCCCTGCCCAGCTCRGCATCTGCTTGTCAGTGACCGAGTGTCGCCATCTGGTTGCTTGCTGCAGGCTGCGCCGCGGCTTGGGCGTGGGCCTCCGCCACTGCGACGTTGGGCGGTGCAGCGGCGAGGCAGGCGGCAGTCAGTGCGGCCGGCAGCACAGCTCAAAGCAGCAGGCAACGACAATGAAAGTTTTGAATGGGTAGGGCGCAACTATGGGGGAAGCAACGATGGAAAACTGCTGCGTCTGCGGCCGCTGGCGGCGCTGGCGGGTGTGGCCAACACAGCGGCGCTCAGCAGGGCGGTGGCGGCGCTTGGCCCTGGCCCAGAGCAGCGAGTGCTTGAGCATGGGGCAGCAGTGGSTGGACTGCTGCTCAGCCTGGGCGTYCCGCGAGCGCAGCTGGCCCAGCTGCTGCAGCGATGCCCGCTGCTGTTCAGCTGGCCGCCGGAGCAGCGGGCAGCGGTGCTGTTTGGGCAGCTGGCGCGGCTGGGGCTGACGGCAGCAGAGGCGGCCCGCTGTTTCGTGCAGCAGCCAGTAACAGCTGGGGTGGCCAGCTTCGAGCCAGCCACTCCAGCGCTGGCTGGATTGTTGACTGGTGGCAGCAAGGCTGGCAGCGGCAAGAGCGGCGAGCAGCTGCTGGGCGACTTGCTGCGGAAGCAGCCGTCGGCTCTTGTGCTGCTATGCTCGCACCAAGCCACACTGCAGCAGCGTATCAGCAACCTGGTGCAGCGGTACGGGCCGCACTGGGAGCAGGACAACAAGGAGGCGGTGATTGTGACAGCGGTGCAAGGGCAGAATTGGGCTCTGCTGAACAGCCATCCAGAGCACCTGCTTAGCCTGGAAGCAATGCTGCAGCAGGAGGTGGGGCAGCAGCCCGGCGACGGCGCACGCCTGCTGGCCAGCATTTTGCAGCATCAAGCACTGACGGCCACATGCAGTGCACCAGTCATGCAGCAGCGGGCGCGGGCGCTGGTGGCGGTGAGTTGCTGGGCCTTATTTATGGCTGGGGTGCCCTGCACTGAACCGCTGTCATTGTTCAGATCAAACCTCCAACCCTCTACACCCGCTTGTCATTGCTGCAGCAGCTTGGCAGGACGCCACTGCTGCAAGCAAAGGCCCAGCCAGTTGCCATGGCGCTGGGTTGCAAAACTGCACAATGGCAGGTAGCTCTGGCGGTGTGGCGGCTGCTGGGTGTGGCAGACCCTGCTGCGCTGGCAACACGCAATCTGAAGTTGGTTGCTGTCGGCTGGCTGCAGCCCGCTCTGCTGGCCGCGATTGCAGCCCTGCAGCAGCTGCTGCCGTGGCAGCCGACGGCAGCAGAGGTGGTGCAGCGGTTTGCTACGTATCCAGCTATCAACGGGCCGGAGCGGCTTATCGGCCGCCTGCTGTTCTTGCAGCAGGAGGGCTTGCTGCCGCTGCTGGTGGCAGACAAACGGGCAGCACGACAGCAGTGGCGGCAGCGGCGCCGTCTGCCTTCCAACAGAAGGGTGCAGGGCGAGCCGCTGTTCATGAGCCTGCGTGACACGGCTGTCCTGCCAACTGCCAAGTTGTGCACGCTGCTGGCAGAGGCAGAAGCAGCGCAGCTTAAGCAGCCGCCCGTCATCGACAGCAGCGTAGCGGAGCGCTACTGCGCATTCATGGCGCAGCTGCCGCAGCTGCCGGCCTACCAGCAGCTGTTGGCGGCAGGGCAGGCAGAGAGCCGGCGGCTGGCGGCGCTGCTGCCGCCTGAGCTGCGCAGCGATGCTGTTGAGCAGGAGGATGCAGAGGAGATGTGAAGCAGTGATTGATGCTGACGGATTGGATGGTGTTGAGCACGATGTTGCAGTGGCAATTGTTGCAGATGTGTCGTTTCAGGTCAGAACAGGTGTGTAAATGACGGATAGCCAATACAACCGGACAAGTCAGTGCGTTATAGCAGGGAAGGGTCAGCAGGAAGTGTGTTGCCGCAGCGCAGCCTGATCCGCTGCTGGGTAGAGATCAAGTCGTGCTGTGCTAGGTATAAATGCCGACGCCTCGGTGCAGCCAGCTGGGGCTGGCGTGCCCAAGCCGCCGCCGCCCTGCCGCAGTGCACACGTGCTGTGGCGGCACGCTGCCGGGCCGGCTCCTCAAGAACTGCTGCAGCCAATAGCCGCCTCAGAAGCTGCTGCAGCTGCCCCAGGGCGTCGCCATGCGGGCTATTATAAAGCTGCTTCTGCCGCCTGCTGGCAACCTCAGTCGCACACCACTTTGGAGATGATGGGCACATTGGAGAGTGCCAGAACAATGTCCTCCTCTGACACCTGCTCGTGGGGGGAGGGGGCAGAACATGTAAGAAAATTTTCAACACATTTGGCCCAAGCAAGCACGCTGTGCAACATGCAGCCGTGCATCCAGCGCTGGCTTGCAAGCACGCTGTGTGTTGATCCTGGCGCTTCCGGCAGCTGCAACCGCGGTGTAGCAGGCACAGCAGCGCGCACCTGCAGCGTGATGCGACGCCACTTATACTCGCGCGCGTCCACCAGGCCAATCAGGCTCATGTTCTGCACACATGGCACACAACAGGGCAGGCGTCAGTGGTGGCAGGCAGCAGCCAGCATACTCACAGCCCCCCAAATGCTGCGGCTGCATTGGTCGGCATGACAGACTACGTATGAGCTATGCGCCGCGGGCATCAACGTCACCAGAGAACCAAGGCGGCCTTGCCTGCAGGGTGTCACAAGCATAGCTGAACTCGCTGGTAGTGTACTCAGTGAGGCCCAGCTGCAGCAATGGGAGAAAGGTTGGCTGTAACTGTAACATGGTGTAAACTTGGCAATGGTTTCAGGGGTTGAAGGGGATTGTGGTTGGCCCAGCACCACAGTTTGCGAGCTGGCGCTGCCCACCCACAATGTGCGCAGGCAATCACACCCATCCCAACAGCGGTCGGCAGCCGTGTGCGGTCAGTAGTNCGAATGCACCCCCACCTGGCGGCACAAGCCNGTTGNAACGCCTCTTGCAGCTGCCCCNAGCTNGCACCTNCGCGGCTGCGCGGCATGCCGCTCGTCACGCTGCCGCCCGCGCTGAGCATGGAGCCGCCGCTGCGTGGCGGTTGCAGGGGAGGAGACTTCAGTGCGGTTGATTGGAGGGGGCGGTTGGCAGCACAGCAGGCGCGAATGGTAACCAGCTCAGCAAGCTTTCGTGACACAGGGAAGTCAGTAGCAGAAGGAGCATACCACCTCCTGCGGCTGCTGACCGAGTTGGTGGTGGGAGACTTGAAGCCGCCCCGCAGCCCAGATAATGCATTCCGGCCAGCAGCATGCAACCAAACGCACCTCTTGCGGCTGCTGACCGAGTTGGTGGGAGACATGAAGCTCGACCGTGCTCGAGAGGCAGCGGCAGACTTGCCGCCGGCCTTGCGGCCCGGCGTGTGCATGGCTGCCGGCTGCCGCACGGTCAGCCCGCGGCGAGGCAGCAGGTCGCCTGTGGGAAGGCAAGGATTGGGGAGGAGGTGCAGTGAGTTTGTGGCACGGTTCTTCTCAGGCAGGTGTGATCAGTGTGGCAGCAAGGACGCAGCACAGCAGCTGCGCTGGTCTGCATTGACATGCATGCCACATATGCCCAAGCAGGCCCCCTGGCTCACGCAGCAGCGCAAGCCACAAGCATAAGCAGCGCCTCACCTAGCAGCTTGCCCAGCGTGGCCATCATCAGCTGCTGCTGGGGCGGCAGCGCCTTGAGCGCCTCCACCGTCTGCTTGGACGCGCCCATGCCGCCTGCAGATGTATTGGTGGGTCAGCAGGCTATGGAGAGCGAGCTATGGCGGCACTCAGTGGCAATGGGTGGGGCCACTGCAGATGGACGGGCCCCCATTCCCCTTGGGAACTGTTGAGCGCCTGCGCATGTGCCGCATGCCAGCACATCCAACACAGCACAGCACAACACAAGGCGCACCGCAGACGGTGTTGAGTGCCTCCGCCATGTGCGCCATGCCCACAAGCTTGCTGGCCGGCTTGGGAGGTGCCGAGGTTGGAGAGCTGCATTCGCCTCCATCTTTGCTGCCCCGCCCGCCTGCTGCCGCGGCAGCTGCCGCCTTGGCAGCCACCACGGCAGCCTTGGAGCACGCCTCCAGGGCGAGCCGCATGTCGCCGTTGCCGTTGTACATCTGCAAGGCGCAGATGGTGGTAGCAGGCAGTTGAGGGCGGTGGGAGGGCAGTGTGCAGGAGCATGGAGTGAGCTGTCAGAAGTGCAGCAGGCAGGCGTGACGCATTGCCAAGGCAGCTCCGCCCAGGCTCCCCAGGCCTCAGCCAGCTTAGGGTTCATCTCCAATGACAACAGCCATGAGCTCACCCTGCGGCAGCACAACTCCACGGCGTTTGGGTGGAACACCCGGCCGGGCAGTGACTCCAGCCGCTGGTGCAGCACCTGCTTGGGGGCGGGNCGGTGGCAGGAGCGCACAAGGGGTTTGTGGATAGGGCAGTGTGAGGGATTGTGGATGAGGCAACACATGGTGTGCACGTACAGCAGGCATGCAGGGGGCGTGATGCCTGTCACACAGTGCGCTCCAATTGCACAGCATGTGGCCGGCTGCAAGTGCTCAGCATTGAGCAAAGGCCAGCAGGGCTGACCCGTGAGAACTGCGTCTTGACGTAGGCGGGGAACAGCTCGTGGCCGGGGCGCAGGTTGTTGCGCTGCCGTCAGGGGAAGGGCAGGAAAATAGGAGCAGTCAGATCAGGGCGGTGAGCTTGTGCAATGGCTTGGACTGAGTGCTGCACAAGTCCACCCTCCAAACGCATCCATGCCACCTCACTCACGTGCAGCGGCCCTCCCGCGCGCAGCAGCTGCTGCACGAGGTCGATGGAGTTTGCAATGCCCAGCAGCAGCAGGCGGGAGCGCTCCGAGTGGGCCAGCACAAAGAGGCCCTCCACCAGCTCCTCGCCCTTGGAGCCTGCGAGTATATAGAGCAATCGATAGCAGTTAGAAGTGGGAACAGGGGGTAAACCACCGAGTGGGCCAGAACAAAGAGGCCCTCAACGAGCTCCTCGCCTTGCAGCCTGCGGAAGCAAAACCCAGCATGTTGAGATGGCAAGAGCAAGAGAAGCAAACGAGTGGGCCAGCACGCTGCGGCAGCCTAAAGCACCTGCCCCAGCAGGCATGTGCACAACCAAGCCCTCTCGCTGCAAGGCCCAGTCAGACCTCAGCACCAGCCCACCTGAGAGCAGCGAGTCCAGCTCATCCAAAATCACCACCAGCCAGCCGCGCTCCCCAGCCGCTGCCTTTGCCGCCGCCTTTGCCGCCGCTGCGCCGCCGGTACTCGTCTTGCGCTTCTTGCCCCGGCCACCCTTCTTCTTGCCGCCGCTGCGGCTGCCGGCTGCCGGCTCGGCTGCGGCCCCGGCTGCACCAGGCAGCGGGGACAGCACCAGGCGCTGCAGCTGCTGCAGCGGGTCGGAGTCCCGCCGAGACTTGCTGCTTGCCGCTGCTGCCGCTGCTGAGGCCGCCTCGCTTGCTGGGTAGACGATCGGGTCCTCCCCTGCTGCTAGCGCCACCTCTGCAGGTGCAGACAAATGCAGGAGGTGGTAAGGGGCAGTGCGTGGATGGCAGGAGGAGCGACGGGCAAGTGAAGCAGCATTGCACTTCAAGGCAGCATGGATCCAGGGCACTCCACATGGGCGGAGCTGGCACAGAATGGCACCCCACATGCACGCAAGCAGTAGCAGTAGTAACGCACCTGGGTGCGGCGCGGCGCAGGCCTGCACGTAGCCAAGCAGGATGCGCTCCACCACCTGTTGGTCAAGGAGCAGGGAGCAAAACATGAGTTTGGACAGATCACGCAGTGCAGCTAGCATGCAGCGCTCTGCCGCAAGCCAAACTGCAGGCAGCAGGCAGCATTGCAGGCGGCAGGCAGCCCTGCGGCCATCGCCGCGCCCCCTAACATCGCAGGAATGCAGCGGCGCAAGCGAGGATGTGCAGTAGGAGCACTTGCTGCGTGCAGGCAGGCATACTGCCTGCAGGCAGCCTGGAAACACCAGCCTTTGCAGCCCGCTCACCTGCTTGGGGTCGGTCAGACTCATGCAGTTGATGGAAATGAGGGCGGGCGGCGCCACCTGGCCCTGCTGCTGCTCATCCTGCGCGGCTGCATCGGCGCCAGGTTCACTGCCGGCGGGCGGGGCGGGGCGCCAGCACTGCCGCACCACCTCGTGTGCCGTGAGCGACTTGCCTGCGGGAATGGGTTGGGCGGCGATTTTGAAAGGGCTGTTGAGCAAAGCAGGGGGCGCATGAGTGTCACATTTGCAGTTGCTGGCTTGCACTGCTGCGCTTGCAGCGCTCAGCTGGCAAAATGATTGTGGTCTGCCACGCGCACACACACACACGCACGCACCTGTGCCAGGCGGGCCAGAGAGGTACATGGAGCCGCCGCGCCCCGCCGCCATCTGGCGCCGCAGCCAGCCGCCCACCTCCCCCGCCTGCTTCTCGCGGCAGAGCGGCAGGGTGCCTGGAGGAAGGTGGTAGAGGGGCGGTAGGCAAGGCGGTAGGTGATGGAAGGTACGAGGGTCAGGCGAGGGTGGGAGGTGAGGTGATGCGCCAACAGCCGGAAGCTGCGTGGGGACTGAGGGGCATTCTCTGCCCCCCAANCAGCATGCAACGCAATCGCAATGAAGGCAGCGCAGAAGCGTACCCTTGGTGTAGCTGCTGATGTGCAGCGCCTCCTTCACCGCCTTGAGCTGCGGCAGGGGTGGAAATAAGGGTCGCTCACGTGTCACGCTTCCTGGCGTTGCAAGAGCCAAGCTGCTCCCTGGTTTGGTGGGAGCGTGCCGTTTTCAGTACACCACACATCTGATGCCAGGCAGCCGGGATTGCAGCAAACCTGAAAGTTACCCAAGCACACCTTTTCAGGGTCCAGAGGGTCCCACCAAGCATCGGCCTCCGCCTCTGCGCTGCCGCCTGCTGCCGCAGCGCCGTGCTGCGCGGCTGCAGGGCAGTTGGGATGGAGGCAGGGCTGGTAGGAATGACCAGGGGACAGTGAGCAAGTAGCAAGCAGCTGGGCCTGCGCCTGGTCGAAGCAAGCAAGGCATGCAGCGCCCATGCAGCAGCAGGAGTGGACAGCTGCGGGTTCAGTAATGTGGAATGCACCAGCACACACCCACCTGTGCTGGTGCCAGGGGAATCATTGGCCGCCAGGCCGCCAGGCCCTGCTCCCGCGCCCTCTGGCAGCTGAAAGCGTACCGACCCGCCGGGGCGGCCTGCGAGGGAGCAGTGGGCAGCGGGAGCGGCTTATGGCAGTTGAGCGCGCGAGAGTGCCATCCGCTGAGCGCGTGCATCCGAGCTGTGCCATGGCTGGGCCCTTGCACGCATGCTGCATTGGCAAGCAGGCCACCAACCCGATCGGCCAGCTAAAACCCAGCAGGCTGCCCATGGCAAGCCAACCCTGCCCTCAGCAGTGCGCCCAGCTCCCACCTGAGTCTTCAGGCAGGGCGTTGGGCGAGCGGCGGGGCGAGGTGCGCTGCCGCTTGGCCGCTGGTGACTGCTGCGGAGTGCTGTCGGTGCGCTCAAAGGCCGCCTGCTGCACCTGCCCTGCCGCGCCCTGCTGCTGCGCCTGCTGTGCAGCGGGAGGCTCACCAGCCGCCGCCTCTGGCTCCACCGCCGCCGCCGCTGCTGCTGGCTCCGCCTGCTGTGCCTGCTGTGCAGCCGGCTGGTCCACAGCACCCTGATCCACCGCCGCCGCTGCTGCCCCGCCTGCTGCACCTGCTGCCATGAGCTCAGGCATGATAATAGGGCGGGCGGCGATCGAGCCAGAGGGGCGGGCGCGCATGCCAGGGGAGGGGCTCTTCAGAATGCTCTCGTGCATAGACTGCAGAGGGAGGGTGGGAAGGGCGGTGAGATGATGAGAAGGTTGAAACGGTTGAATGGATACGTCGATTGGGTCCGGCATGGCGAAGGGCCTACGTAGTGCAGGGAGCTGGTCGGCCGAGGCAGGGGAGGGGAGCAGCGACAGCTGGCAACAGGTGCCTGCGTGCTGGCCCGCCTACAGCCATTTCTAGCAGCCATGCGCACCCACACCACAGCAAGCGAGACTTGCGATAAGCCCACTACGCCCACCTGCGATGGCTGCGGCCCCTGGGAAGTCAGCGGCTGCTGCTGCTGCCGCGGCCGCCGCTGCACAACGGCCGCCTGCTGCTGCTGCTGCTCAGGCGCCGGTGCAGCTGCCGCACCCTGCCGCTCCTCCTGCTCATCTTGCTGCATTTGCTGCTCTGCTGGCTGCTCTGCTGGCTGTTCTGCTGGCTGCAGCTTGCCTGCGCTGCGGGTGCGGCCATTCCAGCTGGGTGCAGCCGCAGCAGACGGAGTGTCTGCGGCCGCTGCGCTGCCCCGCCGCTGCCTCTTCTGCGGCGGGGCAGCCGCCCCGCCAGCTGCCGCCGCATTCTGCACCTGCCGGTTTTCCTGGTCCTCATCTACTGCCMGGGCTGCAGCGGCAGCTCGCTTCAGGGTCCCCCGAGTCTGCCGTGCGTCAGCTGCAGGCGGCGCCGCCGCAGCCGCTGCCTTGCGCCCGCCGGCCGCACCCGCCTTGCGCCCGCCGGTCGGCGTGCTCACAGTGGCGTTGGCGCGGCGAGCCTTGCCCCTCGCCATGCCGTCAGCTGCTGCAAGCTGGGGCTCGCCCGGCTGCAGGCTGGAGTCGGGGTGCACCTCTGCCGCTGCGTCCGCCGCTACCAGTGCCGCTGCTGGCGGCGACAGAAACTCCTCGTCGTCCGAGTCGTTGTTGAAAACGACGGAGATGTCGCTGCTCAGGCCGCTGGACATGCAAGGGCGAGGAGGGCCCCGCGTTCAAGCGTTCAAAGGCGGCTGCAGACAGGGACAGGCGGGCGCACGGCGGTCGGATAGGCAGCGCTGCAGGCGTGTGGGCCGGCGATTGCGCCCTGGAGGTGTCTGCGGGCACGATGCGGGGCGCCGCGGGGCGACAGGGCAGCGCAGCGCGGCGAGCCACACCTGTTCTCGCGGTCGGGTGGCGTGCGCGCCTCCAGCAACCGCAGGGCAGGCGCTGAGGGCTGCTTGAGCGGGATGGGTGTGATCGAGAGGCCCAGCTCTCCGCCACTCAAACCCGGCCTTTCCTTTCCTCCTGGCAAATGCAGGGCAGGGACAGCGTGCTGCTTTGTTCTCACCGACCATCTTTCCATGCAGCAGAGAGGATGATGCAACGATCTGGCGAGGGGCGGCAGCAGGCGCAGCCCTGAGCGTAGTCTGTCGCTGCCGCCTGCCGCCGCCGCTGCCGCCCACTGCAGCTGCAGCTGTCGATGGCAGGAGCGCAGCCTGGAGGTCGGCAAGCCTTGTGGGCTATTTCCAGAGACATCCTGCGGCCTGCCTGCGTGTGGTTTCCAGAGGCATCATGCAGCCTGCTCGCAGGTGAGCAGCAGTCAGCGAGCCTTCCTTGCACCGCTTCCAAGATTGCAGAGCGCACTAGCAGATGCCCAAAGATCCATTGAGCTGTTCATAATTGAGCTTTGCAGGCAGCGGGATAGTGTACACGTTTCACAGCGAGGCGCTGCACGCCACCAATTGTAAATTCATGGCCAGTCAAGACGGCATGCAACATTTCTGGCATGCAAGGCATGCATGCTGCCTCCTGCTCCATTCAACCCAGCACATCTGCTTCTCCGCTGCGTGCCAGCGCTGCTCCATCTGCTGCCGCTGCAGGCTGCAGCTCGGGCGGCAGTGCCGCCGCCAGCCGCGCCGCCTCCTCCTCTGCCGCCTGCTGCGCCCAGCCGTACAGCGGGATAGCTGCCGGCGGGTTGGCGGCTGTCCACGCCTCCCACTCCGCCTGGCTGGCGCCCACTGCTGCCAGATATTGCTGCAAGGTGCCTGTGACAGCGACCAAGGACAGCGCTGGCTGGCAATCCTCGGCACTTGCTGCTGCTGGCTTGCGCCCGGCTTTTGCCTTGGCCACCAGCCGGTGCGCCTGGCCGTGCTGCTCCACAAACTGCAGCCGTTGCACGATTGCTGGCGGCTCAAGCTGATCCAGGCGATGGGAGTGCCCCTCAAACAGCTGTGCTGCCGTCAGCCGGAAGGCCCGCTGCAGCAGCAGGCGGCGCTGCAGGAAGCTGGGCGCGGCGTGGTCTTTGTACAGCAGCTGCGGACGGTGCAGGAGGACCGCATTGGGGTCGGCCACGCCGCAGGCCGCCATGCCGCACAGGTTGCGCTGCCACAGAGCGGGCGGGCAGCTGAGCACTTCAGGCTGATGCATGAAAGCCGCCGCAGCTGCCTCCCTGCCAAATGCCTGCGGCAGGTGGAGACAGAGGGAGCAGGTGTTGTTTACCATCAGCCGCATCTGCAGTTAGCGAGTGAGAGCAGATCACGGCTGCTTCAAGCAAGCAAGGAGGTGCAAGATGGTGGAGCAGAGCTGCCCAGCGACTCCACCTGCCCAGCTGCACGCAAGCAACGGGTGAGAACAACACACGCTCTGCTCTGCCCTTGCTGCCATTGTTGTGTTTATCATCAGAACCGCAGCTTCAAACCCACCTTGGCCAGCGCAGCGGCCCGTGTGCGCACTGTTTCGCTGCTGGCTGTCCTCCAGCGGGGCGGGCGGCGGGCCGACAGGCTGTCCAACTGCGCTGTCTTCAGCCCCAGCTCCTGCTGCAGCACCGCTGCATCAGCCGCCATCTTACCAGCGGTATCCACGCCGAACAGAACAGGATGCTCCCAGGCAACTGCTGCCACCTGACCAGCCGTGTAACCCGCCTGCTGCAGCTCCGCCGCACGCCGCTGCAGGTACTTGGCACGCCAGCTGACCAGCTGCAAAGCCCTGGGGCTGTGGGTCAGCAGGGCTGCCACCGTGCGCTGCGCAGCTGGCTGTGCAGCCGGCTTGCCTGGGCTGCCCTCTCTGTTCTCGCTGTGCGCCAGGATGTCCGCCATCTCGGCAAGCCCAGGGGCATAGGTGGTGCAATGGGCAGCTGGTGGGTATGCAGCAAAGCACATCGCCGCCGCTTCCGCTGTCAGCCCAACTGCCATCAGCTGGCCAAACAGCACCGCCGCCCGCCGCTCCGGCGGCCAGCTGAACAGTACTGGACAGCGCTCAAGCAGCTGCCCTGCCTGCTGCGCCGTCAGGCCCACGGCCGGGCTGAGCAGGTGCGCCGCCACTGCCGCCGCATTGTCAAGCACGCCCTGCTGCCGCACGCCCGTCAGCTTGCGCAGCTTGCGGAGCAGCGCTGCTGGCTCAGCTGCAAAGTCAAGTCCCAGGGTATGCAGCAGCTGCTGCGCATCCACATCTGGCACGGGGCTGGGTTGTGAGCCGCCCCTCTTTCGAGGCACTGCCGCTGCCTCGCTGCGGCTGGCCGCTGCCCGTGGCACGCAGGGCAGTGCAGCATGGTGATTAGGCTGCAGCGGGGTAAGAAAGGAGCGTGTGAGTCAGCCTAAGTGTGAATCATGATTCGAGCCAGCAACACGCGTAGACAGGGCAGGATGCGGCCAAACTTGCGCCAAACGTCCCCGCTGCCGCCGCTCACCCGGGCCGCTGTTGCCCGCTGCCCGCTGGTGGCAGCAGCGCCGCCGCGTGGGCTTGCTGCGAACGCGACATGCGCTAAAAGAGAGCCCGTTCGCGGCTGCATCGGCGCGGCTGTGCGCCCCAGGCACGCCATATCGCGGGCGCGGGCAGGTGCCGCCGCCCCACAGACTGTACTGCTCTGCAAACAACGTGTGAGAGGACCGAGGGTGGAATCAACGTCCGCACAGCACCTGCGACGGGGATTGGCTGCCGCCGCTCGTCGCACCCAGCGGCCCAGTGCCGACTCTGGTGGCACGCGCAAACCATCCAGTTTCCATCAGCGCTGCTCAACTCCAGGTGTTGCTGTGTGTCACAATGAAATGTCCGAGCAGATGCCGAAAAATCGAGGGAAAAACAGACGGCTGGGGGCATGTGGGCACGAATGAGCAGGCAGGGGAGGAAGCACGGGCGGCGGGAGGCAGCTGGAACAATGGTTGCAATCAGAGCTCTTGGGGGCAGGTGCCACGATACAGGGCGATGTTATCAGCCAGCTGGTGAGACGCGCACTTGCCATGTGGCATGCTGCTTGCTGGCGGCAGCCGTGTTTCACGGCGGGCTCGCTGCGGTAGGGCTGAACTGCAGCTGAATGTCTTGCCGGCTGGCGCTGAGCTGTCGGCTGCAGCGTTGCCACACATGGTGCCAGCAGGCTGGCCGCAGCCGCCCTCCAATAAGTGGCTCAGTGGCAGTCTGGCTCGTGATGGTGGTCCTTGAAAATGTGTTCCAGCGCCTGCCAGTGTGCGGGGGCGGGCCACACAGACCGTGGTTGGTTATGGACGTTAGAACAAGCGCAAGCTGCAAGTGCGGCTGCCCGTCCAAAAGGTAGGCCGCCAGCTCAACGGCAGCTGGGAACGCGAACACAACGACACGTGGGCAGCGTTCGCAGCTTGCCTTGTTGAAGGGTGTGAGGGGCAGGTGCAGCTCGGCTTCGAGGCGGCTGCTGTCCATGGAAATGTCGGCGGGAGAGGGGAAGGGCCGGTTGGCTGCAAACAGCAAGGTGGGAGGGGAACGACTGTCGGAGCGGCTGCGTCAGGTGGGCAAGGAGCTGCGGAACGGGGTGGGAAGCGCCGGTTGGCTGCAAGGTTTGGTGGGGGGGGGNCCTGCACCTACAGGCAAGCAATTAGCTGCATGGATGCGACTGCCAGGAGCTACGTCACGCGCCGCAGCAGCGGTGGGACTGCACACCGGTCCCCCAAATCAAACAGCGCAGCAGCCAGCCTGACCTGACGCCGCCGGCAGCCGCTGCACCAGGGCGGGGTCGTGGCCGTGCGCCCGCGCCACCGCCTCAGCCATGTCTGCTCGGCTCAGCCGGTCGGGGCCGCCCAAGTTGAACAGCCTGCAGGTTTTGGTGGTTCAGGGCTCAGCCCGATCCCCTTGTCGTGTGGCTCGTGCGCTGCACAATGAGCGTCTGCATTGCCTGCCCGCATGGCGCACCACAGCTAGGACACAGCACTGAGCCTCACCGATGCTGCAGCTCGCCCTGCCGCGCGATGAGCGTCTGCACGACGCGGATGATGTCCCGCACCCGCACCGGGCAGCGCCACTCGTCATCGAAAAACGCGGTGGGCCGCTGGAGGAGCAGAATGGTGGGGAGGGAGGAATATCAAGCAGACAGACTCTCACTGCGCATCTCCCTGCATCCCCATTCCCGCAGCCCAGTAGCCAACCGCCCTCAACAAAGGATCCTACCTTGGCCCTCAGGCTCTCATCAATGAATTGCAGCAGCAGCAGGCTGCAGCACCGCTCCAATGCCTCATTGCCACAGCAGCACAACCAAGATAATGAACAAACTCAAAACGCAACACCCTGCCCCCAGGCCCACCTTGGCTGTCAAGCTCTCGTCGATGAACTGCAGCAGCAGCGGACGCTCGACCTCAACCAGCGGCGGGTCGGGACCGTAGATGATTGAGCTGCGCAGGATGGCGTGGTTGGGCCAGCGCGCCTGCACCGCCCGCTCGCCGTCCAGCTTGGTCCTGCAACGTGGGGAAAGTGGCAGGTGGACATTTGCAGGACACTTAGTAGACAGTTGGAATTGTACAAGTGGGGCAGGTCCGCTGCTCAGACATGCTCTTTGCATACAGCAGGCCAGCTACGCTGGCGGCTTGTTCAAACCAACTAGACTGCCGCCATGCTGGACCTCACCGCCCGTACACGTTGACTGGCTTGCAATCGTCGTCCTCCTTCCACCGCGCCTTGCTGCCGTCGTAGACCTGGACAGAACAGGAGGCATGCAACGGGCATGCAATGGGCGGTTGCAAAGCAAGCCAAATTTGAGCACCGCTGAGCCACAGTTGCCAAAGGTCGGCAAAACTTGAGCCAAAGTTCGCCAAAAGTACCTCCAAAGCTGACCCAGAGTCGAGCCGCAGTTCATTCAACATTATTGGCAACCAAGGCGCACACACCTGATCCGTAGAGAAGTGGATCAGCAGCGGGTCGCAGCCCTTTGCTGCCTTGTGGCGCTCTAGCGCATCCAGCAGCTTGGTGGGCACGTTGAGTGCCGCCGCTGCCTCCGGGTGCGCTTCACACACCGCCGGCTGCACCAAATTTGGTTGAAGGGGATGGTGTGTTTAAGTGAGCTGGAAAGAACCAGCAGCTTGGTTGGCACGTCGAGTGCAGCGGTTGCCGCCAGCGGTGGGTGTTAATGTCGTACTTCAGCAAGCAGCTTCCCAACAACACAAGCCCCCCACACACACCTGCGAAAGTGCTGCACAGTTGATGACCGCTACCAGCCGCTTGCCGCCAGCAGTCAGCGCCTCTAGGCACTCGTCCAGCCCCTCGCCAGTCGCCAAGTTGACCTGCAGCAGCAGAGCAACAATCAGGTATCGCTCCCTCCATCCCTGGACGCGTTTCAGACTAAGCAAGCTGCTCACGCCTCATCAACAAGTGAGCAGTGATTGCGCACAATGCAGCACAGCCTGGGCTGCATGCGAATGCACCTTGAAGCGCTGCACCACTCTACACTGCAGGCCCTGAGCCCAATGCAGCATAATGCAGGAGGGCCTCCGCTACGCCGCACCTTGAAGCCCTGCACTCCTGTGCAACTGCACTGAGCATCTGCACCTCAAGGCCTCTGAACTAAATGCAGCTGAAATGCAGCACAAGCCGGCAGTGCAGCCACACCTTGAAGCCCTGAACCGCTGTGCAGCACAGCTTGTCGGGCTCGGTGCAGTGCCAATATGTGAACCCGACCTGCACGAGGGGTGTGGGCGCAGCCGCAGGAGAGGGGTATGAGCACAGCCATCGGTGCGCCTCAGCGCATGCTGCGGCCCTAACGG
Organism: Chlorella ohadii; assembly: GCA_025026875.1. Classification (NCBI taxonomy): domain Eukaryota; kingdom Viridiplantae; phylum Chlorophyta; class Trebouxiophyceae; order Chlorellales; family Chlorellaceae; genus Chlorella; species Chlorella ohadii. The sequence goes on from JADXDR010000198.1 coordinate 48,674, forward strand.
ACAAGCTAAAGCAGGCTGCTTGCCGCAAGCTGAGGCAACCCAGCTGAAGCAGCTCAGCGGCACGGCTGCCTGCTGGTCCCCTACCCCCTGCTTGCCTTAAGGCCGCTGGCTGCAAAGTGGCGGGTCAGGAACTGACCCAGATAGCCGGTGCCGCCGGTGATGAGCACTGCCGCCATGCCTGCCTGCCCGTGCCTGCCGCCGCGCCTGCAGAGCATAACAGGCCATGCAGCCGTACAATTGTCGAATAAACCAAGCTTTTAAACAACAGCCAGTCGAGCGGCGCAAATGGAGCCACCACACCAGCAGGCGGCGGCAGGCAGCAGCGGCGGCGGCGGCGGCGAGGGGATGACAGCCGCTCCTGATCGCGCCGCCGCACCTGCAACCGCTTCAATTACACTCGCACTATTGGATGCGCAGCTGCGCCGACACGGAGGCCTTCCTGCAGGACAAGTTGGGTTGAGTAAGCGCGACTGAAGCGTGCAAGCGCGCTTGCCGCTTCCCTCCACCGCACGCAAGCTCGAGATCGCGCGATCGCAGCGCTGCTGCACGCCGTGGTCCCACGGCCCGAAAGCAGTGCGTTCTGCCCCTCTGCACCTCTGACGAGCTTGATGGAGCGCAGCCGAACCTGGAAGCGCAATGTAGGTCAGGGGAGNCCCCGAATCAGCGATCAATCACATCTCCTCCCTGGTGCCGGTCATGCTGGCGGCAGCGGGGAGGGCAGCGTGCTGCGGCGGGGCGCAGGCAGATAACGGGAACTCTTATTCCCTCCTGCAACCTGCAGTGTGCACTTCTCGGTCTTACAGGCATTGGGATCCCAACTCAAGCGCTGCTCACTCCATCTGCCAGCGGCCGTCGGCGCTAGCGCCCGACGGCTCTCCGCTGTGCGGCAGCGGGCTGCTGCCTGCAGCAATCTCCCCTTCCTCTGCCTCCCCTCCTGCCGACGCCGCAGCGGCCGCCGCTGCCGCTGCAAGGGCTGCACGTGCTGCCGCCCGAGCGGCACCAAGCTCCGCCAGTCCGCCAGTAAGAGGGGAGCCCCGCTGCTCTCTCCGCCGTGCACCCTCGCTGCTGCTGCGCCTTCGTTCCTCACGCCGACGTCGCTTGCCGCTCCTGCTGCCGCTGCGCCCACGGGTGCGGCTGCGGCTGCGGTTGCGCCGGTGCTTCCTGCCTTGGCTGCGGCTGCGGGAATGGACCCTGCGGTGCCTGCTGCTGCTTCTGMGGCGGTGCCTGCTGCCGCTCCTGCGCCGGTCGTGGTCGGACCGGCGCCGCCTGCCCCTGCTGCGGCTGCGGCTGCGGCTGGCCCTGCTGTGATCGCGGCTGCGGCTGCGGCTGCCCCTGCTGCCATGCCGCCTCCTCTGGTGCCGCTCACCGCTCCGCTCCCGGCTGCCACGCCGCTGCCGCTCTGGGCTACGACTGCTGTACCGCTCGGCACCTCGCCAGCGCTCCGCGACATAGCGGTCGTCGCCTGCGCTGCGAGGCTGCCAGCTGTGGTCATCTGCCAGCCAGGGCTTGCCTCTTTCGGGAGACCGGCTGCTGCGGTGGCCGGAGGAAAGCGACCGCCCTCGACGCTGCTGCCAGCCATGCCGCTCCTGCGGCTGCTCAGGCAGCGGGCGGCCATCAGCTGCCAAATCCCACTTGCTGTGGCGAGGTGCCTNGCCANTNGGCGNCCCATGCTNGCTGCTGCTGCTGCTGCTGCTGCGTCCACTGTTGCACCCATGGCTGTGCCTGCAGCTGAGCCTGCAGCTGTGCCGCCTGCTGCGTGACCCAC